>JAJOZX010002861.1:0-585052 GCA_023014485.1 Bathynomus jamesi
GCGAATCACTGATGGTGCACATATCGAATGTTTGTAACAACGTTACTTTAATAAAGAAACTTTTGAAAATACAGATTCTAAATAATCTTGTTTAAGAATTTTACGTGTGTTATCAAGAATTTTATTAAAAGATGAAATCGTACAGATAATTTTCGGACACACTGGAATTTCTAAAAAACTTGTCAAAACTTAGAGATTCTCTTTAAAATGGGACAACACTGGAATTTCTACACTTCATGTTGACTTTTAATAACAGCCAAAAATTGTACAGATAATTCTCGGACACCCTGTGTGTGTGTGTGTGTGTGTGTTGTGTGTGTGGTATGTGTGTGTATATATATATATATATATATATATATATATATATATATATATATATGATGAATAAAACCACGAATATAAATATTTTTCACGTGTTACTTTCGTGAAATAATTTTATATATATATATATATATATATATATATATATAAAGCACACCGGACAAAAAATTAGTCACCCCTCTCAGAATGTACCTAATAACGTGTGACGGCGCTCTGGCCTTGATAACCGCACGAATCCGGCAGGCAGAGACCAATTCATCATTTAGTATGCGGAGGTACGCCTGCTGGTTCAAATTCATCGTCACTGGAACGAGAGGGCCCATTTCGTGGTACGAAAAAACATCCCCAGAACATCACGGAACCACCTCCAGCCTGAACAAACACCTTCGACGCATTCAGGATTAAAGGCTTCATTGGACCTGCGATGTACTCGTCGCCTCCCATCATTGGAGAACAAACAAAAACGGGACTCATCGGACCAAATTACACGTTTCCAATCTGCCGCAGTCCAGTTTTTGTGCCTCTGAGCCCATTTATAACGTGCCAATTTGTGACTTGCTGTTAACAGCGGCCTCTTCCGTGGTACCCTGCTCCAGATGTCCATCGCATGCAGTTCTCGTCGCAATGTCCGTTCGGAAATTGGTCGCTGGAGAACCTCATTGGTTTCTTGGAGCAATTGTTCTCTGGTTTGAAAACGATTTGCAGTTACTAGACGAGAAAACATGGCGGCGGTCCCTATTGTCGAGGAATTGTTTTCCGGCCACAGTTACGCCGTCGATTTTCAGTTGATTGCGAACTACACCACTCTTTGTAAACTCGCTGGACAGTACGCGTTGACACACCAACAAATTGGGCTACTTCAGACATTTTGTGTCCGTGGGCTCTGCCAAACACGATGGCTCCTTTTTGCCACTTAGTAACGTCTGCCTCACGACCCATTTTGCAGACTATGTATATCCAACACACACACTGTTCTTCACCACCTCACGAAACAGATCTGATCCTGTGTGCTACGTCACCGCTACTTGTCACTTACCAATGCTACATCAGCGCCCTCTGTGTGACCTTGAACTTCCTACTATCGGTGCTATTAGGGGTGACTAATTTTTTGTCCGGTGTGCTTATATACAGAGAGACATGCAAGTAGTAAATAGACACCCTTAATTTTATGATAAAATGTATGCATCCAAATTTTGTTGCCATTATTATGACTAATATTCGTTTCCTTTTTTTAGATTGTAATATACCCATCCTAGAACATGCCTCGAACACAAGATATAGCTGCACGTCCATAATAACCAAGCTGATGAAGATAGTTTACTGCTGTTCTTGGGCTAATTTTGAGTTTTTCTGCCACTACTGAAGCTTTTAAACGAGGGTTGTTCTCAACAGATCTTCGAACAAAACGAAGACATCTGTCAGAAGGCCCAGGTCGACCAGGTCGTGATTCAATTGATGTTTTGCCCTTTTCTTTAAATTGGACTATTATTCTGTTAACAGTAGAAAGGGGTATTCCGAGATTCCTAGCTATTTGTCGCTGGGACAGTCCACCCTCAGATTGACCAACAATCCGTCCTCGTTGAAAGTCAGAAATTTCTTTGGAATCTTGTGTTCGAGGCATGTTCTAGGATGGGTATTAGAGTGGCCCACTTTTCAATTTTTTTTGAAAAGTATAGGTGATCGTGGTTTTTCCCATTATTTGGCACTATACTAGCACATTGGTACCATTTTTACAAAAATTTATCAATATTTAGGGGTCTCGCATCGACCTTGAAATTACTAGTTTTTTTTAAAATGCGTACTTTTTAACTTTTTACTGAATCAAGATAAATCATTAAGTAGGGATGTTTTCTGAATCCTCTTAATGAGAGAAGTCGTTTGGTGTGCCTGCCAATGTCATACGACTAACGGTTTAAAGGTTGTGCCTGTATACAGGTAATACCAATGTGCTAGTATAGTGCCAAATAATGGGAAAAACCACGATCACCTACACTTTTCAAAAAAATGAGTCACCATACCCGGGCGGAATGTATAATGTATATAGGTAATTAGAAAATGCACTATGCCTGTGCCAGGTACCTAACCTATTTCTTTTTTTGCAGATCATAACATTTTGAAATTCTGTCTGAGTTCCTCATCCTTTGTCATGGACAAATCGATGGCAACCAAAACTGGAAGAACTCTTGAAGCTACAAATAGAGAGTCATCAAAAGGAAAGGCGAAAATAACATCGCTACCTTCTCTAAGATCGGCCTCGGAAATTTTTTTAGTTGGCCAACCGTCGTCCTCCATCAGTGGTAGCAAATTGCCAACAACACGGCAGGTTTTGCAATACTTCTTCAGTGTTATCCAGTACACTGCTAACAGGAAAGACGCATTCAAAGAAACCGTAAACAACGTCTTAAAGTTTTGGAACATGGCCCGCATTAAAACAATCACAAAGCTCAACTGCGAACGGAAGCTAGAGGCATGTGGAAAGAGTGGCACTTACTCCAAAAGAGCAGAAAACGAGAAACTGACGCCGGAGGAAAACGGCAGAAGTTTTCGGACAGTGTGGACAAGCTGTGGGATATCGGAGCATCTGACGCTGTCGAAGATATAAAGAAGAATCGACTGCTGTCCGACAAGGACAAGAAAGAAGACATTGACTTCTACCTCGATCAACGTGGTCCTCGGGTGGCAACGATGAGCGGGAACGATAAAGTTTCGCTGTAAAAAGAAAGCTACAGGAAGGAAGAAAACGTCCTCGCCAGGAGCCGCAAACCTCAAAGTGTGCATACGAAACCGGAGATGAGGCCATGGAGAATGATGATACTGGCATGTCAGGAGAGTCGGAGACAGAACTAGCGTTCCCCCTGCCGAAAGAGCCAAGTGTGTCTGTCAATCTTCCTCGCCGCATCCTTAATGCACCTGCTGTCATGGAAGTGGCTGATCGTTTCCGCATGTCCAATAATCAGGTGCGTATTGTGTATAGTATTCATCGATAGCGTCAGTTTTAAAGTGTCCCGTAACCCACATGTATTCTTGACAGTTTCCTTCCCACTTTCCATTCTCTACATAGGTAGTAAGCATTGTGGCTGCTATCACACGTTCGGCGGATCCATCAGCAGACCTCAATCAGTTCAGCATCTCGAAAGAAACGGCTCGCCGGGGAAGAGTGTCACATCGCCGTGAAATGACGACGGCTGTGAAGGACTCCTTCACGCCACCGAGGCACACTGTTGTCCACTGGGATGGCAAAATGGTCAAGGTCAGTTGATTAAGTTTTCATAGCTATCAATTTAGTAATGAGATTCATGAAGCATAATGTCAATTAAAAAGAACTGAATGTGAACAAAAATAGGTTACTTTACAACCATGAAATTGAAATATATGGCATGTGTTTCAGAACTTCCTTGGAACGGCGGAGCACCGCCAAGCAATTCTCATCTCCGGGGCTCCTCATTGCACAGAAGGAAAGTTGCATTTTCTAATTACCTATATACATTATACATTCCGCCCGGGGTATGGTGACTCATTTTTTCGAAAGTATAGGTGATCGTGGTTTTTCCCATTATTTGGCACTATACTAGCACATTGGTATTACCTGTATACAGGCACAACTTTTAAACCGTTAGTCGTATGACATTGGAAAGCACACCAAACGACTTCTCTCATCAAGAGGATTCAGAAAACATCCCTACTTAATGATTTATCTTGATTCAGTAAAAAGTTAAAAAGTAGCATTTTAAAAAAAATACTCGTAATTTCAAGGTCGATGCGAGACCCCTAAATATTGATAAATTTTTGTAAAAATGGTACCAATGTGCTAGTATAGTGCCAAATAATGGGAAAAACTACAATAACCTATACTTTTAAAAAAAAATTGAAAAGTGGGCCACCCTAATGGGTATATTACAATCTAAAAAAAGGAAACGAATATTAGTCATAATAATGGCAAAAAAATTTGGATGCATACATTTTACCATAAAATTAAGGGTGTCTATTTACTTCTTGCATGTCTCTGTATATACAGTGTATATATATATATATATATATATATATACAGGGTGTCCCCTAAGTCTGGACCCATAGGGATTTATAATATATTTTTTTATTATGTTGCAGGTAAACCATGTCACTGACTAGAGAGGAGAGAGTTCAAGTTTGTGGGGCCACTTGAAAGCCAAAGTGTACGAGGTCAAAATTCAGAACATTTTCCACCTTAAAGCACGCATTGTGGAGGCGTGTCAAGAAATTTCTGCGACTGTGATTCAGAAAGTGCTGTCGCAGTGGAGATTGCGTCTTGAACTATGTGCGCGACACAACGGCGGACACTTTGAACAGATTATGTAATAAATTTTTGGACTATTTTGTAATTTTATTAATTTTGCCCTATGGGTCCAGACTTACGGGACACCCTGTATGTATATATATATATATATATAATATATATATATATATACACATATATATATACAGGGTGTCACAGAATTAACTATCTATTTCAATGAAATCGGACAAATTTTTTTTAAAACACTTTTATTTGTTTATCATGTTTAATATGTGTTAAAAATGTATAAATTTCTAAATTTTTTTCATAATTTTATTTTCATAATTTTTTCATAGTTTTATTTTCATTCTCTTTCAGAACCCTATTAATAATGAATACACAAGAACGCATCTTTGTTGTAACATCCCGTATCAAAGGAATGCAATGTAATGAAATCAGAGAAAAATTTACAAGATGATTCCACAGAACCGGTCCTACAGACAAAGCGATTCGTGAACTTGTGAACAAATTTAAAAGAACTGGATCCGTACACGACGAGGTGGGAAGAGGACGCCCAAGGACAGCACGTAACAGTACCGAACAAGTACGACAATTGTTTGAGGATGAACCAACAACTTCGGTTAGGGAGGCCGGTCGAAGACTCAACATATTCAAGACAACAGTTCATAGAATCTTGCGTTCGACACTGATGAAAAAGGCTTATCACATTCAAGTACTGCATGCCCTAAATGAAGAGGATTATCCAAATCGAGCAGCAAGGTGTGCAGAAATTGTGGATCAAATCGAAAATGAAAGTTTATTGGATAACATCTTATTCAGTGATGAGGCGACTTTCCACACGTGTGGTAAAGTCAATCGACACAACTGTCGTATCTGGTCCAATGAAAGACCGTCTGAAGTCATAGAATGGCAGAGAGACTCTCCAAAAGTTAACGTGTGGCTTGGAAAGACCAAATCCAAAATTTATGGCCCATTCTTCTTTGCGGAAGCAACTGTAACAGGTACCGTCTACCTTGATATGCTTCAGCAGTTTCTCGAACCACAGCTTCTTGATGATGGCATTCTTGATAATGTTGTGTTTCAACAAGATGGAGCACCATGTCATTATGCTCTAATTGTTCGAGAATACCTCAACAGACGCCTTCCGAATCGGTGGATTGGACGTGGAGGACCTCGACCTTGGCCTCCGCGTTCTCCGGATTTGACACCCCTGGATTTCTTTGCATGGGGTTTCATAAAAACAAAGGTTTATCGCCAAAAGATCAATAGTTTAGCTGAACTTAAAGAACGCATCCAGTTGGCAGTGCGGGAGATAACACCTGAAATGCTTCAAAATGTGTTTTGCAGCGCTGAGGATAGATTTGAAATTTGCAGAGATACAGACGGTGCACATGTTGAAACTTCTCAATAAAGTTTTGACTTATGATTTATAAATCTATTTGTTTTTGTATCATAATTTAGTAATAAACACAAAAGTTTTTATTAAATTTGTCCGATTTCATTGAAATAGATAGTTAATTCTGGGACACCCTGTATATATATATATATATGCAGTAAAATCACAGAATAACACGTGATCTTATTAATAAGCAAACCACTACAGAAAACAGGAAAAAAAAAACACGAAATCCGAGCGCTTTCGTGATATATTCACATCTTAAAGTGATCTCGAAGATGTGAATATATCAGGTCATCCCATAAGTAATGTTTTTTTGCATTGCTAAACTCGCGTCGTGTTTGCACACGTTTCTCTGTATATTTTGTGGAAAACTCGAATTTTTATTGGTTTAGACATGTTACTTCTCACTCTAAGTGAAGTTTCATCGTGTTAATAATCTTCGTTTATTTCACCCTTACGAATAAGATGGAGGTGTCAGAGGAACACACCAGGCATCATGACTCCAGATTTGAAAAAATTTACTGGAGCACAGCTCTGAATTTACTTTTTTTTCCCTTACACCACTAGATAGGTTAATGATAGTAAACTCTTGAATTGACGACATACCAATTACAAATTGTTTTAGCTAAACATAATAATACAATAATGTACAGTTTATAACTCACCTTAAGTTTATTTATTCATTGCAGCAGCAACAGTGGACGATGTTAGACCTTGCATGTAGGCATTTGTTGTGAATTTACCGCCATGTATGCTTGGCCACTGATCAATGGCTTTCTGTGTGATCATTACAGCAGATCTAGTGCCTGGAGCTGGACCCTCCTTCACAATTCTGCACAGCTTAGTCAAATGAGATGGCTTAATGGATCCTTTGTGTTCAACAATGTAACCAAGAATGGAGAATGTCCCCTCAGCTGGTGCTTCACTCCAGGCAGTTGATCCATCTTTATCAAAATGCTTTAATCTCTCTGTGATTCTTTCCACAGCTGTTCTATATATTCTGTCAGCCAATTTATCACTGAGTCTTTTGTAAAACTACTTTCAGATCTGGTTCTGGATGGTCTAGCAACTTCAGCAACCTGGTAGTAATCAGAACGTTTCTTGATGTATTTGTAAACTTCATTTAGGATGTAATCCTCAGCTGTTAGTTCCTTTTGCTGCCTGTGGTATCGTGCTTAAATTCAGAAACTACATCATTTGCATTTCCTCCATTAGCTAATTTGGAAATTGTTTCCATCACTCTTAACATAACAGTTTTCCCTCCTTCTTTATAAAATATATTTTCTACAAATTCTGCACTAACTGTGGTTTTTTGAGCTACTTGCAACATAATCTTTGTTACATAGGAAATCAATACATAGAACTTGGCACTAATTTCTTCTCTCTGTGGATGATCAAAAACACAATTTTCCACAAATCTGTCAAATTGATCAAATTCGTAATTAACCATGCGAGTATCAGATTTGAGTTTTGGTCTCTTAAAACCAATGATATTGTCAAGAACCATATTGGTATAGTCAAGGCCTGATCTCAGATTTGAAGAGTGATTCTGAATAAAGTCTAAAAGCTCACTTAGTTTACAAATTTTCTTCAATGCATCAACGTGGGCTCTGTTCACAAGATGCATTAAGTCCCATCGAAATTTGAAATTTTCTCCAAACAACTTTTTCATTTCGTTTTTAAATGGCTCGTTGTCCTTACAAAAAGCCCCATCTCCAACCATTCCAGATACCTTGGATTTAATTGCTTCTTCAGATAGTTTCAAGTGATTAGGAGACTTCAACACATCAAAAATTTCATTGGCCAAATAAACTCCTGATTTGCTGCGTACTAAATTTATCCCAGCAAGTTTTACAGTCTTATCTTCTTCACTCATAACTAATACAACTAGCATGCTTAATCCCAAAATTGTTCCAATGTCAGCTGTTATTGTTACTGAAGTTTGTTCTAAGAACCACTTTACAGTTTGTTCTTTAAGTTGATTATCTAATAGCTCACAAATTGTCTCGCACGCATGTGTGCTATGATTCAAATTTCCAACCTCACAACCTGACCTATGTAATACAGCTAGAAGTACTGGATATAGAGCCCATGCAGTGTTTGTTTTCATTATGTAGTATAAGATGTTGCCACATAAGTCAGCATGCCCTAGATCCTTCTTTTCCACCAATTTGAATGTAGATTTGATCAAATCATTGTTCAGGATTTCTTGTATTGATTTACACTTGCTTAAATGGGCTATGGAAATGTCAAATTTGTCGCTTTTTGCTTTATTAGATTTGGATGCAACACTTGAACTTGAAGGCATAT
The DNA here is from genome assembly GCA_023014485.1 of Bathynomus jamesi. Lineage (NCBI taxonomy): Eukaryota > Metazoa > Arthropoda > Malacostraca > Isopoda > Cirolanidae > Bathynomus > Bathynomus jamesi. The sequence goes on from JAJOZX010002861.1 coordinate 8,304, forward strand.
TTTGACTCTTCGCTTTATTAACCACAACAGCTTGGTGAGTTTCTTTTGTTAGGCGCAAAATTGCATTCAATGTCTTCTGGATTTGGGAATTTTCAAATTCCTCTAAAGCAGTTTTGTTAGTCTGATGCGCAGATTCCTCACTTACCTTTTGTTTCTTAGGTGGAGGAGAAGCACTTTCTTCAGTCTGTGAAACATCTAGTGAAAAAGTTTCATTTTCTAGATTAGCAGTTGATGAAGTTGGTTCATTTTTCTGAGGTCTAGCACTAGCACATTTTGTGAACAAACTAAATGACTGCTTTGCCATCTCTCTTTGCTGCACTTCATCCTGGTATTTCTTTACTGCAATATCTAAGCTGTGGGCCCAAACTCTGGGACCTCTTGTATTGTAACAAATATTTTTTTTGGAATTAAAATGTTCCTCCCAGTTTTGCTTCTTTGAATATTTGTTCTTGCATTGACCACAAAAGTAACCCCTTTTAACACCCTCACTTTTCTCTCCAACTTCATCAATATTAGGATCCATTATTGATTATTGACTACCTGAAAAAATACAAAATAAGTAAAAGTTAGTAAATATAGTATGGTAAAAGTGAGTAAAAGTAAGTAAATATAGTACAATGAAAGTAAGTAAAAGTAAGTGCTTTAAACTTAGTAAAAGTAAGGAGGAGTAAGTAAAAGTAGGTAAGTTAAAGTAAGTAAAAGTAAGTTTAAACTTAACTAAACTTTTCAATTCTAGTCATGGTGGATTACTTAAAACCGCACAAGTAATTATCTGGCCAATTTATCAAACCTGGCCGAGATCAATGGAACATAGTCCAATCCTGATAATTTTATATTAAAAAAATATACGTTTTAATAAAATTTTAATTATCAAAACATTGAAGCTTAACAAAAAATAAAAATAATTGTTAAATATGGAATTACCAACTAAACTTAAATAACTAAATTTGTAATTTAAAAAAATTGGTTTGTACAAGAACGTCTAGCGGATGAACAAAACCCAAACCCAAATTTACTTTTTCTCATGGTCAAATTTACTGGAGCAATGCTCCCAAGATCCCAGGAATCTGGAGTCATGCCAGGCATATAATGCTTTATGAGTTTAGAAAAGGAAATAACGCGACTGTAGCCGCAAAAAATATTCAGGATATTTATGGGGAGGAAGCTTTAAATGTAAGGAAATGTCAAAGATGGTTCCAGAAGTTTAGGTCTGGTGGCTATAGCTTAACTGATGAAACGCGCTCGGGCCAACCTGTTGAGTTCAATGATGACCTTCTGATAGCTACACTTCAAGAAAATCCTGCTGTAACTGTTGAAGAACTTGCCCAGCGACTAAATTCGACCGGTTCCACAGTTCATCGCCACCTGCAACGACTGGGAAGTGTCGAAACTTGGAAAGTGGGTTCCCCATACATTGTCACCAGACAACTGTAGAGATCGCGTGAACATTTGCTCTTCATTGCATTCTCGGCAACTTCAAGCACCGTTTCTGAGTCGACTCATTACTAGGGATGAAAATTGGGTGCTTCATCACAATGTTAAGCGTCATCGGCAGTGGGTTAGTGCTGGGGAATCTGCTACACCACAGCCAAGAGGACATCTGCACCCCAGGAAGGTTTTGCTGTGCGTTTAGTGGGATATTCAAGGAGTGGTTTATTTTGAACTGTTGTAGCCCAATCAAACCATTACAGCCGAAGTCTACTGTCAGCAACTTCAAAGACGGAGCGTTGCATTATAAACAAAACGTCATTCTTTGGCCAATCGCAAGAGTGGTGTGTTTCAACAGGACAGCGCGCATCCTCATACTGCTCAAATCACCACTGCCAAAACTGAACGGCTTTGTTGGGAAAAAATTCCACATCTTCCGTATTCACCAGACCTTGCACCATCAGATTACCACCTATTCAGAAGTCTTCAAAACTACCCTGACGGGAAAGAACTTGAAAGTTTCGAGACTATCAACATTGCCCTCTCCGAGTTTTTTGCTTCTAAACCGAAGGAATTTTAAAAATATGGAATTGAAATGCTTGTAGAGAGGTGGCAGAGAGTCATAGAAAGTGAAGGAAAATATAAAAGTGATTAAAATTTATTTTGATGCAGTTTTATTTTCATTTGGAAATAAAGGTAAAAAAACGACATTACTTATGGGATGGTCTGATATCACGAAAGCGCTCGGATTTCGTGTTTCTTTTTCCTTTTTCCCTGTGGTTGTTTGCTTATATATATATATATATATATATATAATGATATACACAGACCGTGCATGGAACAAGGAACTCTTCTGGGATAATTAAATCCACTATAGTCCGAATAAGTAATGGTAAATGACAAATACCATAGTTTTTCTTTTTCATGATGCAAGCCCGACGTGGGCAACGCGTCTCTCGCAAAGAGGTCCCATAAATATAGCTTCCCTCACCAGCTATCTGCAAAGCAGACAGGATCCAGCTTTGGGACATGGATCTATAGCTCCTAGATCCATGTCCCAAAGCTGGATCCTGTCTGCTTTGCAGATAGCTGGTGAGGGAAGCTATATTTATGGGACCTCTTTGCGAGAGACCCGTTGCCCACGTCGGGCTTGCATCATGAAAAAGAAAAACTATGGTATTTGTCATTTACCATTGCTTATTCGGACTATAGTGGATTTAATTATACCAGAAGAGTTCCTTGTTCCATGCACGGTCTGTGTGTATCATAAAAAACTCAGGGAACCATTCTGAGTTCATTCCCATATATATACATATATATATATATATATATATATACACTGTGTATATATATAGCGTTCAACATCCACCCTGGCAACGCCGGGTCGCTCCGCTGGTGTCTAATTAAATAGCATTAATGTAATGCAAAATTATCGCAATGTAAAAAAATAAATAATAATAATTTGAACTCAATTTCAAAACTACGCTCTCAAGAAAATTCACATATGTGGAGGGAAAAAAAAATTATTAAAAAAAAAGTTAAATAAAAATAAAGCTTAAATTGCAAAAAAAAAAAAATAGACAACCTTCGAGGTTTTAAATATTTTTTTACAATAGCTGTGTAATGTGGGCATTAATGAATACATAATTTTTCAGAAAATGCAAAACTAGAATGGGAACAAATATTTAATATACTTTTACTTCAACAAAGTTTACAACCATGTCAAACCTAACAAAGTTCGCTTTGAATTTCAATCAGCTCACAAAAATCTGCTTATTAAGCCCAAGGATTTAAGGCTAATTTCCCTTTAATTTTTTTTTTTTTTTAATTGGAGTTGTTTAACCTCCTTCGCAACATCTAAGGTCGTATGACGGAGGGGACCTACGGCTTTACTACCCAGACCCAATGTCGCTTAACTTCGCTGATCTCCGGGAAGCGGCGGTGTTACGACATCGCCCACGACGTAGCCCCTCACTTTAATTACATACATTCCTACTCCTCAACTTGCGCTTTCTAAATTTGTAACCTTTATACAGTATTCCCATTTATTTTGCGATGTTTAAGATTTTAATCTCGCTCTTAATCCAAGCACCAGTGCTTTGGAGTATCGTGAATATATCCACTTTCTATTTCTTATTGCTTTCTTCTATTTGTACGCATCCTCCGATCCACCCCTTTTCAAGAAAATTTCTTTTGTGGTAACTAACAGTTAAATGGAGACACGAGATAGAGAAAGACAGTCAATCTAAAGTACAGAATTTAAAAGTATCCTAAACAGATATATTTAAGAGTTACTAAGTCCGTCGACCGAGTAGTAGTAGTAGTAGTAGTAGTAGTAGTAGTAGTAGTATCGAGTCAGATCAATGGATCCTTTCAGGAATAAACAATTGGCTGAAAAGACTTTTTTTCGCAGTAACCGACAAAAGTGAAGGTTTGGCACGTCCCTCATTCTTCAACCAATAGACTGCACTCTTACTCTTAAGGTAGTTGGCAGTTCCATCTCTCGTGGACCAGTACCTGCCATTTCATTACTATCCGGAAAGTCTATCTCGTTCTCGGCATCGGCAACATCGCAGCAATTTATTTCAGATTCGACTTTCGCTAGAGTCCCCAAACATCTGTTTACAGCGCAATTCCAAAGTCTCGCTGTTCCATCTCTGAAAGGGGAATCATAATCAAAATCTAAAATGAATTAAATAAAAAAAATTTACTTTAAACCATAAAATCATGATTTTTAATAAACTAAATAACTGCCCGTAATTAGTTATTTATTTATAATAATTAATAATAATATTAATTAATTAATAATAATGTTCGGAGTTGTTTAACCTCCTTCGTAACACGTAACCCATTGGGGATCTATAGCTTTTCATGGGACCCAAACCACTAGTCCACCAAGGAATACCCACATAAACACTTTAATCGTTGAAATCCGAAGCCAGAGCCAGGACTCGAACCAGAGAGCGTCAGATCAGTAACTTGGGGACCTATCTGGATTTTTTTTACGCATAATTCCTATAATAGTTTTAAATACAAAACAAGATTCGTCATTTGATACGTATTTGAAAGTAAACAAAGACTGCATTAGGAACTAAACAAAGAATATGTACTTGCTAACAGAAATAATGTTTTTTCCCCTTTCTATAATGACTGTATCTGTAATAGCAGCTGCGTGACCCCTCAATGTTACGGGACACATTCCCGTGGCAGCATCCCATATCTTCAGCTGCATATCCGCTCCTCCACTCAACACCACAATGCCAGAAGGGAAGAGGCGGCAACTGTACACATCGAACACGTGACCATCCAGTATTCTCTTCAGGAAAAAAACAAAAAAACATTCTACCACCTTTACGCTAAGTATTTGCATACACTTCCTGAAATCCAGTTTTGCTCAACGAAACATGTACTTAAGAAATGATAACTAAATTCATCAATTAATGAATTAATTCACTTGTTGGAAAGGCTTCAATATTTGTAAACAAAAACTATGACAGAAATGTGTCCAAGAATGCACTGATCTTAATTTTTTTTTTAAAACTATAAGTTAGGCCAAACTGGCTAAATACCACAAATCTTAATAATGGACAACTATGAAAAATATGTTTGCGAAGTCCGCTTAAATTTAATCAACCACTAGGATCTAAGTCCACCTACTATCAGAGGTTACTTAGATAATTAACGATTATGGAAGTAAAAGCTGAGGACTTCCTCCATTTTTATGTCGGCTTCAGGTCTCAGCCTACCAATAAAAACTATCTTAATTTCATCAACAATCCATTATTTAATCATGTGGTTATGTGGGTATGGCGTTAGTTACGCAGTGTAGTACAGTACAGAAAATGACTAACCCTCACAACCCCATCCCTTGTTTTCCAGATGTGAAGTTTATTATCAATAGACACAGAAACGCCCAGGCCTCCATCTGCCACATCTAATGAGATGATCTGTATAAAAAATTTAAGATCTTATTAGCTACTAGTACGTCTATTCATAGTGAACAGATCTCCAAGCTTGGTAATGAAGCGGTTTTTACGGGTTTTTTTCTTAAATTCCGAGTGAAGTTTGTATGAGGGATTGAGGGTCATTCTGAAAGTTTCCAGACAACAACAAATATATTAACCTATATTCGCCATTGTCCGAAATCTTTCAGAATGACCCTCGTAAAATTTATAGCCTGTTCCTTCAAACTTATATGATCTGAGAAGTAATTCAAGTTACAGTTTTAAATAACAATTAGGCTATGTAGCGAGTTATAATACGGTACACTTATGACATGACTGAATACAGAAATACACCATTTCCTAGTTAACTTCATGAACATCTGAAGTTCATGTACATTTCATTCTAAATATTACCTATTAGTTTATTTTAAAACTCAGTAACTAACTTAATTTATGTGGCCACCCAGTACATTTCTAAAAGATGTATGCATTGCCCTAATGAACCCTAAACTAAGGAATATGAATATATGGTATGAACCTTTATATCATTTTACGTGAAACTTCAAACTGCAGACTAAATTTTAATAGAACCACTACACAAGTTATATTTAGCATCTAATTAAATAAGTACTAGTGGTCTATATGGGATACTTGTGCAGTATCTCATAAAAGTATAGCATTAAAAAAAATGTACGACTTAAGATAACAGAAAAAGTTCACAATAAAAAAAGCCTTATATATAAATGAGTATCCTGATCAAAGCACAGTACTTTTTAATTCATATATTCTAGTCTCAAGAGAACTTTAGTCAATACATGCACAGTACTAATAAGATAGCTACAACTCGGATTTCTAAAGTTCAAACTCTCCTATTCAAATAAAGTGCAAAAAAAAAGGCGTAACTAATTAAGGATTAACGACAAACTCACACTTTTTGGGTGAATTTCTAAAAATTTGCTTGAAGGACAAACAAACAGAGTTTGTAAATTATTTGGAGCTTCATGGATTAGTATGCTTCTGTTAGTCTGAGAAATGACATTGAAAGTTCCATCTCCAGTATTTCCATGTTGGCTCCTCTCGTGTAGCTGCTTGTAATAAACCCACACAGTTTCATTTCTCCTGTGAATGAAAATGTACATTAAAATAATAAAATTGGTATTCAGCACTAAAGTATCTACAGATAATTTGTAGCAGAATAAAATTTAAGACAGACTCCTAGATATTTGTGCATAAATACAAAGTTCATAGCATTAAAATATAATCTTTCTTATAAAACAAGACTAGCCTAAACTATATATTTACAGTATGCTAGTTAAGAAACCTATAAGCATGCCTACTACCTACCAAGATACCAAATTAGGCCTATCCTGCAGCTGAACAAGTGCAACATAACTATTTTTAAGTTTTATTTTCTAGACCTTTGTTTTTATTCATAAACTAGGCCCACAACTTTTCACATTAGAATAGGTAGCCCGAGCTACCAAAAAATTTTAAGATCAAAACAAGACTGGAAAACAGACTAATCAATATTTACTGAACTTCAAATCAAAACCCTATTTCTAAATTTCTAGTATGTCACCAGTCTGTAAATTTGGAATTTTTCGCTAGATTTCGACATTTCGTTGATGTCTATCTGGAATAAAAAAGTTCTTGCAATGTTTTTCTTTTAATGCAATTATCATACATATATATTCATTTTAGTTGGTAAAATTCATGTAGAAATTCATGTTCATTAAATAGCTACATGTTTTAACTATTAATAATACTTATTTATTTATTATAATTAATTAATAACAACTAGCTGTTTATTTTTAACAAGAGCCCAGTAAAGCCTAAAGCTTAAGGGCCAAATTAAATAAAATAAATAGTCGAGCTTCACAATTATTCATGTCATTGTAAATTGTAAAATGAATATATTTTATTATTAATAAAGGTTATTCAATATTCAATTATTCAATTCCAGACAGAGTCTAAAGCTACTTATTAACCTAACCAACCAAATCTTGCCTAATCTAACATAACTTAATGTATTACTTAGTTTTTATGCATCTGGAATTTTGGCCAAAACAGAATTGGACTGGAGAACATTCACTAGAGAATTTTTTATCAAAAAGTCTTAGAATACACACTAAAATAACTTTCTTCATGAACATACTTTTGAAATAAAACTAAATTTCAATCTTTTCCTTTATACCACCTCCAATTATTTCTTTTCAGTTAGTAACAATTTTGACACAGGTTAAAACTAACAAAAATATCATGACAACCAAACCAATCATCAAGGGCATATACAATTGACCTAACTGGGCATTCAATTAATCTAACTAGTTGATTAATTTTTACAGTCATATCTCATTATAAAGTTGTAGGGCAGGATAATTTTGGGATTAATCAAATGCCCAGTGAGGTTAATCAAATGCCCAGTTAAGTCAACTGTATGCCCTTGACGAGTGTTAAGTTGTGATATTTTTGCAAGTTTTAATGAAAATATCACAACTTAACCTGTCAAAATTCTTACTAACTGAAAAGAAGAAATTGGAGGTGCTATATAGGGTAAAGATCCATAAATTTTTATATCACAGACAAAGAAGAAACTTTCAATAAAAATCAGTGAATTTTATATTATATAGCTACATAATAATTAGAGACTAATTTTATGGCTTCATCCATCCATTGACACACCAAACCTATTTATATTTATTAGTTCTAATCTAAATTTCTCCAAGGAATCTAGGCCTATACACATTTTTCAAGGAAAATTTTGGTAACAATTTAAAAGATTTTGCAGAAACATTCCACAAGTTTTAATCTGATTCTACAGAAATCCTTTTCAATATTGAGCTAATGTTAAGTTTTGGGGACACTCAGACAATCTGGGGTAAAAATTAAAAAAACTGGTGTCCACAAAACTTAATATTTACCCAATATCATTATGGAAGCTATGATCATCACTGTACATTACATTTGAAATACATCAAACTACTTGGGTAAATCAAGGTTATCTGGTCGAGTCGTATGATGCAGAATATAACGAGTATTTGATTAAATTTCTTTATCCTTCAGGAATAGTGCCCTCGTATGTTTTTCCTGCAGAAGACGATATTTGCCCTGTTCCCCCCCGAGAACATATTTGGAACAGTTGAGTCCAGTTTAAGAGGCAAAACAAGGATACAGTATGTCTTTCCAGCTCAAGATTTAGAAAATTTCTCAAGAAAACTTAAAACAAATTAGCATATATGTATGAAGTTAGCACTTAGCATGTATGTAGAATGTAGAGAGTAGATACATATTTAAATTACAATTAATAATTACAAACGCTAATTATATCCTTATTATATTGTTATCCTACTATTTAATATGTTTAGTTTCATTAAATAAATTTTTGATGATGAAATTCTGAAAAAATTAAGAAAGCCAGCATTAATAAAATTAAGTTTTAAGCTATATAATGGCCTGTAAGCTAACTTTTTATTGCTGATTATGGTAGATCTTTGCTCAGGCAACATTTTTTCTTCAATAAAATTTTTTAAAAAATTGATCCCTTCAATGTCAAATCCTGAAATTTTTGTTTTTTCAAAATTAAGTGTTTTTTTATTAAATTATCCAAATGAAAGTACCATTTTTGGAAACTAGAGCTCATTCCGCATCCATCCATATAAAGTTTATTAAGCTACGACAATTAGAAGCCGAGATATAGAGATTTAAAAAATTCTTAAGTCACAATTTGGCCAAAATTTGACCTGACCCTAAATTTTGACCTATTTGACCAATTTTCCAAAAAATTTTGGAATTTGTTTTTTTCACTAAAAAACGCCCCCAGACCAAGTTTTATGCAAATTGAAGACATGACCATGTTGTTTATCTGTCTATTTAACCTGGATTTACCCCTCTTTAAACATTGTGGGTCAGGAAATGCCAGCCCAACTTGAAAAATATTCAAAATGCTGATGCATGGTAAAAAATAATTTAAACAAACAATCTTTTATTGTAATGTGTGTAGTATTAGAAATAAACTGAATGAATTTAAGGTGATAATTTATTCCAGGAACTATGATATAGTTACTATTCCCTAAACATGGTTAAATACAGGAATACCTCTAAATTCGTCATTTTGAATTTCATCATTTTGCAGATTCATCATCAACCTTTCACTACCTATAGTTTCGCAATCCATTGTCCATATTCACAGATTCATCATTTTTTTAAATGTGAAAAAAAAACTGACATTGATGAAATTCAACTGTTTACCAGTAGAATTTGATTAATTAATCTGTTTAATAACATAATAGAGTAAAATGTTTTCTCATTGAAACATGTTATAATCTACCTCGAATTTTGTCATTTTGTATTTCATTGTGTTATTCCAGAATGAATTAACAACAAATTTCAAGGTATTCCTGCACCGTAACTCAGGACTTGTTGGAAAAACTTGATAAGCGTGTTTTAAACTTTTCACTAATGATAGGTTACATAAGATTGGTGGTGATGTTTTGTTGCACATTTGTAATTCCCTCAGGGCTAATTTTGATAGTTTTGTGGATAGGATGAGCCTAGTGGACTGGGATTATTTATGAGTAATGACGCAAATTTTCATTGTGAGGCATTTAAAGTTTTTTTAATACCAAAAGGGAGTTTATTCCACGTAGGCCCAAGCACACTAGTAATCATGGTAAGCCCAAGTGGTGGACTAGGGAAATAGGTAAGTTCATAAACAAGTGTAACAGAGCATATAGACTTAAGCACAATGGCACAGTAGCTAACTTTAATAGATATATCAACTTAGACATCAGGTTAAAAGATGTTAGTAATGCTAAGTGTAATTTTGAGATACTGCTGATAGTAAACATAATTCGAAAAAGCTTTTTGACTATGTCAATAATCAAAAGCCGATAAAAAATAACATAGGCCCTCTAGTGGACACTAACAGTGCTTTGGCTTCCGATGCTCAGGTGATGATGAGTATTTTTTATGACAGTTTTTACTGTAGAAGATGTAAATAATGTCCCTGATGTGGAAAATATCGTGTCATTTAGTAGTGAGACTCTTTTGAATAAAATAACTGTTTATGAGGGTGAGATTGTGCATTATATTGATAAGCTAAAAGTTAGCAAGGCTCCAGGCACTGATGCGCTTTATCCTAGACATTTGAAAGATTTGAAAGAAATCATCATAGGCCCCTTATCAAAAATTTGTAATAAGTAACTGGAAGCAGGGTCATTCCACGTCAAGTGGACCTGTGGTCCCCACCTCACCATGTCAGATTTTGTTCTAACTTTGTTCACAGATTCCTTTAAGCCTTAAAGGAAGTTCTGCAATGTTTAGTTCCATATTTCTTCTGGTTCTGTCACTAGGGCTACTTTGTGCATCACATTGAGCGCCAAATTATTTGTGCCATTTTTAGCTAGTCAGCATTCCACAGTAACAAATCCTTCTGCTCTGAAACTTTGCTCCTCGGGTCAAAATTTACTGTAGATTTCAAAACTCACATTACTAGAGCTCTAGGAAGTATAGATTTTCCATAAAATATCCCCAAAGTAGGCTTCAAATTACAATTTGATTCCTGGGAAGCCACTTTTAGAAAATTGTAGCTCTGGATCTACTTGACTCTGTGAGCTTTTGTTAGAAACCAAGAAAGTACTGCCTATATGCTACAAAATGTTTAAATCCAGATCTTCCTACCTGTTGGTTCTAGTTGCTGAGATATAAGGCATCAAAAATGGCTGAAATTAATTTATGTGACAAAAACGTCCCATCTTTGAAGCTCAAAATGATCATGTGGGACAGCTCACACCATATCTCAGCAACTATAGCAGGTAGGAAGATATGGATTGAAACATTTTGTAGCATTTGGGCAGTACTTTCTTGGTCTTTAATAAGAGCTCACAGAGTCAAGTAGATCCAGAGCTATAAATTTTTTAAAAATGGCTTCCCAGAAATCAAAATGCAATTTGAAGCCTACTTTGGGGATATTTTGTGGAAAATCTATACTTCCTAGAGCTCTAGTAATGTGATTTTTGAAATCAACAGTAAATTTTGATCCTATGAGCAAATTTTCAGAGCATAAGGATTTGTTACTATAGAATGCTGACCAGCTAAAAATGGAAAAAAATAATTCAACACTCAACGTGATGGACAAAGTAGCCCCTGCTCTTGGAGCCCTAGTGACAGAACCACAAGAGATATGGAGCTAAAACTTTGCAGAACTTACTTTAAGGTCTAAAGGAATATGTGAGCAAAGTTAGAACAAAATCTGAGATGGTGAAGGGCACTTTTTCAAAATTGGTCCACTTGACATGGAATGACCCAGAGCTATAATTTTCTAAAAGTGGCTTCCCAGGAATCAAAATGTAATTTGAAGCCTACTTTGGGGATATTTTATGGAAAATCTATACTTCCTAGAGCTCTAGTAATGTGAGTTTTGAAATCTACAGTAAATTTTGACCCGAGGAGCAAATTTTCAGAGCAGAAGGATTTGTTACTGTGGAATGCTGACTAGCTAAAAATGGCACAAATAATTTGGCACTCAATGTGATGGACAAAGTAGCCCATGCTCTTGGAGCCCATGACAGAACCACAAGAGATATGGAACTAACACTTTGCAGAACTTCCTTTAACCCTTTGACGACCAGTATACGTTTCTTTGAACTTAAATGTTTAGGTGTTATTGGTATTCACAATTAAATATGTGAGTAACTATAGTCACTTAAATGACCCATTTTAGGGTTAATTTTCCAACAACTAAACGATACCTATATAAACATTTAGATGTATTTGTAGAAATGTTGCATCACTGTACAATTTATATTATTATTTTGCTGGGACACATGTCCCATGGTCCTCAAAGGGTTAAGGCTTAAAGGAATCTGTGAGCAAAGTTAGAACAAAATCTGACATGGTGAGGTGGGGCACTTTTCCAAAATTGGTCCACTTGATGTGAAATGACCCATACCATACACAAAAATAGATTCAGATTTAAATTCTACACAAGAAAAACCAGATCTTGTGGGTTTGTATTATATGAAAAAAATGAAGTAAATGATGGGTTATAAGCCACAAGATCCAAATTTTTTATATTTTCAATTAGCCAACTACTTTTATATCATATCCAAATTTAGAGATTTTACTACCTAGGTACTTCCTTCTCTAAGTCATTTAGATACAAAATAAAGAGTAATGGACCTAAAACTGATCCCTGTGGTACCCCACTTTTCACTTTCTGCCACCCAGATTCATGACTTTTTAGAATTAATCTGTTCTCGGTCTTCCAACCATTTTTCTACCCAATTTATAACTGACCACAATCAATATCCCATGAGCTTTTAATTTATATAAAAGTCTCCTATGTGGAATCTTGTCAAATGTTCTACTAAAATCCAAATAAATAACCTTCATTTCCATTATCTACCATACCTTTAATCTTTCCCTATACAGTCATCCCTCACCTATCGCAGTTTTGGCCATTCATGGTGATACAATATATACCAGTTTTCCCTATTGCAGGGTCCAGTTTTACTCATTTGCGGATCATCAAAGGAGCCCCAACCAATATTTTGGATTTCAGTATCTTGAATCATAGTGCCATGATTTATGATTGAATAAATTACTGTATACCCACATAAGGAAATTTATACTATGCAGTAATATGTTAACTTAGATTAGGCTAGGTTAGGAACAAAACCTTACTATCCAGAGAGTACTCAAACAGAGGGTCCACAACAGCTTCGTAATATGTTAAATTAAGTTAGATGAGGCTAGGCTTGGTTGATTAGGTTTAGTTAGGTTAGTAATTGGGGCCTATGGACTCTCTCTCAACTGCATCTGAAACCTGGAATTTTACTCTAACCTAACATTAACCACCTCTGAACTGTATCTGGAATTTTGTGGAGGTTTTTTATGTAAAGTGAAAAAATTTTCTTTGAAATATATGCCGAGCCCTTATTTCAAAGTTTTAGGCAAAAGTGTAAATGAAAGGTCAATGGGCTAAGGCAGAGGTGTTCAAACCTGCACACCCTTGATGATTGGTTAGTTTAAGTTGATATTTTTGCTAAAACTAATGACAATATCGTGACAAATAAAATAATTTCAAATTGTATCGTAAAGGATTACCCTGAGCTGATACCTACAGATCTGGGCTACCCGTTACACTTACTGGCACTTTTTCTCCCTATGTCCTGACTTGAGTACTTTGGGGTGGCCAATCAGGTGAGTATAGGTAGTTATTAGATATTTGGGCAATTAATTATAGTAGCCAAAATCCATATTGAGCTCCAAATAAATTGCCCAACAGAACACACAACCAAATGTAAGTGTTCATTTGTAAGTTGGGTTAGATTAGATTTATTTAGAGTCCAATATGGATTTTGCCTAATATAATTAATGGCCCAAATATCTAACGAATCAGTATGCTGCATGAACTAGTCCCATGTTTAACTATTACACTGGTCAACAAAGTTTGTCATATTTTTACTTGAACTACAGTATTTTTCAGTGTATAAGATGCACTTTTTTTTTCCAAAAAAAGGGGTCTCAAAATTACTCTGCGTCCTATACACCGAAGGTCATAATATTACCTTTATATGGGCTAGAAGAACTGATGGATTTTTACAAAAATTCATCATCTCTTAGTCCCTCCTGACTGTGTATTGGTTTGGCCAATTTTACACTACATTTCTACTCTTCCCAACCCACTGATAAGAAAAACAGTACGTATTGCATAATGATTTACTTTTATGTTTCATAACATATAGTATAGTCTCCAATATACTTAATACTATTTTCTTATAATGAGTATGGGTGAAAGAAAATGTATCACCATGGAGGGCTTTAACAAAAGTCAGCCTCGCTGGTAGAAAATTACGAACATTTTCTGACAACTAGGCAGTTGGTCATAATTTTTTTCCTGAAAAGAGGCCTTGAAAATAAGGGGGTGTCTTATACACCGAAAAATACAGTATATGTAATTTTTTACATTGATTACAGAAATGAAAACAGAATTTTTTTATCACCTGCAGTTTTAGAGTAACACAAATTTACATTACTCAGGATTTGAGTCAGAATAAGAATGGGGCAGGGTCTGTCCCTTGCTCTTGCTCTTCCTCTGATTATAAGTTGCTACACATTACTGTTGACTTTCATTTGTCAGTTACTCACTTGATTTTGCTCAGTGAACATTTTGGGAGAGTTCAATAGGCATTTTCTACTTTGATATTGCTATTATGTCTATAAATTAATCCAAATTTCATTTTTGATTCACTCAATATTGGTGGGTGATAGACAAATTTTTTAACTCTGGTAAAAACCTACAAGATCTACCCATTTTTGTTCATGTGACAAAAAGTTCTTTTTGTCATCCAGTGTTATTTATAGATTTATTCACCAAAACCAACTATTCATGGCATAAAAGGCTATTTAGACTTTATTAATCATTTTTTTTTTTTTAAACAAAAAAAATTGTCCAATTATTAACTTTTATTGGTCAATGACATGTGATACATAGTGGTATACAGTATGTGTGCAGTAGGTCTGTCTGCCAAATTCTGCAAAATAGGTTCAGCAATTGACCCAATTGTGGCCACTCTAAATTAGTAGGGATGTACCAATATTGCTTTTTAGCCAATAACTGATACCAATAATTAAAAATAGTATTAGCCAATAACTGATACCAATAATTAAAAATAGTATCAGCCAATAACCAATACCAATATCCAACTAGGGTTTATTAGTTTGTCATATTTTTGTAACATTCATAATTTATTTTCTGTCTTGAAAACTTGGCAACAAAGCAATAATCCTTTTCATTAAAGATGGCAACACTGCATTAGATGTCAGTTTTGTTTGTTATATAATTGAACTGCAGGCCTATGTTGGGCTTAGTAAATGTGTTTTTAACCAGCTAGCTAGGTTAATATTGTGAGCCATGACTACAAGATAGTTTTTTGGTTTTCTAGGCTTTATATCTATTTCTCAAAGGATTTACACTTGTTTAAATGGCTGCTTAAAAAGAAAATTGGGTAAAACTTATGTGCTACATTTCTTCGGATCTAGGTTATGATTAAAATAAAACAAAAGGCTATGATGAAAAAATAAAGGTATTTCTTTACAAGAGTATATTACAGGTTTTTGAGGAATTTTAGGTTAGTTTTAATATATAACCTAACATAACCTATGTTTTTCAAATTGTTTTTGATGTTATTTGAATGAAATTAACCTTCATTCAAACCACATCAAAAACTATCAGAAAAACATAGTTTTGATTTACAAAGCCTATAATGTACACTTGTAAAAATTTACCAAAATAATGAGTTATGTGAAGTGATAAAACAATAAAATATTGGAAATTTCATCTTTAAATGGTACCTAATTATGTCACAAATGACATGGCCTGAAGTTTAAATCAAATATATTTTTCAAGTGTATTTTGGTGTGCTCTGTTCAAATATGACCTTCATTTCTTGTGCAAATGAACAGAAATACGTGTTTGGGCCATGCAATGACAACTTTATTTCTGTTCATTTGCACAAGAAATGAAGGTTATATTCGAACAAAGCACACCAAAATACACTTGTAAAATATATTTTTGACTACATTTTATACAGTAAAGCAGAACCTAACATGTTCACCTCAAAATTAACCAGAAAAGTTTGTTCTCATCATTTTCGTTTAAACTAATGAAAATATCATGACAACCTAACCAATCATCAAGGGCATTCAATTAACCTAACTGGGCAATATTGGTTATTTCACCTAAATATCTTCTGATCTTTTTGTATTATCATCTAGGGCACATGACAAATCAAGTTCTCAAAGTCAAAACCACATGAATGGCACGTCATAATTCTATCACAAACACCACCAAACTGAATCCAATTAGAAAAAAAAAAAAAAGCCAGAACAGAAACCAACAAACTAATTACCCATTACCCACTCTAACAGCGGCATTCACACCTCACACACGGCTATCTGTCGCAGCCAAAATAATATCCCAACATATACAGAAGCTAACATTGTAGTTAATCACTACACAAAGATAAGTCACTTAAACAGAGACAACAACCAGAAACATGCAGACAAAAACAGCCAGACACAAGCAAACCTACAGACTCAACTCTACCATTACCCTTCAATACAGACTAGACCACTAAGATCATCAAAAAACATTATGAATTTGAAGGCTACTGGACCAGACAACATATCTAACATACACCTTAAACACTTGGGCCCACAGGAAATACTAGCTCTCACAAATATCAGTATCAGCACATATTCATACCAACACTGTATTCTTCCTGACATATGGAAACAAGGCAAAATTATTACACTACTAAAATCAAACAAAAATCAACAGAACCAGCTTCCTATAGACCCATTACTTTACTATGCACACCTTCCAAAGTAAGAGAAAGACTAATCTTACAAATCACCAACCCACACATACCACTATCACCTACTCAACATGGATTCAGACCTCACCACTCAACCACAACATTACTCACTAACCTCACGCAGCACATCATGGATGGCATCAACTGCAGACAACCAGCTCAACATACACTATTAGCAACAATAGACATTAGTAAAGCATTTGATGCTATCCCATGCTTCCCTCTCATAAACAAAATACTCAACACAAACATGCACAATAACACCAAAAGGTGGCTGAGCAACTACCTTTCAGGAAGATACATGTCACATTTAATGGCAAATCATCCAAACACAAACTTTTTCCAAATGGGGTCCCTCAAGTGTCTGTTCTCTCACCAACACTGTTCAACTTATACATGCATGACATTCTAACACCCATAGACAACAAGCTTACTTTATCATCATATGCAGATGACATCACTAACATCCACCCACAACAACATCGACACTGCTACAAATAACCTACAAACATACATAAACAGTATACAAGACTGGCTCACACACAATACACTCAAAGTAGCACCCACAAAATCAACCATCACCTTGCTCACAAGCAGCACAAAAGAGCACCTGATAACTCCACAGCTTACACTAAACACCAACATTCCACGCACTCACAGGACCAAAATACTTGGGGTCACATACAACACATCATTATCTTTTGCAAACCACATTCAGGACATTAAAAACAAATGTACATCAAGACTTGACACGCTTAGGGTCAAGCCCGTAGCCAAGGGGGGGGGGGGGGCACCCCCCCCTGGGAAAACTCAGCACTTTATAAACAGTATTGTTATTCGAGAATTTTTTTTGTATTTTGGTTCTAAGAGGAATAGGTGAAGTAATAAAATAACATTTATGTAATTATGTTATAATATAAACGTGCGCATTTTACATGGAGGTTTACTTTGAATAAAATTCTTAATTAATTACCACCTTTCCTATTTTCGTTCCGCCTTTTCCTATTCAGACAAAAACGGAGTACATTTCACTTCCTTTCTTGACGCTTGCTTGTTGAGGGACCAAATCATCTCAAATAACAGAAAAGGAGGCGGAACTTATGCTGTGGATGGATGGCAGTATCCTCCATAGATCATCTGGCTCATTCTGAGCTATTCATTTAGATTGGGCACATGGTTAGATTGGTATTCAAAATCTTTATATTGTTACCAACACATTATTATTGTTGTTTATTCATCTATACTTTATTGTAATACTAATCAATTTATTAACTTACCAATATTAAAGTTTTCACAATTTTTCTATTTATCGAGGGTTGTTTCCTAGCTCAAGTTCCTTGACACCATTACGTATTGTAGTGACGCTTATCATGTGTCACTTGTTTTATAGTGTTTAGTTAATGTGGTGTAATCTTCACCTTCAGTGTTGCGCTTCACACCATTGGAGAAGGTGAGTTAATTTTTTTTTGGTTATAGTGAAATTTATATAGTGATAAAAAGTTTGATAAAATTATAAAATATAAAAATAATCAAATTAATGTGAGCAGTTCAAAGTGTGTAGTTTATAAAAATAAAATTAATTATATAAAAGTATACAATATATTTGTGACTATATATAAGCCTAACCTTACTTTAGATTAAATTATTAATAAAATGTTTTTTTCTTATATCTAGATGGCCATCAAGAAAATGCCTTACTACAGCCTTAGGCCGGGCTTTTGTCATACACATCCTTTTTGTCTGAACATTTCAAGTCATAACCTATGTTTTTATTCACAATGTAAATAACCTTGTCATACATCTCCTGTCCTGGAAATGTTACAACACATGACTTTTATACATCACATATGTATTACACATTTACGTTGTCAGAATATGCATAGTATTGGGATGTTTACTCAACTCCACAACTACAGTATGCATAACGCTTGCATCGCAAATTTTAATTACAAGACCCAATTTGTACTAATTTGCTTATAACGTTTATCTCATAACTAACAGAATAACCTGTACAATACACCTGTGCATCAAACTATGTTTAGCAGAGCTTAATTACAATGCATAATGTACTACTTCACATAT
This sequence comes from Bathynomus jamesi, assembly GCA_023014485.1. Taxonomy (NCBI): domain Eukaryota; kingdom Metazoa; phylum Arthropoda; class Malacostraca; order Isopoda; family Cirolanidae; genus Bathynomus; species Bathynomus jamesi. The sequence continues at coordinate 27,139 of JAJOZX010002861.1, forward strand.
AGACCTAACTCTTGCCTCATTCATATCTGTACATAACATTTGTACATACAAAGTTTAATTGCAATGTGCATTGTAATAATTTGCATAATATAAATAATAATATATTAATCTTTCATGTACATTTTCAATATAATTTTTATTCAATACAATTTTCATTTTATACAATCTTTTTCTTACCTATCTCAACCATAGATAGATAGATCAATTTCAATTTTGCCTCTTCCAAATTATAATTTTTTATTGTGGAGTATTGGTATAACCTTATCACACCAATAACACTAGGCAACAAAGATTTTGTTACAGAAGACCAAATAGGTGCTCCTAGCTAATTTCGGTATGCTGATTTCAAATCTATAATTAGATTTTTTCTATCACGTCTAGATTTTGTGTAAAATGCAAATCACTTTTAGTAAAATTTTCTACCACGTCCAGATTTTGGTTTTAATCGGCTTAATGCCAGTAATATGAAACTTGCTTTTCAAGGTTAAAGCAATTTTTTTTGCCAACTATATACAAATTCGAACAATTTTGCTAAATAAAATTTATCCAGAGTTGGCAACACTGAGTCAAGAGCATAGTAACGGGCAATGGCCCAATGGTCAGTCGCTACGTGACAGTCAAGCAGAACGGTTGTTGAAGCTCTCTGCTGATGAGCAAGTGACAGGTTGTGGTGACTTGTGTGTTTTTATAGCATTTGTTTTGTACTATGGTGTGTATTTCTTTTTATTTTGCACATCGTAATAATTACTTTCTACATTTTTTCAGATATTGTATGGTAATTCAAAATGGCATCAAATAGACGTGCTTGTGTAAATCACCCAGACAACTTCTGCTTTGTCTGTGGACAATATACACCTAAGCCACAACGTAGAAACATAACAACAAAGATTAAACTTGCCTACAAGTGTTATTTTGACTGTAAGTTAGGAGACCAACAGAGGGACTGGGCACCACATATTTGCTGTGCACAGTGCAATGCAATGTTAATAGCTTGGATGAATGGTAAAAGAAAAGCTATGCCGTTCTCAGTCCCCATGGTTTGGTGTGAGCCGAAAAATCACTTCAATGATTGTTATTTTTGTTTGACAAAGATTGCTGGTTTCACAAAGAAAAACAAATCAAAGATCACGTACCCAAACTGCGAATCAGCAATGAAACCAGTACCACATGATGAAACAAATCCACCACCAGTTCCACCAGCAACGATAATAGACAGTAGTTCATCTGAAGATTCTGCTAGTGATATAGAAACAGGGAAAGATGGCATATATGTTCCAGATGCAAATATTTCCCCACATTTGTTAAGTCAAGCGGAGTTAAATGACTTAGTGCGCGATTTGGAATTACCAAAAGAAAAGGCAGAGTTGCTTGGTTCAAGACTTCAAGAATTTAATCTTCTCCAACCAAACACCAAAGTTTCCCATTTCCGCCATCACCATTTGCAGTTTTCATCATTTTACTTACAGGAAGAAAATGTTTGTTTCTGCCACGATATCAGTGGTCTGATGCAAGGGATTGGCTGTCACTATGATCCAAAAGAATGGAGACTGTTCATTGACTCTAGTAAAGCTAGCCTTAAAGCTGTATTACTGCACAATGGCAATGAAAAACCTTCAATACCTGTAGCACATGCCACTGGCCTTAATGAGACTTATGAATTGATGAAACTGCTGCTAAGACTCATCAAATATAAGGACCACACATGGAATATTTGTGGCGACCTTAAAGTTGTATCATTACTTCTTGGGTTACAGTTGGGCTACACAAAGCATATGTGCTTTTTGTGTCTATGGAACAGCAGAGATGACAAGAACTACTACAAAAAACATGATTGGCCATCTAGAACTGAACATGTTGGTAAATACAATGTGAAACACCCAGCACTTATTGACCCTCAGAAAGTACATCTTCCACCACTTCACATTAAACTTGGCCTTATGAAAAATTTCGTGAAGGGTATGGATCATCAAGGTAGTGGTTTCCAATATTTAAAGGATAAATTCAAAGGAATATTGACAGATGCTAAGCTAGAAGCTGGAGTTTTCACTGGACCACAGATCCGCAGTGTCATCCAGACTCATCGTTTCCATCTAACCTAAATGAGAATGAACTAGGAGCATGGACATCTTTCGTTGAAGTTGTCAAAAATTTTCTTGGAAACCACAAAGCTGAAAACCACCGTAAACTCATAGAAAACATGCTTAAATCTTATGAAATAATGGGATGCAGAATGTCTTTGAAAATTCATTTTTTACATTCTCATCTTGACTTCTTCCCAGCCAACCTTGGGGCTGTAAGTGACGAGCATGGTGAGCGCTTCCACCAACAGATCTCAGTTATGGAAAACAGATACCAAGGTAATTTCAACCCAAATATGATGGGAGATTATTGTTGGTTCCTGCAGAAGGAGAGCTCGTCATCCTACAAGCGACAAAGGAAGAGGACACACCAAATCACTTAACAGGAATTTGCCTTTCAGTAGTAACAACAAAATACTAACGCGCTTTGGGTGGATGGTTGGGCGCAGGGGTGGTAACTCCGCCAGCGGAATTCCGCTGTCTGTCTTAAGCCAGAATAAAGGAGGAAAGACATCCCTGTTCACTAATTATTTAAGTATGCTTAACATAAAACGTGGCACGGAAAAGTAGCTTAGACGGCTTTCGTAATAGAAGCGGGTGAGAAAAAAAATGAAAAATAGGGGTTTTCGGTTACACAAAATCTGGACGTGATAGAGAAATTTTGATATCAGATCTGAAATCAGCATCACCGCTTTAGTAGGAATCAGTAGTTCACGTGTCTGTAACAAAAAAAAAGTTGAAATTTGTTGCCTAGTGTAATCTTCAGTATAATATACAAATACAGTATTCCCTCGAATATCGCGGGGGTTACGTTCCAGAACCCCCCGCGATAGGTGAAAATCCGCGAAGTAGAAACGATATGTTTATTACGTATTTTACGCCTTTATAAACCCTCCCCGCACTCTTATAAACCTTTCCCACGCTCTTATAAACACTTTCTACACTCGGAGTATGAAAGAGACTAACAGTATTTTAAAAAGAAAACATTTGTATATACAGTATTTTTTAATAATTTTACCAACATTAAAATTTCGTATGGGTACTCACCAGCGAAGATACTAAGACTTGAATGATGATGATGACGATGAATTAGCTGTGCAGTACTGAACGATGAAGGTGATGACGATGATGAGATGAATGTACTGCACAGCAAAGAAGAGCATTACATCTCTTCTAAATGAATAACACGTGGAAGCGAACTGAGCAAGGTGAGATGCTGAATGCTTCGGTAGGCTGCAGATCGAGATGCGACGAACGCTAAGCCAATCAGCGCCCAGGATACTGAACAGCGTGCTCTGATTGGTCGCGTCTCATCCATCGGCCAATGGTGTGCCGTGTACGGTATCATATAGGCAAAGTAGCTCAAGCAGCACAAGCTTCGCTGGTTTTCCTATCTCGCGGTTCTTTGTCAACTCAATTAGAGTACGTATTTTATTTCGGCTAGAAAAAACCGCGATGTACCGAGTCCGCGAAATGTGAACCGCGATATGGCGAGGGACTACTGTATATGCAATAATAGTATATAATATACATATATATATATTTATATATTTATATTTATATATAATATAATATACATATAATTATATTTATATACTTTACATATATTATACAAATATATATAATAGTATATAATATACATATATAATTATATTAATATACTTTACATATATTTATATAAATACATCATTCCCCTTTCCAGATGGATAAGTTTATAACAAGGAAGCCTTGAGATGATTCCTCTACTTCAAGTTCTAGCACCAAAAATCGTGAATCTAAAACCAACAAAAGCAATGCTACAACAACTAAAACACCTCCACTTGATCTCAATATGGAATAAAGAAGCTGTCCTGTTATTCAATTTCCAAAGAAAGATGGACATGCATTCCACAAGAGATGGTATGATATGCATAAATGGCTGGAATATTCAGTGAACAAAGATGCTGCATTCTGTTTTGCATGCAGGGTGTACAATATAGTGGGCTCAAAAGAAGGTGCATTTACTACCATAGGTTACCATGACTGGAAACACGCAAAGGGTGATTCACGCAAAGGGTTTTTAAAGCACGAAACATGCTCCAGTCATCTTAATGCTATGTTACAGTGGAAAGAATTTGCGAAAAGGAGTTCTTCTGATTTGCAAATATCTACTCTGATATCAAAAAGTGTATTTGAACGAAACCGATATTATATTACTTCAATACCGGAAGTGGTCCAGTTCTTGGCTGAAAACGAGTTAACATTTCGTGGAAGTTTTGATGTTTTGAAAAAAGAACAAAGTCTCTTTAACAATCTATTTTTGTATACATTATCAAAGGACAATAAGTTAGATGAAATTCACCAAACTATTCCTAAGAATGCGTCATACTGCTCACCAGAAATTCAAAATGAGGTTATTCAAATACTGGCTGAAATGGTGAAAATTAGTGTAGCAGATGTCAAAACATCTGATGCAGGATATTTTTCACTGCTTGAAGATGGAACCAGAGATAAAAATAACACAGAACATATCCATTGGCGTTCGTTATGTCAAAGATGGCAAAGTATTTGAGTCTCTTTTGGATATGCCACATGTCGGACATAATGAATTGGATGCACAATCTTTAACACAGAAAACTCTGGAAGTGTTGAGAAAAGCTGATATAGATTGTTCCACAATGCTGGCGCAAGCGTCATGAGTGGTGTCAATGCAGGAGTACAAGCCTTGATTCAACAAGAACTCCAAAGAAAAGTGCCATATTTGCACTGCTTCAATCACAGACTTCATTTAGTTGTCATAGATTCCATCAGCCAAATTTTGATTATTAAACAATATTGTGATCAGTGCAAGTCACTGTACATGTTCTTCCATCGACTGAAAATTGCTTCAATCTACAAAGGCAAAAAATTGAAACGACTATTGGAACAGCATTGGTCAGGACATTTGGATGCTACCAAGACAATCTTATCAGAATATTATGGACTCATTTCTACCCTAACCACAGTTGGTAACAGTGACTTGATGGATGGAGACCTATCTGCTGAGGCAAAGGGTTATCTGCTTACAATGTCAAATATTAAATTTACATTTGCTGCCATTGTTGTCCACAAAATTCTTGGGCTGATTGCTCCTGCTGACAAAGTGCTGCAAGCAAGAGAAACTGGACTCTCTATGGCAATCGATCTGGTATCATCTATTCACAGGGAGGTCAAGAATTTGAGAACGATGGAAGTGTATGAAGAGTTGAGATTAAAGGCTGAAGATATTCTGTGCAATGATAAGAGGACCACCGATTCTCTTTTTGAAGAACCCGTGCAAAGAACAAAACGCAGGTGTATGAGGAATATTCGTTTTGTGGATTCTGTGGTTATGGAAACCACTGGCCAGATCAGTGATGATGGAATCGTTCTTCATTCTGCATTCTTTGAAGCAGTTGATCGAGTAAATGATGAAATGATAGAGATTTTCTGTCAACAAGAATCTCTACATTGCCATTAGTTCGGTAACACAGGAAACAAAGGAAAATAACACCTTTAATTTGGAAAGCCTCGCTCCTTTATCCACTCTTGGAATCAAACTTCCTTCACCAGAGGAAGTAGCTGTAGTGAATAGCTATTTAAAGAGGAAAGAAACACCTTCTACAGCAAATGCAATTTTGGAGGCATTATTTGAACAAAGGGAAGCATTTCCAGATACATATAAATTTATGGCCACCTTGGCAACCTTCCCCTGCTCCACAGCCATGTGCGAGTCATCTTTCTCCACCTTAGCAAGGATTGACCAACCGCAACGGCATTCCATGCTACAAAAACGCCAAAGCCAACTTGTTTTACTTGCCTTTGAAACAGGGCTGTGGAGTCGGTGATAAAATTTGCCAACTCCAAAAATTTTAACATTCCGACTTTGACTCCAACTCCAGAAATCTGACTTGTATAATTATGACTCTGACTCCGATGGAATGTTAAGGCCAAATTGATTACGATTAGCTTTATTAGGCCAATGGAGATTCATAAACAAGGTATTTCATCACCACCACATGACTCATCAGGTTACTTAGTGGCTGTAACTATGCCTTAATGGCTTTTTTTCTCTTTATTCAAAAATTACAATAAATCCCAAAATACAAACTGATTGAAACTTAAACAAAATAAGATTATTATTGGTTTAGCAAATTAATAAGATGTTTTTGTATTATTATAAACATCCGTAACAAAATGTACTAACCTAAACTGAATTTGTTCTTAAAAAAAGGATCGCTTCATTAAATCTTCTTTCAGTGATGCTTATCAAAATTATCAAATTGAAATCTAAAAATCTGAAAAAGATTTAGGGTTGCTAGTACAAAATTTTTAAATTTCCTTATTATTAATTATAAGCAACTATATTTATATATTATTTATATTTATATATTTATGTTATATATTATTTATATATTATATATTAAAACATTAAGTTAAATCTATTTTATTCATAAAATTGAGCTAGGCCTAGGCTGCTATGGTTATAATTGAAGGATTTGCACCGACTCCGACTCCATCCAACTATGCACTTCCGACTCCACTCAAAATTGACCGACTCCACAGCCCTGCTTTGAAAATAAGAGAATGAAGCAAATAGACATGTTTGAATTCCTAAAGAATTTCGCTAAAAAAACTCGCTGCATACAGTTATTCTAAAATTTTAAAAACTTACAGACTTTTATTTAGACTAAATATTGTATTCTATAACCCAATATACCTATCTATATGTATCGGTTTGATCATTTTTTTATTTAGCCTATGGCATTTTACTTGTTATAATTTTGAATGTAATTTTCTGCAGTATATTTCGATATTCACAAAAAATGACATTAAATTTTTTCATTGTTCCCCCTGTCAATTTCTCCGCCCCTCCTACTGATTTGGTCTGGCTACGGCCCTGCTTAGGGCACTAACAGGCACAAACTTTGGACACCAGCAAGAAACAACAACACTCATATACAAACAATATATTCGCTCAGTTATGGACTATGCTAGCCCATGCTGGGCACCCATTATCTCAAACACACACAAACACCTTACAGACAATACAAAACAATGCACTTCGTATCGTTACAGGATGTACTCAAACAACACCAATAGAACACCTGCACACAGAAACAAAAATACTGAAAGTTAGGGAACATTTAGACATGAGGGCAACACAATTCATGGCAGCAGCGACAACTAACCCACAACACCCTTGCCACTACATGTATAGGGTGGCAATAAAAAATGAAGTCGCAAAATTTAAAATGTGCAGGTGCTCATTTTATTCGGTTTATTGAAAAAACAAATTCTGCCAAATTTCAAGTTCCTAATCTTATTTTAAGTGGTGGTACAAGACACAAAGAACTTTGTGCTCTAGGCTATTGGAAATGAGTGTTCGAGTGAGCTTCAAAGTTATACAAAACAAAAAACTGAAAAGAACGATTCTGATAAGACTCAAACAACCTCAAATAGGACTGCAATAGCTTGTAGTGATCTGATAGATTACAATTATGCCTAATTTTTCTGGCATCAAATGAACGTGGATTTATTGGCATCAGGGAACATCTTCTGGTGCTGCTCCACAACCTGAAGAACGTATTGCTGTTGATCCTCCTGTGTGGTCAGCACAGCGTTAAAATCTTTCATTAGGGCAACTCCTCTTTCTGCGGGATCATTGACAACACTGATGGCAGAGACGCGCTGTTTCGCTTGTTGAAAATCTTCATCTTCCCACTGCTCCAGATCCTTGGAGGAAGGATGTGGGAAGCTGGAGCAGGTGGAAGAAGGCCAATGTGTTCTTCGTGACAAAGGCTGCCAAAGAAAGATGTTCAGCATCTCCCACATCAATTGTCACACAAGGCGAAGGACTCTTCCTTTCTTAATTTTTGAGCGCCTCAACCATGCCTCTTTTCACCGCGCTGCTGAGATATTCATCAAAAAAGGCCAAAGCAACCAACTTTTCACTTAAGTACCAAAGATGGCTAGTGATCCCTTTCAAAGCGGCCTCTGCCACGCGTCGGTTAACTTGTCTGTACTGCACCAGCTTTTGTATCAGCTCAAGTCCAAACGCAGAGCATATCTGGCTACCGGGGCATTGAACCAAACTTTAACGTAAATCTCTGCAACAAAGAGGCAGAAGTCAGTAACACCCTGGAGCTCCTGGTCTGTGAGTTTCCCCAAGTTCCGCAACTGGTGACGGTACAAGAAGATCTTAAATGCATAGATGCATTTTGCCATCCGCCGTGCCCTGTGGAGGGCACCCAGAGTTTGAATATGATTTCCCTGTGGTAGATTTATTCCGAGAAATAGCAGTACGAGTTCCAGGAATTCACGGTAATCATCGTGAGGCTGCCGAGATCTCAACTGTTCGTGCACAAACTCTGCAACTTTCTCCTTGAATGCGTGTATCCGATCTGCCACCTCACAGTCTCCCTCAGTAGAAAGAAACGAATCCTTTACAATCTTTGGCCACACCTCCGCCAATCTTTGAAAGAGCTTGATCTTTGGTCCCGAAGAGCATGCTACTAAGGCTTCGAAAAACTTTTTCAGAACTATTTCCACGATGTGGTGACGACAAGCAAGATTGAGAAGTTTCTTCCCGAGCTTCTGCTCGAGGAATTGACAAGCGCCGTTCAAGCGACCGGTGTTACATGATGTCGTGTCAAAAGACATGGCTACGATCCCGGGAGATAACTGCCAGTCTTCCAGCATGTCATGCACTGCTGTTGCCTGCGCCAGACCTGTTGATGATGGCAGCTTTGGTACCCCCAACAGCTTCATCACACCTTCTCCTGAAACTAGGAATGGAAGGCGATCGACCTTCTCTTTGTAAGGTCTGGAAGGAGCTTGCCATCCCAATGAACTGTTAATGGTACCGTGGGGGAAAAGGACCTTCTCAGCTCATCCGCGATGTCTTGGTGGAATTTCATTCGAGCTAGTCGGATTGTCTCTCGATTCAATGCGTAGTGCTCCATACTTTGTCCAGCAGCTGCTAAGGTATTGGCCACAACATGGACTGCCCGCCGACTGGATATCTTTGTGCAGTCCAACGCTTGCGCCAGTTCTTGAGTAACAATCTGATTTAACCCTCTTGATCTTTTCCTCTTGGGAGTGGCAGATGACGAGCCTCCTATTGCTCCGACATTCACCTCATCTTCCTTGTCAGTATCCTCGTTTGTAGAACTGCTGCTCGACTCCAAAACCACAGACCTGTCCATCTTCTGGAGTTCATTCAGGTTCCTTCGTTTCCTTTTCTCTTGCTCACGCTGCCGCGTCATTTTGTTCTCCTCTTGTCTAATATACTTCTGATCAACAAGTCCTATAGTTCCTCGACGACCAGGCTCACGCTGCGCAAGAAGAAACTGCTTGTCTTCTTTATTTTTGATGATTTTGAGTGCATCACCGTGAGCGCAATCGAACAGGCCTTTCAGACCTTCTCCTTGTCCATCTGGGTTTTGGTATGCCTCGCTCGTAATTTCTTTAAGCTTCTCCACTCAGAATGGAGGTTCTCCAGCTTGTCTTGTGCCCGGTACATAGCTTGAGTCGGAAGACTTGCATTCTTCCACATCTGTTCAACCTCTGTCATCACCAGTCGGCTACTTTCTCTGACAGGGCGAGACTCGGACAGGTGAAAGAACAAGAATCGTTCCAGGACCTGCCGCTTGGATGGCAATTTGGCTCCTGTAAGGGCATATGAGTTGGGAGAAGTCTCCAGTAGCCATAAAACATCATTCTTTCTTAGAGTAGTCGCCATTTTTCATCTACCTGTAAAGTATACAAAATAGAGAATTAGTAAGTGACAATGGTGGAAACTTTGTTACTCTTGTACCACCCCCTAATGTTTATCAAAAGTCCTAAAAATTTGCCTGAGTGATTTTCTTCAGGAACTGCACCAAACGTGCCACCGCACTCACTCCTCCAGGCAACTTGGATTTTTACCCCTATTGGCTATTGCCACCCTAAATTGTACAATCATGCACTGACACCTCGCACCATTAAGGTAACACCAGAGAGACATTAATAACCAAATACTCCATTCCATACCATGCCTGACAGACATCACACAGTACAGAAAACACACACACACCTAACCCGCAAAGCACTGACACGACTCAGTCCGAATGCAGTCCTAGGTGCGAAGCCACCATCCATTAACATGTCAGAGATCAGCCTGAGCAGATTGGATCGAGTTAACAGCATGATTCCAATGTGGACATCACCCCAACTTACAGACATATAAACACAGACTAGATAACTCCACAGACAACACCTGCCACCTGTGCCAGGACACCACAAACAATTGAACACATCATGGCAGACTGTACCACTCTAGCACAACATAGAACACAACATCACTAGTGCGCTGAACCTCTGGTCCACTCCGGAGAGGGCAATTAGTTACCTGCCAGCCACCAGCTTGCTCGATCAGGGTGGGCTGATTGGCTAAACAACAACAGACTAATTAAGTCGCAGAGTTAACATGTCGTCATACCACCCCCAACTACAAAAATACAAACACACACACACACACACACACAGTGGAACCTCAATATACGAACTTAATCCGTTCCTAAGGGTTGTTCTGATATCGAATTGTTCGTATATTGAATCAATTTTTCCCATAAGAAATAATGTAAATTGAATTAATCCGTTCCAGACCCCCAAAAGTTACCCCTTATGAAACATTTTTAAGTCAAAATATTGGTTAATTAAACCTGTAAAATAAGACTTACATGCATAAAATCATACATGAAACCTGTAACAACAATAAATAATGCAATATTATACAAATAAATGAAAATTTAACCTGAACTTTACCTTTGCTGAGGAGTGATGATGGCCTAAGTGGAAGCTGGGGAGGAAGGTGGGGTGGAGGAGGGAGATTATTGTTTGGAAGGGGTCACCTTCCATAAAACCATCAGGTAACTCCCCTTCTGGTGTTCTCTCTCTTTCCCGTCTCTTTGCAGTAGCACTAGAAGATGCTGGGGATTCACTAGCACTTGATTTTTTTTCTTTGGTAAAGAACTTGTCCAATGTTGTCTGTGTCTGCCTACTCTTCAAAATATTTCTAAAGTATGCAGTCACATTGTCATTGAACAAATTGATGCTACTATTCACTACAGCAATGTTAGGGCGCCATTTCTCCACCATGCTCTGTGTTTTAGCCTAATGAAAACACAATTCCTTAATGTCTGCAGTGGAAATATTGCCCTTACTCATCCCCTCCTCCTCTGAAGAAAGTTCCTCAGCTTCTTTCGGTTTGGATATGAGGGAATGGTTCGTATACAAGGACAATTTTTTCTCAAAAAAGTTGTTCGTATACCGATTTGTTCGAATAGAGATGCGTTCGTATATTGAGGTTCCACTGTACATATATATGTAGTAAACCCTCGATGAGTCGGAATTCGGGAAGAGTCGGAATTCGGGAAGAGTCGGAATTCGGGAAGAGTCGGAATTCGGGAAGAGTCGGAATTCGGGAAGAGTCGGAATTCGGGAAGAGTCGGAATTCGGGAAGAGTCGGAATTCGGGAAGAGTCGGAATTCGGGAAGAGTCGGAATTCGGGAAGAGTCGGAATTCGGGAAGAGTCGGAATTCGGGAAGAGTCGGAATTCGGGAAGAGTCGGAATTCGGGAAGAGTCGGAATTCGGGAAGAGTCGGAATTCGGGAAGAGTCGGAATTCGGGAAGAGTCGGAATTCGGGAAGAGTCGGAATTCGGGAAGAGTCGGAATTCGGGAAGAGTCGGAATTCGGGATGAGTCGGAATTCGGGATGAGTCGGAATTCGGGATGAGTCGGAATTCGGGATGAGTCGGAATTCGGGATGAGTCGGAATTCGGGATGAGTCGGAATTCGGGATGAGTCGGAATTCGGGATGAGTCGGAATTCGGGATGAGTCGGAATTCGGGATGAGTCGGAATTCGGGATGAGTCGGAATTCGGGATGAGTCGGAATTCGGGATGAGTCGGAATTCGGGATGAGTCGGAATTCGGGATGAGTCGGAATTCGGGATGAGTCGGAATTCGGATGAGTCGGAATTCGGGATGAGTCGGAATTCGGGATGAGTCGGAATTCGGGATGAGTCGGAATTCGGGATGAGTCGGAATTCGGGATGAGTCGGAATTCGGGATGAGTCAGACTCTGTCAAGTGCTATTATCCTTTTGTTTATTTTACTGAGAGAAGTGTTTTATTTCCTATGTCAAGCGCCATTATTATTATTTTGTTTCTTTTACTAAATGAAGTGTTTTTTTAATACTGTATTGTACGAAAAGGTAAACAATAAAATTTTTTGTTTCACGCTCAAAATAATTCCAGCAATGGTAAGTGAAACGAAGTTTTATTGTTTTTTAATGTTTATTTTGAACATTGTATTAGACTCACTAATCAAACTTAAAAGGTTAGAGAGTATTTATGCCTCTTTAGAAGTAAATAGGGGGTAAAGGTAATTTGCGATGAGTCAGACTGGCTAGAGCCCTATGTAGTCTGACTTATCAAGGGTTTACTGTATTTATATTATTATTTTCTACAATAGTTTGCACAAAAAATGAGTGACAAATTTGAATAAAGCAACTAAAACTATCTCATAAAAAGTTATCTTGATTTACAGGTCCAGCTGATGTCATTTAAAACTTATTAACCCTTCTAAATAGTCTTTTATTCATAATTTTGAAAAAATCATACTTTTGAAATATCAGCTGATACGAATACGGTACCATTAAAATTTGGTATTTCTTTACTATTATGCCAGTCTCCGGTAGAAAGTTTTAAAAGCTGGTTTTCAATGTTTTTCAATGTACTGAATTAAAAAATGATACTCATTTCCATCGCAAATGATTTGTTAAGAGAGTTATTGAAGCTTAAACTCTATAACGGGAAAAGGGTAAAAAAAAATGGCACTTCCACTGATTTTAATTTGAATCAGTTAGTGGACATGGCTTTGGATAACGTTAGGGGTTGGGTAAGGTTGTTTTAGGTTCTGCCAATTTTGAAGGTGAAATTTGTTTTTCCTATGGTTTTTGATGTGTTTTGTATTAATCTCACTTTCAAAATCTTTGGAAACCACTCGTTTTTGTGATTCTCCCCACCCAAAAACTCCTGGTTCCCACTCGGGATCCCCCAGGTTAAAAAAGGGTAGAAAGTTTTAAAAGCTTTAAGCTTCAATAACTCTAACAAATCATTTGCGACAGAAATGAGTATCATTTTTTAATTCAGCACATTGAAAAACATTGAAAACCAGCTTTTAAAACTTTCTACCGGAGAACGGTGTAATAGTAAATATTTACCTAAATTTTACTGATATATCAGTACATCCCTATAAATTACCATACATTTCATTTGGAAAACATGAAACCACTGGGGGCCTATTGAGGTTATCCAAGTGATGAGCTACGTTTTATATATAAAATTGTGCAAAATGCCAATTTTAAGTCAGCTAATTAACATACAACTATTTGCAGAGCTACCAAAGTAGCCTATGTAACAAGATAAGAATATAAACACTATTTACAATCAGCGCAAAAAGTTCATAATATATTTTTTGCTAGAAATACAGGTCATGGAATTTACTGCATAATTAAGAACATAAATTTTTATAGTGGGCACACTAGGGGCCACTTTGGCCCATCGAGGTGGCTCCACTATGTAAAAACTGCCTGTACATTGGCAACAACCAATTTTCACAAAACTAAATAATTATCAATTTAAAACTAATTAATTATCAATTTAAAACTAGAGACAGAATCTCTGGATCCAGAGGATCAAAGTCATAATAGGCTACTATTAACAAATGTTACACTCTATATCTATTTATAACTGACAAGCAAATATATCAGATCCAAAGAATCCAGTCAATTTCATTATGGTACCCATCAATACCAGTACATTGCCAACCAAAAATAAGTCACGGTCCATATCAATTGCGGACCAAGGCACGCTTTACAACCATATACATTACAATATATATACTTAGGAGGAAAAGTGTAGGTATGGCTGTAAAGACTGTACAGTAATGTAGAAAGTGTGTGCACCCATTTTGGGTCTTCCATTTAAAGGTGTTTGTCAGGCAAGTGAAGATCATGAGTTTTTCAATACCTCAGCAGAGGAATCTCTTTAAATGGGGTGAGGACAGAGAGTATCCCCTAACCCAAGATGCTGCCTCCCTATATCCCACAACACTTGTGTTGAGCTGTGGGATCTATCACCTAAATGCACATATGAAATAAACTAGTACCATTCATGCAATAAAAATGGGCTTAAACACTATCACCAGATGTCCCTTGCAGACATCAAACTATCCAATCTTCTTTTGAAAGAATCTAGTGTATCTGAAGTCACCACTTCTTCTGTCAGACTGTTCCAAAACTTAATTACTCTGTTTGTAAAACTATGTTTTCTTAAATTTGTTCTACATCTTGGCTTAAATAATTTCATACTATGACCTCTAGTAGGCCGGGCTAAAACTATAATTTTTGTTTGATTTTAATTTATCAGAGTGACTAACAGTTGGCTTTTGATATAAAAATAAGATTCCTGAAAAAAATAATTGGTGGCCACCAACATGTGTCCAGCCACCCCCATTTTTGTAAAAAAATCTAATGCCGCACTAGCAAAATCAGGAAAATCAGGAAAATGGCAATATCTCTTCTTCTGAACATGCTAGAGAGATGGTTTGCATACCAAAAGATGCAGAATTTGATTTAGAACAAATTATTAAGAGGGTCATTCCATGTCAACTCAGCCACAAAATGGCACTTTTTGCACTCACCCCTTTCAATTTTGCTCATACTTGGCACAAGAGCAGATATACATGCCAAACATAAATTCCCAAATTATTAGAGCTGACTGACCTTTGGTTACTGAGATACAAGGTCACAAAGTTGTGACATTTTGACCTTTTTTGCGTTAAATGACTATTTTCAAAATGGTGTAACTAAAAAACTATTAAAGCTAGAGCATTGATTTTGGTCTCATTTTAAAGCTCTTTAGTAGCCCCTTGTTTATTGTCTCTTGTTAAATATCTACTGTGAAAAATAAAAAAATCCCTTCAAAAGTTGACCTTTGACCTTGAATAAAAAAAAAATACCTTCTCCTAAAAAATTCAATTTTTTTACATTAATACCTTGAGTCATGTACAAAAAATCCCAAGAAGCTGTAAGTGGCTGATAACTAGTTCAATGTATAAAAAATAAATGAAGTTGGCATCATTCTTCAATTTTAGATTTTTTTTGTCAGTTCATTTATTTAAAAGTTCTGTTCTGATATAGTGTCAGTGAAGACTTAGTTCAACTTAACATTATTAGTTCAAAAACCTTTTTGTGACCTGTGCCAAAAGAAGTCTTTTAAAAGACAACCAGGGTTAAACCCCTCGACAGCCCCAAATCTACTGAAGTAGCACTGATCCAAAGGCCCAACTAGTATATAAGTACTGTCAACTTCACAGAGTTGACTCCTGACTTCAAGTTAAAGTTAATTTATTTTTACTAAATACATGTATAAAAATTTATTTAATAATTCATTAATTGTTCATTGTTTTCTTTTCAGGATTTTCTTTGTGCTTTTGTGATTTCAGAGTACAAACATAGAACATTTAAAACTGAAACAGGAGTGTGCTGATCCTTTGCTGCGTCACAAAGGTCAGTGTCGAAAGAAGAGTTTGAGAATTGTACCACAGGAACTTGTAAATAAGTTTCCTGATCTGCACTTAACACTACATCACAGACTTTGTAAGCAGTGTAGAGAACATCTTGAGTCCTTGCCTGAGAAAGGAATAGGCACTTTGAATTCAGACATAAATGATGATTCTTCTTGTAGTAGTGAACCACCTGAAGATCTTGAGAAAATTGAAAATGTTGACAATAGTGATGCATCAACTTCAGAGCAAAACCATGAGATGTGTACTTTGAATGCTTCTTTTGTTTCAATTGGTGAATCACCCATAAAAAAGAGAAAGCTTGCAGAGCAAAAGTCATATGGAGCTAAAAAACTAAGCAAGGTGACAGAGACAGTTAAGAAGAGAATGGAAACAGTTGCAGGAAAAGAGATTTCTGACTCACAATTTAAGGAGCCATCTGGAGATGTAGACTGTTTAGAAATAATAAATCAACTCAAGGAAAAATTCAAAAATGAAAATACTAAAAGAAGTGATAAAATAAAAATCCTCACTGTATTGCCCAAAAGTTGGAGCATTAGGAAAATTGCTTCAGAATTTAACACAACAAGGCATACAGCATCTATTGCTAAAAAAATAGTTGAAGAAAAAGGTGTCCTTTCAGACCCAAATCCAAAGGGTGGGAAAAGAATTAAACAGGATACTGTTGACGCTATTAAAGCATTTTATCTTTCAGAAGACATCAGTAGAACAATGCCAGGAAAGAAAGACTATTGTAGTATCATTGACGATGAAAGAGGAAGGATACATTTGCAAAAGCATCTTTTACTTTGCAATTTAAAAGAAGCCTATCATATTTTCAAAGAAAGAAATCCTTTGGTTAAGGTGGGATTCAGTAAATTTGCAGAATTGTGTCCAAAGCAGTGTGTTATTGCTGGAGCAACAGGAACTCACTCAGTATGTGTCTGTACAATTCATCAGAATGCCAAACTTATGTTTGTAGGAGCTGAATTAGAAAAACTAACTGGAAATGATGACACACCTATTAAGAATGTACGTCATTGTGTTGCCTTTATGGAATGCAATCCTGCCTCACAGAAATGCTGCCTCAGACAATGTGAACAATGTGGAGATCCATCAGATTTAAAAAACAGACTACTGGACATATTTACAAACAACTTCATTGATATCATAAATTTTAAAAAGTGGACCAATACAGATCGGTCAAATCTTGAATCAGTAGAACTGAATACAGATGAATATATTGACCAATTCTGTAACCAACTGAAAGAATACCAGATACATGACTTCAAGACAAAGATGCAAGCAACTTATTACCGTGAAACAAAAATGTCTTTGAAAGATGGTGAGGTCCTTGCTGTGTGTGATTTTGCTGAAAATTATTCCTTTATTCTTCAAGATGAGGTTCAGAGCTTTCACTGGAACAATGAGATGGCTACTCTACATCCATTTGTTATTTACTATAAAAAGGAAGATGAGATTGCTCACCTTAGCTTTGTTATTATTTCAGAGTGTAACATCCATAACACAGTTGCTGTACATTTGTTTCAAAAGCATCTGATAAAATTCCTAAAAGATAATATCTCATCCATCGGTTCCATCCACAAAATAATTTACTTTTCAGATGGGTGTGCAGGACAGTATAAGAACTGCAAAAACTTTTTGAATCTTTGCCATCACAGAGATGATTTTGGAATTGAGGCAGAATGGAATTTTTTTGCAACAAGTCATGGAAAGGGACCCTGTGATGGTGTTGGAGGCACAGTTAAGAGATTAGCTGCAAAAGCTAGTCTACAACGACCTTATGATGAACAGATCCTTACTGCAGAACAGTTATATACATTTGCAAGTGAAAATATTGTAAATATAAAATGTCATTTTTCAACCAATAAAGAGCATGAAGAGGAAAGCCAACTTCTCCAAGAAACAGCAAGGACTATTGCTGGTACACAGAAATTACACCATTTACAGCCAGTTTCATTGACTTCTCTTAAGGTTAAACATTATTCATTATCAGATTATTCAAATATTGAGAAAGTTACTGAAAAGGAAGAAGTTGTGACTGAGGAGAAAATACATGGTTTTGTTACTGCTGCATATGATGGCCATTGGTGGGTGGCATATGTGCTGGAAAAGATACCAGAGAATAGAGAAGTAAAAGTCACATTCCTTCATCCTCATGGCCCAAACCCATCATTTGTGTATCCTGGTCGACCAGATGAATTAATCTTACCATATTCAGATATTCTAACACAAGTTGAGGCATCTACTACTAATGGACGAACATACAGGATTTGCAAAGAAGTTACTTTGAAGGCATCCAAAGCTTTGGCAGATCTACAGCACAGAAAGGTAAGAATTCAAAATTAAAATGGTCATGTAACTATATATACACTGCATACATTTTAAGTTGTGATAAATGGAAATCAATGAGCACTATACCTATACATATTGTATGTACATTTTAATATGTTACTTGTATTTGTTAATTAGGTAGCTATCTAGGTATACATTAAAAATTGTTTTCTCTTCTAGAAATCACAATAAATTGGGTGGCCCACAAGAATCTTGTCAACTACTGAAAACCATCACATACATGCACAACATACAGGTGAGGTGGGTAAAGAACAAATATTTAAAAATAAGCATTTGCTTGTTTGTAGAAGGCTGCAGATAGTATGTAGATATGGGTTGTATTTGTAAGAGATTGAGCTGACCTTAGACAAAAATGGTTACTGACATACAAGGTCACAAAGTCATGACTTTTTGACAATTTTTGTATAAAATGACTTTTTTCAAAATGTTGCTTGAATTCATTATTTTTTATACATTGAACTAGTTATCAGCCACTTACAGCTTCTTGGGATTTTGTTGTACATGACTCAAGGTATTAATGTAAAAAAATTGAATTTTTTAGGAGAAGGTATTTTTTTTTATTCAAGGTCAAAGGTCAACTTTTGAAGGGATTTTTTTATTTTTCACAGTAGAGATATTTAACAAGAGACAATAAACAAGGGGCTACTAAAGAGCTTTAAAATGAGACCAAAATCAATGCTCTAGCTTTAATAGTTTTTTAGTTACACCTTTTGAAAATAGTCATTTAACGCAAAAAAGGTCAAAATGTCACAACTTTGTGACCTTGTATCTCAGTAACCAAAGGTCAGTCAGCTCTAATAATTTGGGAATTTAAGTTTGGCATGTATATCTGCTATTGTGCCAAGTATGAGCAAAATTGAAAGGGGTGAGTGTTTTAGGTGGCTGACTTGACATGGAATGACCCAAGAGTGGTATTTTTTCATAAAACCTTTAGTTTTTGAGTTATTTTAGAAAAACTAATTTTTTGGGCCCATAGACCCCCTTTCAACTGAATGTCAATACAATAAAACATTCTCAAGCTGCAAATTGACATGTATTAGTGGTTTTCAATCAGCAATCAAAATCAATCAAAATCAGCCATTTTAAATTCATTGAAAATGCTTTTTGACATTCCAAACCACCAAACATTAAATTATACAATTAACAAATTGTCATTTTGTCATATTTTAGCATGATAAATAATAATCTAGAACTTAAAATATTTTTAGACACAAAATCTTTCATTAATTTACATGATCTAATTTTGTTTCTAATAAGACCATCTCTACGCTCATGACCTACAACAGCCAAGGATGCTTCAGTGACAAGCTTAATGTGCCTTTCAACATTCTGACTGTGGCACTCGTGATCCAGTTTCAATGCGGTATTAATGATATCACACAGTTCATCATTACTGAATTCTTTTAATACAGGTGGAACAGTTTCCCATTGGGACATAGCAGACAGCTTGTGGTATGCAGAAGCTTTGAAATTGATGATTGGCTTTCTAAAGACCCTAACATTCTCATCTATAGCAGGATATTCATCAGTACCACCTTCATGATCCTCTTCATTCTCATCATCACTTTCAATTATTCCACCTGCAAAATCATTGCTACTACCAGATTCATCATCAAAATCCTCTATAACTCCCCTCAGACACAGAACTTTATTGACAGCACACCTCCTCACCTCTTCATCTCATCAGCCAGCATTCCAACTAAAATATTTTCACCATGAGCAAAATAGCTGTTATTGTTTAATACATCATAACAAATTTCTCTAATTTTCCTGTCAGGGAATTTATTTACTCTTTGGATCATATTGAATAGGTTTCTTGACCCATCACTTAGCCTCTTATTAGCCTTGATATTGAACCAACTGTGAAAGTATACTTTGATGATGAATTCTACTATGATTTTGAGGTTCTTACTGGGTCTTTTTTGTGAAACATAAAAGCGAAGAATTCTACAGGCTAAGGTGAGCCATCGAGAGTGATTTAGCAGGCCAACTTCTAAGAGTGCAAGGTCTTCATCCACTTCACCAGTAATAATTGCCCAGCAGATGCAGTATCCATAGTATTGGTCTGTTGATAAATTATTGACCACCTCATTTGGTAGAAGCACAAATGCAGGATAAGGTATAGATTTGAAGTCCACAACATTCCATTCTGACACATCCCCATTGAGCTGAGAACCAATAGGGCCAGAAAATTTGTCTGGACTTTTTGTTGTCCCATCTAAAGTTATGAAGATGTGTCTAAGTGGCAATTCATTTAGATGCAGAAGACAAATATCCCACTGAAGAGGTTGCCCTAAAAACATTTCCAAATATCTGATTGACCCATGCATATGTCCTGTGTTAGTATTTGTCCCATCTGCTTTAACTAAGTTTAATTTGGCCTCAAGTTCTGTCCCTTTAATGGATGTATAATACTTTTCATTTACTTTGTTAACAGCAAGTGTAGCATCCTTTCTACCATCAAAGCCAATGCCAGTCACTTTTTCAAATATCACTTCTTCCTTCTTCCTTTCAGCTCTCAATTTAGCGCTCTCCCTTCTCAACTTGTTTCTGAAAAGTATTTCAAAAATATTGGCCATGCATTACTGCATTAGCATTATACAAAATACAAATGTCAGTGTCCTGTTTGAAACTAATTAATATAAATACAAAATAGAAATTTTGACACTAATTAAAAATAATAGTAAATCTGGTGATTTAGAACTTATAGCAGAAGCTAAGAAATGTAATATCTAGAGTGATTAAAAATATACTTATCAATAACATTTTGTATGTCATCTGGGGTGATTACTCCAAAGTCCACCAATGTAGCAGAACCAATAGCCGCTCCTGCTCTATCACTTACTTGATATCTGTTAGGATATTTAAAGTAGATTTACGTATCTATTGTCAATGAATAATTTATTGGTAATCTTAATCTCTTAGTCACAATGATTTCACTTTAAGCTGTTGAAACGGGGGCGCGATGCCGGTAAGTGTATCTGTGTAAAGATGCATTTGCGTTACTCACCTACCGGATACTCTGTTAGTGGGGTCACGGCAGCTGCGGCTGGTTGCGGAGATGGGAGATTTAGCTGCCAGTGAGAACCACCCAGAGGGCCTTAATAAAAAATCCTTTGACTTCAGCACCACCTGCACTGCTAAGAATGAGAGAAATGAGGTGAGCAAGTTACCAATTTTAGTGTGGTTGAGATTATGTCAGATAGGCAGCTCCTACCAATCTGAAACTGGGTTCTCACCTTTAAGATCTCTGGAGCATAGCCAGTCTGCCTCTTTTAACGACTTACTCTTCGGCTTATGGTGGGAGGATTTAAGAAAAGTAAAATGTCCTTTGCTTAATTTAATCAACGAAACAATAATAACACTTACAAGGTTAACTGCATCAGCAGGCAAGTTTTTACAGGTAACTAAAGAAGATCTGAACAATTTTATTGATCATACACCAATGTGTTCAGAACCAACTAAGCACTTGAAAAAAAATTACTACAAAACAAAAGAAACAAACATCATTAGTCCCATACCACACACAAAAATGTCAACATAAAATAAAACCATTAAATTATTGGCCATCACCAGCCCATTACCACACAAAGGAGACAAGACTTACAGAAAAAAAATAACTTACTAACTAATGCAAAAAAAACAAAGAATATTAGTTACTAGGGTAAGGTCAATGAGTGTTACCCAAATTGTATAAACCTGATAAGTCCCAGATGTGTCATTTTAAACTCCACTTCATCTCACAATCATTAAATGTATTCTTGGCTCAATCAGTACACACAAAAGCAATGTTTATAACAAAAAAATTATGTGAACACTGGCTTCAGCATTTGTGCAGGCATTGGGGAAGAAAAAGCTTTGTCCAAATTCACTTCAATAAGCAAATGTCCCAGCCAAAAACAAATCCCTGATAAAGAAAAAAAACCAACAACATTTAGAGATTATCCCCCTAGCACTGTCATCAGTGGACTCACAGGAATCCATGAGTGCAATGATGCCAGAAAAGGGAGCAAAACTGACAATGATAATTAATGGTCTAAAATTTTGGGATATGTATTTGCATTAATATGTTGCTCATAAGGCAGTTAAAGGTACAATTTAGTTCACAGCCTGAGAAAGCTCAAAATCCATTGTGATGCATATTGATAACTGAAGTTAGGTTTTTCAACACGGTCTTTATAAAGGAAATCAGGCATTCAGAAATGATTATGATATTTACATGATAATTTTAAGTGATCCAAATATGTGAGACATGGTTCTTATAGCTAATGGTTAAGCAATACAAAACACCAATGGTAAAAACAAGACTGGATCACCTACCACACCATCAAGGAGAAGTGAGATGCTTTCCCGTCTCTTGAAATGGACATATGATTGCCTCAAGCTGCTTCTTGTTCTCTATACTGAGAGAGTTTCAAAGCTTTTATACTGAGGCATATGATTGCCTCAGTTTTTAACATTCTCTATATTGAGAGAATTTCAAATCTGTTATTATCAATTAAAAAGAGAAGAAAAACATTTTTAGTTAACCATACCATCTCACTCCTCCCCACTTGTTGTGGGGTGCACAACACAGGTATTTTTATCTCTAAGTATATAAGTAGTGATGAGTGATAGTATGGGACTTTAATACACTTTACAAATCATATCTTACCTTAACCTAATCAGTAACCTTACTTTTAGTTTTCCTCTCAAGTGGGGAACTTTGTACCCTAAGCAATTCCTGAGATCTGCCCTGTGACCTTGTGAATGGTCGGTTCCCCATCTTCTTGAGGGTACCTACTTGTGTAACAACTGGTAAAGGCAGGTTTTGAGATTCAGGTGAGAACCCTCTAAAATCAATTTTTGAAGGTGTCAATGATGTTTTCTTTACCCACTTTAATACACCAGAGAATGGTTCCAGAGTGAGGGACCCTCGTCGCCTTGCGTGAGTTGGCTGATCAGTTGGACTCAGTCCTCCTCCTAGGCCACTAAGTTCAACTCACTTGTCATTTCTGAAGATTCTGGAGATTGTGTCACTGCAAAGTCTGTTTCAGGTTCCACAGCCACTAAATATGATTGATTATTGGTAGCAATAAATCGAAAAGACGTTAGGGGACTTTGTTTCACTGGCTCCAATTCAGAGGAAGGTAGTTCCTGCCCTGAATCAAAGGATGAGATTGCTACTGGGCATCTATTCTCTATGTCCCCATTAACTTTATCCTCCCCACTTGTCTTATCTTGTCTCAAAGAATTTCTGCTGGGAGGTGGCTGTTCATGAAATCTCTCTTCCAACTGATACAGGTTGTGGAGAGTCTGATCTAGAGTCTGCTGAATTTTTCTCAGACGCTCCACAGGTAATGGGTTGAAGCGAAAACCCTTAAAGAATGGTTCATCATGGCTTGGTTCTTCAATTAGAGATGGACCCTTACTCATCTCTACAGGTGTAGGTTGTGGTAGGAATTCAACCTCATAATGGGCATCTCCCAAAAGCCTTTGGTAGTAGCGGTTCTGTTGAAGATATGGTGGAGCCACATTCCACTTTTTCAGATGTTTGTGGTGAACTTTATAAATAGTGGGTTCCTGAGGGTTCATTGACTGAACTTGATAAGTAATTTCATTTGGGTTCACTTTAATTATACAATATGGTCCAGCATACCGAGGTTTGAATTTATTGATGCTCAGGTTGCCAGGATAGTGTATTTTCAGCCCCACCAGCTGGTTTAAGTGATAGGGTTTGAACCGTGGATGGCCTTCATCCCGATATTGAAGCTGATGGTGGTCTATCCTAGGGCCCTGAGGGAAGATGTGAGCCTGGGATAAGAGACAGGCTGCTGGGGAAATACCAGTCTCCTGATGCTTGGTATTGTTGTAAATGGATACCACCCTGGGCAGATGGTCATCCCAGGTCTCAACCTGGTTCAAACTCATCCGCAAATATTGGGTTAGTGTCCTGTTTACTCGCTCAACAGCCCCATTGGATGTGGGGCAATAGGGAGAAGTCCTTACATGGAGTATATCCAGTTCAAGCAAGGTATCTTCAAATTCCTGGGCTGTGAACTCAGGCCCATTATCACTGAGTAGCTTTTCAGGCAGCCTGGGCAGAAATGGATATACTCGAGTTTTGAATGCTTGTGCTACAGTAGAGGCCCGTTTATTGGGCAGTGGGACCACGGACAACCACTTAGAGAAATGGTCAACCACCACCAATGCACAAACATTCCCCTTTTGAGAGATAGGGTAGGAGATAAGATCTGCTGCAATCAACTCAAAAGGATGTTGGGTTACAATCTTAAACACAGGTGGTGTGTGGAGAATATTGGTAATCTTTGCTCTCTGACACTCCACACAAGAAGTGACTATCTCAGTCACTATGCGATGCAGCTGTGGGTACCAAAAATGTTCCAATAATAGGGCAAGCAATTTATTTCGCCCTAAGTGAGCAAACTCCTTGTGAAAAATGACAGCCCAATCTATAGCAACACCTTTGGCAACAACACAACGCAAGTGGTGGTCTTTTCCCCTATGGTAAATGATGTCATCAATAACTACCAATTGCTGATGATCTCGTTTATATGGTTGTAGGTTTCCAGTATATCGTTTGCTGTCCATTGTTGCTTAATCCCCTTTTTAAGGCGACATAGGTGAGGGTCAAGTTTTTGTAAGGTTATGACATCTTCCAGGGACAATGCCCCTCCTTCTTTTGGGAGTTGTTCTCCTTCTCTCAAAGGAATCACTGGACAGATGTCCACCACAACTGATGTCAGTTCCAATTGTGGTGTAAGGTTATCAGGTGGTAGATTCCCCTCCCCACTAGCCTCTGTGTCAGGTGCAAGGTCCTCCTCCATGCTATCATCAAGCAGTGTAAATTCTTCAAAGGGGCTATCAGTTTCCCTATTCACATTTAGAATTTCAGGGGAAGGCTTATCATTTGATTGACCAGGTAGGTGTATAGGGTTTAACCAATTGTAATGGATCCCAGCGAGGCACTGCAGATAACACCGATCATGGTAGTTGTCAGAACCATACTTTAAGGGAGCTCGATCTCCATGATATACCCAAATCTCTACCTTATTCATATCACTATAAACTTGGATCAACCGTGGGGTTGGGATCTGACCAACATGTTTCATCAGATTCAGCTGACGGGTGATAGCTTTATCAGAAGAGATCCCATACTTATTTCGCCTGTTAATTAGTTCTGCTACTGTTGCTTCTCTGATTTCCTATGATGATCCATTGTGCCACTACTCCACAAGGATAGACAATAAAAGAGGGAATCTCCTCCCCCTGGGACTTCAGTCTTTATGAATCCTTTTGGAGTGGCATTTGATCGGTTGTCATATTGATCCAATGATTCTTGACAATTGTCAATTGGAGACCTGGATAGTGCATCTGCGATACAATTCTGTTTCCCAGGTATGTACACTAGCTCATATTCAATGCTACTCAGCTCTTCCAGTGTGCGAGCAACTCTGTTATTTACTAATGGCATATTGTAAAGGAAGGTTAAAGGTTGATGATCAGTAAAAATTTTAACTTTAATTCCATAAAGGAAGGGTTTTAGGGTCCTCACAGCCCATCGAATAGCAGCTAATTCTCGTTCAGTGGTTGAGTACTTTTGTTCAGCCCTATTGAATGTGGTTGAAACAAAGGCTATGGGCCTATTATTTCCTTCCTGCTCTTGGGACAAGCAAGCCCCAGCTCCAATGTTAGAAGCATCTACATGGAGCTGTAGGGGTTTAGCTTCCTTTGACCTATCAGGGTATGTCAACAAGATCGGACTAACTAAGGCCTCCTTTAGTTTATCAAACGCAGTCTGGCAACTCGCTGTCCAAGTCAGTCTTGCGGCCTGTAAGTTCACTAAGAGGCTTTGCTATCTCTGAGCAATTTTGGATGTGTCGGCGATAGAAATTAACCATCCCTAAGAATTGGCGGAGTCTTCTGATGGTGTTTGGGATTGGAAACTTGGCAATACCTTCTAGGTTCTTTACCAGTGGGACCATCCCCTTGGATGACACCTGATGTCCCAGGAATGTCACTTCCTCTTGGCAAAGCTCAGTCTTTGAGGGTTTGATCTTAAAACCATTAGATTCCAAGGCATGCAAGACCTTTCCCAGAATTTCAAGATGTTCAGGGAAGGTGCGGCTTACTACCATTATATCATCAAGGTAGACCATGCATTGAGTCCATGGGATCCCAGATAATGCCATCATCATGGCTCGTTGAAAGGTAGCTGGACCATTTTTCACCCCAAACGGCATTCTGAGAAATTCCCAATGGGAAAGAGGGGTGGAGAATGCAGTTTTCTCAACACTGGATTCCTCCATCTCAACCTGATAATACCCTTTGACTAAATCAATGGTAGAAAAGTATTGCATTCCATGCAAATTGAAGAGAGTGTCAATCAAATTAGGTAATGGAAAGCAATCTTTTTGTTATTTTGTTGAGCTCTCGATAATCAATGCATAACCGTATTGACCCATCACTTTTCTTAATTGGCACGACAGGTGCAGAGTATGGGGAGAAACTTCGTCTGATGATACCATCTTCCTCCAGCTGTTGGCAGTGCTCTTCAATGTCCTGCAGTACAGGTCCTTGGACTCGCCTTACTGGGATATGGACTGGAAGCCTGTGTTCTGTTTCAATCTGATGCTTGATAATGGTTGTGTGGCCAACATCCCCATCACCATGACTAATAGCTCCTTGGTGGCACAGCAACAACTGGACTAACTGGTCCTTTTGTTCTGCTGAGAGAGATGTATTTGTCAACTCAAAAGCATCAACCATCATTTGTGAAGTCCAGTCCTCCTGATTTTTAGAAGTTTTTGAACTGTCAGTGAAGTCCACCAGATGTACAGTGAGTCCTTACCCTGCAATTTCATAGCCTTCCCAATTAAGTTTCCTCTGGAGATCTTCTGTGAGAAGTCTCCAAGGTTGAATACCGCAACCAAAAAGTTGTCTTCTCTGACATTCATTAATCCAGGTTGTATAATCAAATCTTTTACAGAGGAGTTACTTTCCAAATAAGTTAACTCATGATCAGGGTTGTATCCTTGGAGGCGGAAACATGCCTCTATCATTTGACAGGTGCGGGGCGCAACTTCAACATCTTCCACACTTTCACATTCAAGGCTGGTTGGAAGTGGCTGTTGAGCATCTTGGGCAACTGTGATAAGTTGGCTTCCCTTCCGAGTGAGGAGTTCTCGTTTAGCCAAGTCAGGAAGCAAACTATCAGTCTGTAACATGTTTACCCCACAGATCAGATCAAAGTCTGAGACATGGTCTCTCACAACCACAAACTCAATTGGTTGTGTTTCAAAATTGGGAAACATGAGTGTGACTGTACAACCACCCAGAACTGGTACAATGTGTTTACCTATACCCCTAATCCCCTTGAGAGGTACTTCCTTTAGTGGGAATTTATCAGAGGGAAGTTGATGGTAACATGAAGCTGACATCAAACTGACTGCAGCACCTGTATCCAC
Source organism: Bathynomus jamesi (assembly GCA_023014485.1). Lineage (NCBI taxonomy): Eukaryota > Metazoa > Arthropoda > Malacostraca > Isopoda > Cirolanidae > Bathynomus > Bathynomus jamesi. The sequence goes on from JAJOZX010002861.1 coordinate 54,670, forward strand.
AAGAGCTGACAATGGGCCTGTGTGGGGAGAGCTTTTTATTCTTGGCCGGATGACTAAGGCATTGCTTGATTGCTGCTCTTGTCTCAGGTCCAGAACTTCAGCCAATTCATCTTCAGTGTTCACTGGCTGCTCTTCATCCCTCTCTAGGGTTCCAACTTGTTCAACATCTTCCACTGTCTCATCTTCCGTCTCACTCTGGGGGGCCTCAAGGTAGTTGTGTGCAATCTGACTTGCTAATGGATATTGCCTGATGGTGTTGCTTCCTGGGAAGCAATGATGCCTCCAAAAGACCGTTCATTGCTAGCATGCTGGGGTAGCTCTGGCATGCGGCCTTCCATGACAGAGCTATCTAGTTTCCCAATTCTGGTGCTAGTTCTTGTGGTGGTGGGACCAACCCTTGGTCACTCATGCAATCTTGACCCAAATGTGGTCCTCCACAACTTGGGCATTGTGGCCTCTCCATTAAATAGTTCTTCTGAGTAGGACACTGTGCAGGGCTATGTCCATGTTGCTTACAACGTATGCAAATGTTCCTGGCAGTATAGCAATCTTGATGGAGATGACCCCGCTTTCCACACCAATGACATAAAGGACGCGAGGGACATTGACCCTTTGTATGCCCTGACTGCTGACAATGGGTACATGTCCTGTGGTCTCTTGGTGCTGCTGCAACTTGCTGAAAGTTATTGGCTGGTGGGTGAGACTGACCCCTAGGGAAGTTTGCTGCAGTTCTCACTTTTCTTCCATTGGGCCCCCTTAGCCTTCCTTGACTGTTTGTTGCAGTAGACTGAGGGGCAACCATGGGTAGTTCTTGCTTTAATACAACTGGTGGTGAACTCAGATATGGTGTGTGTGTTGACTGGTGTGGGATTTGTTCAATATAGTTAGGTGGCCAATTCCATGAAGAAGGTGGATAAGCACACTGATTCAATGGGGGTGCTGCTTGAGCTGTAGGAAGGGCTGGTGCTAGATGTGCCACATTGGCCATTTCAGTTGGGGCTTCACAGAGGATTGGGATGTCTGCCACTGACCCACTGGTGGGGTGTTTCTTGGGTGCCTCTAGTGGTGGTTCCAGCTTGACCTGCCAAGGGGGACTCTGTGGAATTTAAGTCTGCTAGTGCCACAAGCTTCTCCCACGAGATCTTCATTCCTAGTAAGGTCCTTTGAGTATGGATGATCCTGGTCAGCTCCTGCCTCAACTCTAAGGGCAACCCAGATATAAACCTATCTTTAACTATACGGAGTTGAGTGACATCCATACCAGGGAAGCACTGACAGGCTAGGGTTATTACTCTAAGGGCATAAGCAGAGACAGTCTCATGCGAGTGCTTGGTAGCCTCCATAAAGTCCTGACTCTGACTTTCTTCTTTCTTTCTTTGCTCTTTCTCATACCAGGATATTAAATGAGCCTTCAGTGTCCCATAATCACTAGTAGACTTCCGCATTACTCGATAAATTTCTAAGGCAGGCCATCGAGGTAATTAGCTAAAAGGGATCCCATCCTTTCAAGGGAACCTGGATATTCTTGCTCAAAATATTTCTCAAAGGTTCTCACAAACTCATGAAAATCATGTCCTTCACTCAGGCAGTATTTTTCCGGTGGAAGAACCTTAGGTGTATGGCTATTAGCCAGTATTTGAGACATCATGGCCATGGTCTGAGCATTCTGCATAACCATTTGCTGAAGAATTGCCAATGATGGCTGGTCAATGCCCCCATCCTTAGGAGTTCCTGCCATAGGTGGTGACGGACATGCTGGTCTCTCAGGGTTGTTCCTATTGGCTGTAAAGTAGCAGCTATTTCCCTACTGCCACCCATGTCATGGTTATATGGGAAATTAGTGCCAGAAGTCAAGATGGGACTAGCTATTGTGCTTACAGTGACTGTTGATGAAGCCACAGCAGTGGTGATAGTGGTGGTAAATTGACTGGCAAGACCTGTTGTGTCACCCATTCTCTATTGTTCGCTCTTCGTGTGAATAATTCTGTTTCTCAACTGTTCTTGTGCAGTGTGGTGAGTGCTGGGAATACCGGCAAGAGAATAGGGGCTTCTAGTCAATGCTAATGCTCTCTATTGATGTTTCCCTTCAATCTTCCCGGGTCTGGGCACCAGTGAAACGGGGGCGCGATGCCGGTAAGTGTATCTGTGTAAAGATGCGTTTGCGTTACTCACCTACCGGATACTCTGTTAGTGGGGTCACGGCAGCTGCGGCTGGTTGCGGAGATGGGAGATTTAGCTGCCAGTGAGAACCACCCAGAGGGCCTTAATAAAAATCCTTTGACTTCAGCACCACCTGCACTGCTAAGAATGAGAGAAATGAGGTGAGCAAGTTACCAATTTTAGTGTGGTTGAGATTATGTCAGATAGGCAGCTCCTACCAATCTGAAACTGGGTTCTCACCTTTAAGATCTCTGGAGCATAGCCAGTCTGCCTCTTTTAACGACTTACTCTTCGGCTTATGGTGGGAGGATTTAAGAAAAGTAAAATGTCCTTTGCTTAATTTAATCAACGAAACAATAATAACACTTACAAGGTTAACTGCATCAGCAGGCAAGTTTTTACAGGTAACTAAAGAAGATCTGAACAATTTTATTGATCATACACCAATGTGTTTCAGAACCAACTAAGCACTTGAAAAAAATTATTACTACAAAACAAAAGAAACAAACATCATTAGTCCCATACCACACACAAAAATGTCAACATAAAATAAAACCATTAAATTATTGGCCATCACCAGCCCATTACCACACAAAGGAGACAAGACTTACAGAAAAAAAATAACTTACATAACTAATGCAAAAAAAACAAAGAATATTAGTTACTAGGGTAAGGTCAATGAGTGTTACCCAAATTGTATAAACCTGATAAGTCCCAGATGTGTCATTTTAAACTCCACTTCATCTCACAATCATTAAATGTATTCTTGGCTCAATCAGTACACACAAAAGCAATGTTTATAACAAAAAAAAATATGTGAACACTGGCTTCAGCATTTGTGCAGGCATTGGGGAAGAAAAAGCTTTGTCCAAATTCACTTCAATAAGCAAATGTCCCAGCCAAAAACAAATCCCTGATAAAGAAAAAAAACCAACAACATTTAGAGATTATCCCCCTAGCACTGTCATCAGTGGACTCACAGGAATCCATGAGTGCAATGATGCCAGAAAAGGGAGCAAAACTGACAATGATAATTAATGGTCTAAAATTTTGGGATATGTATTTGCATTAATATGTTGCTCATAAGGCAGTTAAAGGTACAATTTAGTTCACAGCCTGAGAAAGCTCAAAATCCATTGTGATGCATATTGATAACTGAAGTTAGGTTTTTCAACACGGTCTTTATAAAGGAAATCAGGCATTCAGAAATGATTATGATATTTACATGATAATTTTAAGTGATCCAAATATGTGAGACATGGTTCTTATAGCTAATGGTTAAGCAATACAAAATACCAATGGTAAAAACAAGACTGGATCAACTACCACACCATCAAGGAGAAGTGAGATGCTTTCCCGTCTCTTGAAATGGACATATGATTGCCTCAAGCTGCTTCTTGTTCTCTATACTGAGAGAGTTTCAAAGCTTTTATACTGAGGCATATGATTGCCTCAGTTTTTAACATTCTCTATATTGAGAGAATTTCAAGTCTGTTATTATCAATTAAAAAGAGAAGAAAAACATTTTTAGTTAACCATACCATCTCACTGTATTAAAAGATTTATCTTTCAGTACTATACCTGTCACATGCTTCAGCTACTGAGCGTAATCTAGTTCTGTTCTGTAATGTTGAGACTTCTGGAACATAGTCTGATCAAATGAATCATTACAACTGTCACTATCTGTCAACTCAGGAATGTCCATAGGTTCAGGAGGATGAGGAGGAACTGATTCTTTTGCTTTTTGAGATTGAATAACCTGTGATTTAAATTTTAAGTCAGTGGCTGTTTCTGGGACTTCTTTCAGGGTACAGTAACCATGCCTAGTTGTTTTCTGGTCCTACAAAGTGATTATATTTCATTACACTATAATGTATCTTTTATCTATGGGTCTCTATATGTAAATTGAAATTCTTACAAAAATGAGAAAATACTAAAATATTACTTATCATTAACATCATTAATAGTGTATTATTGATATTACTAACTTATTAAATGCACTTTAAAAATTGTAGCAAATTATTAATAATTGATAATTAATTAATATTAATTAATAATTTACAACTTGAAATTCAATCAACAGACTTACCTCATAAAACTGGTAATCAGATTCAGTCATTTTTAGTAAGTGCTTTTTCTCTGTATCTGCCAAAAGTTTGTGATCATATTGATATATGTCAAATAAAACGTTTACAGTTTTCAGAAAATCATCCAGATCTTGATGATATTTAGGTCCCCTTTTCTTTTTGTCATACTTCAGAAGGCGGTTGAATTCCTTTATTTGGGTTTTCAGTCGGCTCTGTATGGCATTTACTGATATTGGATAAACATTATATGTGACCCACAATTTATGCAATTCCTCAGAAGTAGCTCTCAGTACAGCATCTGTTTTATAGTCTCCGAAACACAAACACCTTTCAATAACTTGCTTCAACGTAGGCAATTTCCCTAAAGGAAACTGTTCTGCTGGCATAAAACGTACATCACCAAGTACTTTAGCAACTGTTTTCCTTGTAGAAGTCATACTTTATATTGCAAATGTTGAATTCAATGACAAATTGCAGTTGGAAACTTATAACAAAGGCACCTGAAAAAAAACAAGTTTTCAATTTATTACGTTTAAAAAAAGTTCATGAAGCAGCCCCACCCTCTATTCTTTAATCAAGCATAATGGATGCAAGATAACAAGGAAAAGTCATATCATGTGATCATATGTCCATGTCAACACTTTTAGGGCAATGTTAGGAATCAAAAGCCAAATCATGCTTATTTTAGAATTTCTTTTGTCACTAAGGTCCGTCAAAAGGGGGTCTATGGGCCCCAAAAATGAGTTTTTCTAAAATAACTCAAAAACTAAAGGTTTTATGAAAAAATACCACTCTTAATAATTTGTTCTAAATCAAATTCTACATCTTTTGGTATGCAAACCATCTCTCTAGCATGTTCAGAAGAAGAGATATTGCCATTTTCCTGATTTTGCTAGTGCAGCATTAGATGTTTTTACAAAAACAGGGGTGGCCGGACACACGGTGGCCACCAATTATTTTTTTCAGGAATCTTATTTTTATATCAAAATCCAATTATTAATGACTGATTAATTCTATCTTGAGTTTCAGCCCGGCCTAAACTGTCTGTCCTCTAGTCTGGTTATTGTGATCTTTAATGAAAAGAGACTCAAAATCTATCTTATCCAACCCTTTTATCATTTTATACACCTCTATCATATCACCCCTTAACCACCACCTTTTTAATAAGAACATGTTTAGATACGCCAGTCTTTCCTTATATGTCAATTGTCTTAGAGATGGGATCATTGTTACTCGTTTCTGTACTTTTTCCAGTTTTTCAATATCTTGTATCAAATAGGGACTATTAAATTAAATACAGTATTCAAGGAGGGCTCTCACATATGAAATGTATAGTTGCTTTATAATATTGGGCGATTTGTATTCAATGTGTGTCTGCATGAAATTGAGTCTAGCATTTGCTTTATTTCTGATTTTTTGATTTCCATACAGTGATTTGAGAGTTTAAGTTCATTAGTCACAGTGACACCCAAGTCTTTCTCTTTATCATCGTTTTTAATCCAAATTCCATTCATATTGTATTCAAATTCTGGATTTTATAGCCCAATATGCATAACCTTGCACTTATCAATATTAAATCTCATCTCCCACTTATCTGCCCAGGCTGTTACTCTATCTAAGTCTTTTTGTATTGTCATTGCTCCTGCTACTGACTTACATCATGGCCTAATTTTGTATCATCAGCAAATTTCGAGGTTTTATATGATAGGCCTTTTTCTAGATCATTTATATAAACAACAAAAAGCAGAGGTCCTAGCACAGACCCCTGTGGGACCCCACTCAATACGGGTCTCCAAGTAGACTTATTTCCATTTAGATGAACTCTGTTTTCTGTTTCTCAGCCATTCTTCTATCCAGTCAGCTATATGACCTCTTATAGCATGGGCTCTAACTTTTACCAACAATCTTGCATGAGGAACAGTATCAAATGCCTTTGCAAAATCTAAGTATACTATATCTACTGGCTCTTTATTGTCCAAATGCAATAGGACTCCATCATAAAATTCAATCAAGTTGGTTAGACAAAACCTTCCATTTCAAAAGCCATTCTGGCTATCATTTATAAGGTTGCACCCTTCAAGGAACTCAGTAACTTTACCTCTAATGATACTTTCGAGTAATTTGCAAATAATGGAGGTGAGGCTGATGGGTCTGTAGTTTTTGGCCAAGTTTCTATTTCCTTTTTTAAAGATTGGAGCCACATTTGCTTTCTTCCAATCCTCTGGAATTTCAGTACATATCAATGATTTATTATAAATAATTTCTAGTGCCTGTGCTATATTCTTTTTGGCAGCTTTTATGACTACTGTATTGGATGCATTTAATCTGGCCCTGGAGATTTTTCCATTTTTAATTTATCTATTGGTTTTAGGATATCTAGTTTTGTTACCCTTAATTCATTTATTTCTCTATCTTGTCCTGGTAGTATAAGATCAGGAATATTATTTAAATTTTCATTTGTGAAAACTGATGAAAAGTATTTGTTTACCAAAAGTTCTGAACCCAAAACCACTGTAAAATGTAAATAACACCTTCCTAAGCCTAACAGATTAAGTCGAGCCACATCATTTGGGGATAGCCTAGTTTAATTTTGTCTAGTTTATTGAAGCTTGCCTACTATACTAAGCTTAGTTAGGTCTAGCCTAGTACAGGCCCTACGTTTGTGTTAAATATCAGTGAAGTACGGTATCACACCTAATATTTTCTTCCCAATTATATTGAATAACAACAACACCACCAATCTTCGTAGTCATAACTATTGTGAGTCCTTCGACTTGTAGAAGCAGCACTAAGTTAGGCCTACTGAAATCTCACTATGCTCTGTCTTTCAGCGACTAGGCCTGGGGCAGCCAACAAACTTGCGAAGACTGGGTTAGGCCTAGCTTCTTAATCTTAAACTAGTCGAGCATATGAAAAAAGATCAACAGTAATTTTGTTTGGGTCAGCTTGTTCAAAATTTGGAGCCTTTTCACTTCTTAAAAGTTGGCTGGTTACTGAAAAAAAATAAATAAACTGACCCTATAAATCATAAATGCAGAAAAAACATTTAAAAAGATGTGTTCTTTCCGTCCAAAACCTGACTTGACTTCAAGTCTAATATAATAGGTACTAATAGTTAATGTGTTTAGTAGATTGTACTGTATAGATATTTTTCACAAATCGAGTTCTGATCAATAGTTGAACTTTAGGTGAACAGAGAGAGAGTAAATGCGGAAACACGAGTAAATATTGCTTCGATAAAACGGGTGTGACTAATTAACACACCGAATTAATAAATATACTCATCAAAATCAATAATAAAGCAATGTTATATGCATTAGATGTATTTTCATCTGATTATGAGTATAAATTTTGGCAAATTTTACGAGTCCACAGCTCGTTAACTGTGGACTATACCTCATTAACCTCCTTTGGGTTCCGTGCGTCGGTCTCTCTTCACAGGTAGGTCAAGCTGGTGGCCCCGCCTCTAGTCCTGGTTTGATGGAGGAGCGAGTTGCTCTCTTGCGCTCTCCACCACACATAGCCAGGTACATCCGGCTCATCTGGTACCGTCCTGAGCCAGGCATCTAGTCCTCTCTTGAAGACTTCAACTTTGACCCCTGTAACGTTTCTGAGGTCCTTTGAAAGCTGGTTAAAAAGTTTTGTCCCCCTGACAACCAAGCTATTTTCCTTCAGTGTTGAGCAGTGGCGTACTAAGGGGGGCGGTCCGGCCAGGGTGACAGCCAGGAGGGAGGTGCCATCGGGAGAGTTGAAATACCAGTACAAGTTTTCAAACCAAATGAAAAATTCGCCAAAATAAGAAAAAATAAATTAAAAATGTTCAAACTATTACATCAGCTTAATGTTAATTTCCACTATAAAATAAATTTTATTTTTATTGACAATACAAAATTTACAAACGAAAAATTAAATACTTGATAAAAATTACATCGAAAGGCGAACATTTGTTGACGTTTTAGTCATCAGTTTGTTGAGCATAGCCAGCTGATTGCAACTGACATTCCAAGTCTTGTTCACTTGACACTGTGACTCCAGATACATGAGGTATGTTTTATTAAATAATTATGATAAAGCATAAAGTGCTGGTGTTTATAACAATATCATGGTACTTATACCAGTGTCCAGTAATTTTTGACAATGTGGTATCATAGTGATGTTTAAGTGTTTATAAATGCATCGTCGTGATGTTATAATACCCTGTAAATGCATTGTGGAGAGGGCCATTCATTATGCAACTACAAAGTGTGAGGAAATGGACATTTCTATGGAGAGAAGAGGGAGAGTAAAGCTCCGAAAAAGTATGCCAGGAGAGATGGCAAAGGATGCTGGTCTCACATTGCCAGAGAAAGTAAAAAAAAAAGGCTACGTTTGAATGTCTTGATCGCTTTCATCAAGAATTGGAGATTCGTTCTAAGGCAATGGATCAAATTCTGTCAATCTTCGCTGTTATTCAGCCAAACACTTTGGTTGTTGCAACAGAAGAAATACTTCGGAAGTATATTCCAAATTTGACTCAGATTTTCGATGAATTCTCTGATGAAGATAGTGTGGAAACTGGACGACTTCGGAGGCATTTGGAAGCTGCCAAAATCAGCGTTGAAGAGGCAAAGAAATGGACAGCATTGCAGTTTCTGGAGTTTATTGTGAAATGGGATTTTTGTGAATCTTTGCCAGACTTGTCACTGTGTTTGAGATTCTTTTTGACTCTCTGTGTGTCTATTGCTTCATGTGAAAGAAGTTTTTCCAAATTGAAATTGATAAAAAATTTCTTTCGCTCGGCCATGAGCCAAGACAAGATTGACAAATCTGGCTTTACTTTCAATTGAATATGAATATGCAAAGAAGGTGAATTTTGATGAGGTCATTGATCAATTTGCAGAAATTAAGGCTCGAAAGCAGAGACTGTGAATCCTCTCTATTTACCTTTGAGGAATAGGCTGAGCGTTGAGACTGGATTTCCCGTGTTTTTTGTATAAAATAAAATGCAGTATTACCTGTTCACTGAATTTTTAATGTCCTGCATTTTTCTTATTTCCAATTTGCTTATGACAGTACTGTACTGTTTAAAAATCTATTTGCAAACATAATATATTTTTCTGTGTGTTTAAATTTTTAAATTATTTATGGGGGGTGCGGCCTAGGGTTGCCAACTCCATGAAGTTTGAAAAAAAGGACAAGAACATCAATTCCAATATACTGTCTACAAGGTTAGGGAAAGAAGTAAAATTTTATTTATAATTTATTACAATTTATACTGCATGCTTTTTTATTGCATATTTTCTTAAAGTAAATATTTTTATTGATATACAGATATTGACCCATTGAGTCATGCATTGACAAAATTTATGGTAACAATATTTATTTTTAAATTTATACTTTTCCGCTACACGGAACGTTAACATTTAAGTGAAGAAATGAATTTATAAAATGTTACTCGACTTAAGACTTTATAATTATTTCCTTTTAAACAAAAGTTTTGTTATAAAACTGTTGTTTGGAACAAGATTGTTATCAGAAAGGGACAAATGGCGTCCTTTCCGAACTCAAGAAAGGACAAGGACAAAAATCTACAAAAAAGGACTGTCCTTTTCAAAAAAGGACGGTTGGCAACCCTAGGGGTGCCAAAGGAAGGATCCGCCCCGGATGCCAAATACTTTAGGTATGCCCCTGGTGTTGAGGAGGTCCCTTGTCGGGCCTTTAATTTGGGAACACTACACATTCTGCCTTTCCTATTTTTCAGCGTTGTTTGGGTGGTAATTGGGTTTAGTTTTAGGTCTGGTACCAGTTTTTTGATCATTTTCCATATGTAGATAAATAAGATTCCACTTTTTGTTATTACATTTATTGACCAATATCCATAACGCTAAACAATGATGGAACTCTGAAACATACAAACAAAACATAAACACATACATGAAAAATAAAGGCATTAACATGAAGACACTAATCAATAATAATGAATATTCTTTATCTCCCCCCGAGTCTTTGATATAGTATAGTGAAAAAAAGGGGAACAAAGATTGTTATATATGTAAATAATGTGGTACAGGGTATGGGTGTCGATGGCGAGAGGGGGTTGTTCGTGTAGTATGTAGTGTGTTCGTCATATCGTAATCGCTCTGCCATGAAGGGGTCTCCTATCGCGTCCGGAGCGTCTGACGGCAGGGGCATCGGTTGGAGAAGCGGGACACCTGGACGCAGCAGGTTGCGAGGAATCTCGTTGCTGGAAGCGCTCAATGGGTGCCAGGGACAGTGTTGATGGGCACTGCTGAGGGTGCGCAGCTGGTCTGGAGGGCAGGCCTCGTGGTGGGGTGTGAGTGGAAGTGATGTGGGGCTGGTCGGTGAGGTTACGTTGCCAGCCGGTTGGTGGGCGGTAGGGGATGATCGCTCGACTGCGGATGGGGAGCGTGGTTTCGGGGGTGAGGTTGCGCACTGCTCCAATTCGGGCGTAAGGCTCGAGAGGTGAAGGTGGGAGTCGTCCCCGATGGTGAGGCGGCGTCTGTGCGGTTGGACGGGCACGTATTTCCTCAGAAATTTTCTGTTTCGCAGAGTCACTCTGCCTGAACCGTCAACCTTCACCATGTATTGATCGAACTGTCGCACTTCTATTACCAGGCCAGTCTTGTCCCATTTCCTGGGGTTAGGGCCGATCTGGTTCTGGATTCTGACCCTGTCTCCGACCACGTGTGGGGTTAACCGTCTGGTGTGCTCGGACCAGTATTCAGTGGCTCTCATGTGCCTGTTCCGCAAGGCATCCTCCCTCGCCGCCAACGTCCCGAGCCAGGTATCGTGTGGCTTGTACCTGTCGGGCACGATCGGGATGAAATCTTTGATCGGACGGCCGAACACACACATAGCGGGAGACAGCTTGGTATCTTTGTCAGGCGTGTTGCGGTATTGTAGCATGGCTCGCTGAAAAGCGTCTGTATCGAGCTCACCGTTCGGTCCTGTGTTGTCTGTGATCAGTCGTTTCGCTGTTTTCACGCCAACTTCGGCTCTGCAGTTTGAATGTGAAAAAGCTACCGAAGCCAGACGGTGGTGTACACCCCAGTTCCCCAGGAAGTGACGAGTAGCAGTGGATGTGAACTCAGGGCCGCCGTCAGATGACAGTTCGTCGCAGATGCCATAAGTCACGAACACCCTACGCAAGCTGTTGATGAGGCCTCTGGCGCCATCCGTGGTCCTCTCCACAATCGGCCAGTTTGAGTACCTGTCGACGATCACCAGGTAGTTGATACCTTTATAGTGGAAATAATCGGCACAGATGCACTGGAAAAGGGTAGACGGGGGACACCGGAGGAATTGGAGGAGCAGTGGGCTGCGAAGGTGCCATACGGTTGCAATGGTTGCAACTGTTCCTGAGGGTAGTGATAACAGGGGTGATGCCGGGCCAGAACACTGACACCTCAGCCCTCGCGACCATCGACGATACGCCCTGGTGGGCTGCGTGGAGCGCGTTCAGTACATCCTGCCGGAGAGAAGGAGGGATCATAACACGGTTTTTGAATATGACGACGCCGTCCACCGTGTACAGGTCCTCTCGGAATTGGTAATATTCTCTGAGTGGGGGTGGGAGCTCGTGACGGAAGTCAGGCATGCCTGACTCGATTATCGGGACGAGCTCTGTCATGTGTTGTTGGTCGCTGCTCGTCGCCAATCTTACCCGGTCCCAGGTAACGGACTGCAGCGTGTTCAGAGTTGAGATCGCGAAGGCCATAACCTCGTCTTCGAGGGCTTCGTCGTTGTACGCAGCCGTTCCCTATGTGCGTATGCCAGCTAAGAATGAGTGGCGCAGAGCAGCTGCCGACGGTAGGTCATTATCAGCAACAGCGTCTTGGCTACTAGCGGAGATGTCGTCTGCCAGGAGCATCTTTTCAGGTTGGCGGTCGCCGGTGGGGTGGCGGGACGTAGCGTCAGCAGCGCGATGCCTCGCACCAGGTACATGGATCATGCGAAATCTGTAGCGGAGTCTTCTCCTTCAGATTTCTCAGTCGAGCACTCGGTAAGTCTTCCAGCGACCTGTCGCCAAACACCTTCAGCAGCGGTTTGTGGTCAACCGCGATGATGAGGTCATCGCAGCCGAGAACGAAGTACCTGGCCTTGTCCAGTGCGTCAGTGACTGCCAGAGCCTCCCCCTCGATCGGCGCGTAGCGTGACTTGTTGGGGTGGGTGAAACGACTGCCAACGAGGGTGACCATCCAACCAGTGCGGCAGCAAAAGGGTTCAGCACCAGGACATTCACAGTGCTTCTGGGATAGCCAGAATCCGATCCCTGACTTCGACCAATCGGTCGCAAGACAGGTCGGCTTTGTTTTGTCAAATATACTTACACCCTCCTCGATCTCACTGATGATCACCACCTTCGACTCTTCAAACAGATTGTTGAGTTGATCATCCCATCGGAAGGGCGTGCCGAGCTTCAAGAGTTGGCGAAAAGGTACCATTCTCTTTGCCATAGCGAAAGCATACGCCACCTGGTTAATTAGCCCAAACCATGAGCGAATGTCGAATATGTTCTTTGGTGTAGGAAAGTCACGGATGGCCTGCAGATACTTCTCGCAGGGTCATACTTTGTCGAGTGTGATTTCGAAGCCAGCAAACTCCACAGTGTCTTGTCCAAATACAAACTTCTCAGGGTTTCAGCGTGATGCCATGTCTACCGCAGATGTCAAGCCAGTTGACTGCTTGGAAGAAACTTTGTCTCAGGTCGTCCGACCAGAGCACGTATCGTCGATACACTTGGTTTTGTTTGGAACGTCGGATACTATTTCGTCGTAACGTCTCGAATAGCCATCACCAGAGGCGATATAGCCCTGGGGCGCCGTGCGGTACCGGTTCCTGCCCCACGGAGTGATGAAGGTAGTCAGGTGATGGTCTTCCTCGCAGAGGGGCACGCTGTGGTATCCGTTCCAGGCATCGAACACGGTCTTCTTGCCATGGGGCACCGACCGTGCCTAGTGGAACGGTGACTGAGTATGGTGTGTCTCGCGGCTGGCATATATGTTCAGGGGCTGGAAGTCGACCGTGCGGCGTGGCTTCCCGTTCTTCTTGGCACAAACCACCATCCGGTGACACCATGTCACGGGTTCGCCGACAGGCAGTGGCTCGATTACGCCCAATTTCACGTCTTGGTCGAGTCCACGCTCGACGTCATCTTGCCAGTGAAGAGAGACGGGTACCGGGGTGTGATATGCCACCGGGTCAGCTAGACGGTCCACCATAAGTTTCAATGGAGGGCCCTCCATCATTGGCAACGGCTGATGCGCACACGTGTTAAATGTGCTTGACTTGTAGTATTCGACGAAGTACCGCTGCAGTCTGTCGCGGTTCTTCTCAGTCGCCAGGAACGGTAGTTGTGATGGCGGCCGGGGCGGTGTTTGACGTATCGGGCAGTCGCATGGGCTGGTCTGACCGGTCTTGCTGCTGATGGCACTATTTCTCGCCGGCACCTCGTCGCTCGCGGTGCCGGCTGCCGAGGTTGCCTCGAGTCGATGCGAAGACGTCTCACCGATCATCGGGAAGTTGTCGGTGATCATGCCGAGCGCGATGCATGCCTCCTTGCTGAGGAACAGCTTGTCGGAGTTGTCCGTGACATAGGTGAGTTGACGAGTTGTTACCACTTTACCGGTTGTGTCCTTTCCAGAGAGTCGCAGGATGACGGCGCCGAGTATTTTGATGCATCCGTTGTTGGCGGCGTGCATTCTCATCGTGACGGGGATAAAGTCGGCTTGTTGAGGCCTATGCGGTGGATGACTTTGATACCTGCCAGACAGCTCTGGCAGCCGGTGTCAGCCATCGCACCGAGTGTAGCAATCTTGGGCGCGGCCTTTAGCTCGAATCCGAATGTAGCGTAATCTTCATCGACGGCTGTCACTGTGAGGTTTATGAATGGCTGAGGTTTGGAGGTTTGCTTAATCCATGTGTCGGAAAGGCGATGATAAAGACGATGGTCAAGGGCGATGACTCTCCTGATGCGGCGTCGGCCAGTTGTGGCAATCGAGCAGAGGGCCTCGAATACAGCACCTTCTTCGCATATTGCATGTGAATTCGCTACTATCTCGAATCTTGATGGTTTGTGCTTGTTCCTACACATTGCTTCAAAGTGGTTCTCACGATTGCAGTGGCTGCATGTGTGGCCATAGGCTGGGCAGTCTTTCTTTCGGACCTTGCCTGGAGCACTTTTGTCGTGCCCTTTCCTGCCGCAATATGAGTACACCTCATGGTTGCCGACTGTCATCTTCTTCAGAGCGTCCTTCTTGTTCCGTCTGTAGGCGCTGTTAGCAGCCTCGACGCCCTGAGAGTCGAGGAGACGTGATGCTGAGCGCTTGCCGGATTCTTTGGCCTCGACGAACTGGAAGACCTGTTCTAATGTCATGTTCTGGTTCGTGTTGCCGAGTAGGTCCAGTTGAATCTCGGGGTCCTCAATGCCGCGGGTCAGGACGTCGCGCAAGATGGCCTCCGTGTAGTTCACATCCGCATCGCAGCTCGAGCATTTGGTGATGTACTTGCATACCCCTGCCTGGCCACGGAGTCGGGCACCGAATGAACGCACGGTTTCGTCACGGTCTTGGCGCATGTTGTGCAGCGCCACGCTAGCAACCATGGTGCTCTTTTCTCTGACTGCGAGTTTCTTTATGGCTGCGAGCACCTCATTTTTCACTTCTCCCTGTCAGACTACCACCGGCTGATCGTGTGAGGTCTTTGCGAAAGGGTTCATCGCAGCACTATTTTGTCACGACCCGTGATTTTGGTGGCATCCACATAGTCCATCCATCGCGATGTGAAGTAGGACCATTCCTCGCTCGTACCGGCTGAAAATATTGTTGGTCTCTTCACCTTCTCCACTTGGGCCGTGGCGCCGGCAGCGGACACGGAATGGACAGTGCAGTGGGCTGTGAGGAGTGCTGCTGCAATGGCGTCGCTGTGTGCCGGGGTCTCATTGTTATTTTATTTATTTGTCGGGTTCGAAATCCCAGCTGAGCCGTGAACGGCCAAATTCTAAAGGGCAAGTTCTACCTAAAGCCCAAGTTAAGCTAAATTAAACTTTACGGATTTGAGATCCTATTAGGTCCTACCTCAGGGTAACCTCAGGGTTGCTGACTCGATGCGGGCCTACCTTAGACCTTAAATTACATGAACTTAAAAGGTAAACAAAAAGGGTACTATTTGTGGTCTTCTTTATGAACCTTGCAACAACAACGCAACCTGGACTATTGCACGATGCAACAATCATGTATCTAAACAACCAAACTGAATTGCAAGAGAGCTCTCTATCAAACCAACCTTTACGTACGACCTTCCACAAACGAGTAGAAAGACGCGCAGCGTCTCAAAATGATGCCAACAGTGTGACCAAACAATGATGCCACAAGAGCTCAAAAATGCTAGCTCTAAATTAATTTAATTTTTCACTAACCTTACAAATATGAGATGATATATATACACACCTTAACTTAATATATATACAAGCAATGCTGCATCAATCAGCTTAGTCATCGTATCGCCTTGGACAACAATGGTTCTTCCTCTTCTAGATTTTCTAACACTCCCCACCGAAGAGGCATTGTTGTCATTACCTTCTGCAAGGTTAGCCAAGCCTTCTTCATGAGGCTGTAATTCAAATGTTTCATCTTGACTATCTGTGTTTTTGCTGATTTCTAAAGCATAGAGTTTTTGTATAGGTCTCTTTAACTTTCCTCCTGAGTCTTTACCAGTGCAGACCTAACTAAATTGTCTTTGCCAACAAACAACTCTTCAATTATGCCAAGCTTCCAGCATTGCCTTGGTCTTTCATCCCAATCATTACCACTTCTCCCACCTTGATACAATTTGCATTGGAGCCCTTTACCTTGCCTGATGGGTAATAATTGAGTTCTGGCAAGTATTCCATCTGCCACCTCTTCCATAACTGATCTTGTAGCTCTTTAAGGTACCTGAACCATCTGGTTAACTCTCCTTGAGTGCTCTGGATGGGCTGCAAGTCTTCTGGCACACTGGGGTTTGATGTTAATCGTTTACAAAGAAAATGATTTGGTGTCAATGGCTCTGCATCCTGCCTACTGTTGTAACAAAAGTGATAGGCCTACTGTTCACCATTGCTTCTACTTCACATAAAACAGTAGAGAATTCTTCTTTGCTCAATGAGCATTAGCTAAAAGTTTCTTTAATGGACACTTTACACTTCTCACTAGCCTTTCCCAAAATCCTCCCCACCATGGTGCTCTCTCAACAATAAACTCCCACTGTACCCCTTGGTGTGAAAGTAGGATTGGAATCCTTCCTCTTTTAGCAAGGACCAAATTTCTTGGAATTCCTTTGCAGCCTTTTTGAAGGTTTTTGCATGATCCGATATGATTTTATTTGGGAAACCCCTTCTGTTCACAAACCTTTTAAAGGCCAAAAGAAATACATCACTACTTAAGTTGCTTACCAACTCCAAATGGATTGCTCTGGTGGTAGCACAGGTGAAAAGACATATATAACCTTTGTTAGACTCCCCTCGCTCATACACATAGACTGGCCCTGCAAAGTCTACTCCCTTAATGTTGTTGGTAAATCTATATATCCATGCTGTCACTCTTAACAATCTTTTCAGACTGCTAATGTCCTCAGCCTCAATATGGGGTCCTGCTGCATAACTTGACAACTGTTCACAGCGCATTTTCTCACCTCACTCACCCATGCTTCTTCAGCCTGGCATTCTCCTACAATAGGCTGATTAGAAGGCCAGTTTTTCACTTCCAAGTTTTAGCCACTCTGGCCCATTCCACCACAAACTTGATTGTGAAAGATCTTTCACCGAATTCCTCGTGTTGGTAAATCAGCGGGGTTTTGGATGCCTGGACAATGCTTCCATTGCTTGGGATCTGTGTGCGCTTGAATTTCCTCCACCTATTGGCAACAAATGGTTTCCATTTCCTTGCCTGACTTCTTAACCAAGTGCCAAACTATAGTGGAGTCTGTCCAATAATAGCTTGGAATTTCATAGAGGGCCAAAGACTTTCGCACTGTAATTGCAAGCCGACTAGCAATACGGCACCCATCAATTCCAACCTTGGAACAGAAAGCCTTTTCAAAGGTGCTACTCTACTCTTTGCAGCAACCAACCTGCAACTTACTTCTTCTTGCAATGCGCCTCTTATATAAATACAAGTTGCATAGGCTTCCTCATTGCATCACAAAAGATGTGCAGCTCCAAATTGTCTGGACTATTGTTCAACTCTCCAAAGTACCATCTTGGGATTTCAATGTCTCCAAGATGTGCCAATTCTTTGAACCAATATTTCCACCTTACCACCATATGATCAGGTAACTCTTGGTCCCAACCAAGTCCAATTTCCCAGAGGCTCTGAAAACCAAATTTTTGACTTTATCACAAATGGAGCCAGGAATCCAAGAGGATCAAGACCTCGAAGCCAAACTAAGAGCTGTACGTTTTGTCCACCTTGTCTCATTCTCAGCCAGCTCTACTAAAGATTTCCCATTGAAGGTAAACAAATCATCATCTTGCTGCCAAACGATGCCTAGCACTTTGCGTCTATTGCCCACAACTCCTTAATACCAGAATCCTCAATACTTTCTGCTGCATCAGGTACTACAGAGGAATGACTCATAAACTCTTGTAATTGCGAATGATTGGTCTGCCATTTTCTGAGCTCCATGCCAGCCTCCCTCATTATAGCTCTAGCCTCCATGAATATCTGTTTAGCCATTTCTGTATTATCCACGGAACATAGCAAATCATCACATAAAATTTTTCCTTATGTGTTCAATAGTGTTAGGATAGACTTCAGAATATTTCTTAAAATGGTACTGCATAGTAGCTGCCAACAGAAATGGACTAGAGCTGAGGCCAAACAACACTGACTTCATTCTATATGCTTGAACCTTAGGTTCATTTTCCAACAAGTCTTTCGTATCCACCCACAGATACCTTACTGCATCTCTGTCCTCTGGTTTTAACTTTATCCGCAAAAAAGCTTGCTTCACATCTGCAGTCAATGCTACTCTACCAAACCTGAATCTCAGTAACAAGGAAAATAAATCTGCATTTAAATTTGGCCCAGCATCCAAACAGTCATTCAAGGACACACCACCTTTGTCCTTGGCTGAGCCATCAAAAACTACCCTCAGTTTGGTGGTAGTTTTGTCTCGCCGTACCACTGCATGGTGTGGCAGATAATGTGCCTCCTGGCTCACCAGCTCACCTTGCACCCTTTCAGCATAGCCCTCCCTTACATAACTTAGGATGGCCTCATCGTATTCAATTAACAACTCCTCATTTTTTCTTAGCCTGTACAATGAAGTCTCCAACCTCCGATTAGCTAGCTGAAGGTTTGAACCGGGTTTGCAAGAATCCTTCCATGGTAGGCCAACTTCATAGCAACCATCTCTAAAACCCAATCCCTTTTTCAAAGTGCTCTAAAACATCATTGTTCACTGTACTTGCCTGGTTGTCCTTTATACCAATAGATTCAAGTTCCCAAAATGCTTTCAAATGCCTTTCCAGACCATGGCTGTTCTCCTCAATCTTAACAAAGAGAGCCTTAACTTCCATTTCATTGCAATAACTACCATGTAGCATCCAGCCTAGCTTACTTTCAATAGCTACTGGGCCTTGAGATGTACGGACAATATTACCAGTGATGAAGTCCAATAATAGTCAGCTCCAATCAAAAGACTAATATCTTTCTGTTCCCTCAAACTTATTATTGCCCAAATTAATTCCTTTAACTTGCAATTCTTGGACACATGCCATATCTAAACAAGTAGTGACTGGAGCACAAAGTTCCTCAATCTCTACAGCTTGGACCTTGATAGTGGGACTTTGCGGTAACAACCCTTTAACCAGAACTTCTACCTTCTTAAATTTGGTTCGGTTTGAATGGAACCCCCAAACCCAGAAATTCTTAAATTTTCCCTCTTAAGTTCTTTAA
This sequence comes from Bathynomus jamesi, assembly GCA_023014485.1. Taxonomy (NCBI): domain Eukaryota; kingdom Metazoa; phylum Arthropoda; class Malacostraca; order Isopoda; family Cirolanidae; genus Bathynomus; species Bathynomus jamesi. The sequence continues at coordinate 73,853 of JAJOZX010002861.1, forward strand.
ACTTCAATTTTCTGGAAATTCTGGTCTTATAAAACTACACTGGCTACCACTATCAAACAACACTCTTACAGTAGCTTCTCCCTCATTCCCAATTAATAAGGCTGCAGTTGTTTGCAATAATCCCCCTTTACTTTTACTCCCTTGCATAGCAGTGGCATGTGCCACTGATGTCTCTACTTCTGGGGTAGCCTACTAAGAGTGTTTTCACACAATAATGGCTGATGCCTACCATGACATTTTTTGCACAAAATTTTAAACTTACAAAACCTTGCTCTATGACCTTTCAAAAAACATTTAAAACATGCTGTGGACTTAGTTACCCTGTCCTTTCTCCTCAAAGGGTAAGGCCTCAGCCACTTCACATTTATATGACTTGTGGTTGCCTTCGCAAAATATACATTCCTTGATTCCCTTTAATTTATTCTCAGAGGAGGCATGTAGAGCTGACACTGTACCTGGGCTTCCTTTTTGTGGAAACTTTGGTGCTGTGCCTGCCTTTGTCCTCTTGTTTACCATCCCACTGTGCAAACTCAACTCCCTCTCGTCTTGCTAATTCTGTGCCTAAAAGACTTAACATGTGCTGAAGGGGGATGTACACATGTTCTGCAGAGTGTCCCCTACTTAATTCAAGCAAAATTGAGCTAGGCAATTTAGACTCCAGTGTAGGAACCAACATTATACCATACTTTTCCATTCCTACACCCAAGTTGTCCAGAGACCTAGTTCTAATTTCAAATTCATCATATAACTGCCGTAACTCCTTGACACTATTAGGATTATTAACAGGAGGTATTAAAAGTGCACGGAGGTGGCTTTTAATTAAGATCTCTGGCTTACCAAACCGTTTCTTTAATATATCCCAAGCCACATTATAATTAGCCTCTGTTAATGCTAATCCTGCTATAGTCTTTGCTGCCTCCCCTTCCAAGAGGGACCGCAAATAATTAAACTTCTCCACGGCACTTAACACTTGACTAGAATGAACTGCTGATTGAAAACTGTCTGCCCATCCTTGCCATTCCTGAATACTCCCAGAAAATGTTTTGAGTAAAGCCTCGGTAATTGAACTACAGATCTGTTAACCTTAACTTCACAAGCATCATTTGTTGAGTGTTGTGTTTCATTATTAGACCTGGTCTCTAACTGTACTGAGCTGCTAAACTCTTTTGCTCGGAGGCCTACGTTAGTCATATCATCAATAATCTCTTCAAAGTAAATTATGTTATTTTCTATTTCATCCTCTTCTATAAGAGCCTCAATTTTAACATTTACCTCACTTAGAGCAACCTTTTTAGTTTCTAATATGGCAAGCTTCGCAGTCACTAAGCGTAAATCCTCTTGCTCTATGGCAGAATCTATAGTGGCAATGACCTTTGTAATTAGACCTTGTAGGCACTTCTCCTTTTTATAAATTTGTTCAATTCAGATGCACTCATCTTCAATGTAAACAACCCTTGGGCTCAATACCAAATGAGCTGAATTGGCAGAAATACTTAACCAAACTGATCAAACGCAAATTTTACTTTCAAATAAACTGAATTGCTGAGTGGGGTACTAACCAAACACCAGTATGGAATACCAAATTTTCCACCCCAGGACCTTAATTCAATAATGACCCAAAATTAACCAACCAGAAAAATATAGGCCAAAAAACGACCGACGACTGGCCAAGTTTCGCAATTGGGCGACCAAACTTTACCCTGGGACCTTAATTCAATAATAACCCAAATTTAACCAAACCGGAAAAAAAGTAGGCCAAAAAACGACAGACGACTGGCCAAGTTTCGCAATTGGGCGACCAAACTTTTTACCCTGGACCTTAACTCAATAATAAAACCCAAAATTAAACCAAACCGGAAAAAAGTAGGCCAAAAAACGACAGACGACTGGCCAAGTTTCGCAATTGGGCGACCAAACTTTACCCTGGGACCTTAATTCAATAATAACCCAAATTTAACCAAACCGGAAAAAAAGTAGGCCAAAAAACGACAGACGACTGGCCAAGTTTCGCAATTGGGCGACCAAACTTTTTACCCTGGGACCTTAACTCAATAAAACCCAAAATTAACCCAACCGGAAAAAAAGTAGGCCAAAAAACGACAGACGACTGGCCAAGTTTCGCAATTGGGCGACCAAACTTTTTACCCTGGGACCTTAACTCAATAATAACCCAAAATTAACCAAACCGGAAAAAAAAAAGTAGGCCAAAAAACGACAGACGACTGGCCAAGTTTCGCAATTGGGCGACCAAACTTTTTACCCTGGGACCTTAACTCAATAATACTCAACCCGTCTAGGCCTAACTTGGGATACAATTTGCACAATCAGAACTTTGCCGAAAAATGGTCACTGACTCAGTCTTGGGGTAGAAATCCGGTTCTGAAGACCATGTTATTTTATTTATTTGTCGGTTCGAAATCCCAGCTGAGCCGTGAACGGCCAAATTCTAAAGGGCAAGTTCTACCTAAAGCCCAAGTTAAGCTAAATTAAACTTTACGGATTTGAGATCCTATTAGGTCCTACCTCAGGGTAACCTCAGGGTTGCTGACTCGATGCGGGCCTACCTTAGACCTTAAATTACATGAACTTAAAAGGTAAACAAAAAGGTACTATTTGTGGTCTTCTTTATGAACCTTGCAACAACAACGCAACCTGGACTATTGCACGATGCAACAATCATGTATCTAAACAACCAAACTGAATTGCAAGAGAGCTCTCTATCAAACCACACCTTTACGTACGACCTTCCACAAACGAGTAGAAAGACGCGCAGCGTCTCAAAATGATGCCAACAGTGTGACCAAACAATGATGCCACAAGAGCTCAAAATGCTAGCTCTAAATTAATTTAATTTTTCACTAACCTTACAAATATGAGATGGATATATATACACACCTTAACTTAATATATATACAAGCAATGCTGCATCAATCAGCTTAGTCATCGTATCGCCTTGGGACAACAATGGTTCTTCCTCTTCTAGATTTTCTAACACTCATATGCGCACCCCTCAATTGGACATTTCACCACGGGCATGTTGACCTGTTGAGATTCACTATTGTTTTGTATAAAGTTCCATCATAAATAAGATTCCACTTTTTGTTATTACGTTTATTGACCAATATCCATAACACTAAACAATGATGGAACTCTGAAACATACAAACAAAACAGAAACACATACATGAAAAATAAAGGCATCAACATGAAGACACTAATCAATAATAATGAATATTCTCTAGTAGATTATGGTGTACCTCTCTCTTCTTTCCAGGGAGTACAGATTTAGTTTACATAGTCTTTCCCAGTAGTTGAGTTCTTTGCAGCCATCAGTCTTAGCTGTGAAATGTCTCTGCGTTTCTTCTAGTTTATTAATTTCTTCCTTTTTATATGAGGACGTCAAAACTGAGCAGTATTCAAATTTTGGTATGATCAATGTTCTCAGCAGGGGAATCATTACTGTCTTGTCCCTCCTTTTGAACTTAGTACCTGTCCAGCGACTCTTTTTGCTTTGTTTATTGCTATCTGATTTTGTGTCTCGAATTTGGTATCATCGGTCATTATTACACCCCAAGTCGACCGCTTTCGTGCTTCTCTGAATTTCTTGTCTATTTGGAGCATAATATCAGGGCCGGATTAACCATTAAGCAAAATAAGCCCGTGCTTAGGGCATCAAGGGAAGGGGGGCACCACAGAAATTTTCCATTGTCGGATTTACCATGGATTTATTATACTATTATAATCGCGGCTTATAGCCTATAAGCTGTTGAAAACTGAATTATATATATTCATATATAGTATTTATTTTTTTTCATTGTTTGAATTTGTAGTGAACAACAACCCTTTTGAGGGAATAAATATATTTCGTTGTAATCACACACTTTACGCTTTGCGTTATTATTTTGTTTATATCAAATCTTTGAGCGCCATATTAAAAATACATATAGATTAAATATTTTCGTGTGCTATAGTAAATGTAAAAACAAGATTCAGTCATGCTGAACTTTATAAAATAATTGTAGAAGACAATATTGAGTGTGCCTTCCCAAATGTAGAAATTGCCTTTCGTATATTTTTAACATTAATGGTCACAAATTGCTCAGCTGAGCGTTCATTTTCTCAGTTGAAGTATATTAAAAATACCAACAGAACAACTATGCAACAAGGCAGGCTGGATGCCTTATCTCTACTAAGTATAGAAGCAGATGTGTTACGTAAGATTAGTTTTGAGGATCTGATCAAAGACTTTGCAATTAAAAAAAGTAGGAGAAAACTTTTCAAATATAAATGAAGTGGAAGTATACAAAAATAAACATTATTTTCCATCTTACTGTAAGTTTTGTTTCATTTCAAAAAATAAAATTTTATTTTATGGTTTATTTTTGTTTATATTTTGAATTACATATATATGGGGCACCAAAATCTTTTAAGTGCTTAGGGCCTCTAAAGGTCTTAATCCGGCCCTGCATAATATCATTAATATGTAGTCTGTTTAAGTTCCTTATTTCTACCATGTCTCAAGAGCTGAAATTTCTCGGTGTTAAATGTCATATTGTTGTCTTCTGACCATGTGTATATTTTGTTCGTGTTCCTCTGCAAGGCCTCCACTTCATTTGCATCGCTGATTTTTCTGCTTATCTTTGTATCGTCCGCCAAGGATGTTACTATACTGTTGCTGTTTACTCCACTGTCTATGTCTGTTAGCATGATAATGAACAGGAGTGGGGCCAGTACTGTCCCTTGTGGTACTGAGCTGCGTACTTCTGATGATGATTGATGATACACCTTGAATTTTGACGACCTGTAGTCGTTCTCTGAGGAAGATGTAGATTCATTTTCCCACTTTGCCCGTTATTTCCATATGTTTAATTTTATGTGCTATTATACCATCATCGCATGTGTCGAAAGCTTTAGCAAAATCCGTGTATATGACATAGTTTTCATTGCCTTCAAGTGCATCTAAGATATTGTTATAATGCTCTATAAGTTGTGATAGGCATGATCTTCCTGATCGGAATCCGTGCTGATTTTCGTTGAATCTTTTCAGTATATATATATATATATATATATATATATATATATATATATATATATATACACATTTCAACTGCAAAGAACACGCAGTATAATTAACGTAAAGGACGACTTCTGATCGAGCGAGGACCGTGGTGTAGTGGTTATCATATCTGACCGGCAATCGGAAGATCCCGGGTGGTTACCTCATTTTTTCATTTGTTCGTTCTCCCTCCTCATCTTGCGCGGAATTTTCTCCTATACAAGCGTCGTTCTTTACGATATATATATATATATATATATAATAATATATATACAGAGCTGGGCAATAAATACATTGAATGTATTTAAATACTAAATACTAAATACATGGGAGAAATGTATTTAAATACTAAATACTAAATACATTTTACGAATGTATTTAGATACTAAATACAAAATACATCAATTGTATTTAAATACATTTTAAATACATACAAATTTTAACATATGCATTCACTAATTCACTAAGCCATGACACGCACACGATAAAGAAATCAACCGCTTTCGACTAAGAGTGGCACACAACTGATTGAACTGACACGTTGAAACATGAACCATGCTGTACTACACTGTCGAAGCGTCGTACTGTGCTAGTACAGAACGTGTATTAAACCAGTAAAAGTATTTACATTTTTATATTTTGAGTATTTAAATACATTGTATTTAAATACTCATTAAAGTATTTAAATACTATATTTAAATACATGAAAAACAATATATTTATAAATACAGTTCTAAATACACAAATGTATTTAAATACGTATTTAAATACAAATGTATTTAAATACTGCCCAGCTCTGTATATATATATAACTTTGATATGCTGTACCTAACCAATTGTCAAGGACGTACAGTTGACCTAACCGGGCATTTAATTATTACGGCACTTCAAAACATCGCGGCTTTATAAATATACTCTACCGTACCCTTTTCGACTTTAGAAATATATGTTCATCACACTACAATTAATTATATACTAGGGAAATATCATTTATTATGGTGAAGTTTAAGGTTAGGTTAAGTTGCTTTAATTGTTGATAATTATTTTTTTTCTGCATTATTTGGTGATAATTCTTGGGTTTTTTCTGCTACTTTTTCGTGCTCTGTGCAGTGGAACTTATCTATCCAAAACACCTTAAAACGGGTGTTTTTCATAATCCCACAACTGTTGACAATATCTACTACGCAAAGCTTGAAAAACATGCAGAAAAACAAAAATTATCACCAAACTCGGCGACACCCCTTAGCTGCATAATTACCAAAATTTTATTTATTATTTTATTATTGCCGTAAATGTAAATGAAGATTATAGCAAATTTTTTAAAACAATACAAAGCTCACAAAAACAGTCTATACGTGCACAGGACTGCTGGCTAAATAGCCTGGGAGACTGTATAGCCAGTGCTGGTCAAATCGCACATCTATATCTTAATGCATATAACATTGTTTTATTATTGATTTTGATGAGTATATTATTAATATTTTGTCCGGTGCGGTCGGATGAGGTCCGGTGGTATTTAGTTATACCGGATGAAACGATGCTTCTACTTAATAAATAAAAATTCTTAATAACCCGCATGAAGTAGATTACATTATGTATTTTAGTGTTTCGCTCTCTCCTTTTTTGTTTTCCATTTCTTACTACCCCAAATCTTCTTGTTTTCCATTTCTTACTACCCCAAATCTTCATGTGTGTTTGGGTACATGAAGCAATGTGTATGGATGGTGTGAAAATTATTGTTCCAGACTAGAGCTTTCCACTTTTTTGGTTTATATTTCTTTCACAATCTGGGAAAAACAGGGACCTCTCAAGGTTATGCAAGTAATGAACTAAAAAAAAAAAAAAAATTTCTGTCCTCTTCCTTAAGCTTTCCTATTTTGGCTGCCCGAGAGTTGGTCCTAGGGCCTTTGGTGGTCTGTAATTTCTGTAATACTTTTTGTATATTCACCTAATGCCTGATGTAATTCCTATTTAAAGATTTATTAATCATACAACACAAACTTAGCATGTCTTCGCGCCAAGCCACCAAGGTCATACCATTTTTGAAACCTTGGTTTTGAAATATTCGCGTCAGTAAAACATTACGTAACATGGGGGTTGTAAGTGTGTGAAGAAGCTTTTGAATTAAGCATTAGAAAAGTCCTATCCATACTATTTTTCTTCTGAAACGATGATAACACTAAAAAGGAATTATTTTGTTTGTGCCTTAATATTTGGTAAGTTGATAAAGCAACTTATGCCTAACTTAGTAAAATAATTGAGGTTGCCCAAGTGGAAAATTTGTGAATCGCGCGGTTCCTCGAAAATCTTCACTTCCCTGCCCTATTAGGAAATTGGCAGTAAAACTGTGCTTGAGGCAGAAGTTCTAGATTTACATTACTTTTCATTTGGAAAACATGAGGCCACTTGGGCCTATTGAGGTTATCCAAATCATAATTTTGTAATTAGTTGACAGTAGAGTAGATAAATAAAATTAAAAGAACAGTGCTCCCAATTATTTGAATACTTTATAGTTTGACCCTACATCATGGAAAAATTAACCCTTGCATTTCTGCTATACTGAAATGGGGTGGGGGTGTATGGTTAGGTTAATTGAATGCCTGGTTAGGTCAACTGAATGCCCTTGATTAGTTAGGTATAGTATATCAGAGTTATATATATACACCTTGTTGCTGTCCCATGTGTTGGTCTCTCTTCACACGAAGGTCAAGCTGGTAGTGCCACCTCTAGGTCTGGCTTGGTGGAGGAGCAAATTGCTTTCTTGCACTCTTCACTGTACATAACCAGGTACACCTGGCTCATCTGGTACCATCCTGAGCCAGGCATCTAGTCTTCTCTTGAAGGCTTCAACTTTGACCCCTGTAACGTTTCTGAGGTCCTTTGGAAGCTGCTTAAAAAGTCTTGGGGCACCCTGACAACCAAACTATTTTCTTTCAGCATTGAGGAGGTCCCTTGTTGGGCCTTTAATTTGGGAACACTACACATTCTGCCTTTCCTATTTTCCAGTGTTGTTTGAATAGTAATTGGGTTTAGTTTTAGGTTTGGTACTAGTTTTTTGATCATTTTCCATATATAGATTATGGTGTACCTCTCTCTTCTTTCTAGGGAGTACAGATTTAGCTTACGTAGTCTTTCCCAGGAGTTGAGTTCTTTGCAACCATCAGTCTTGGCCATGACTCCAGATTCCTGGGATCTTGGGAGCATTGCTCCAGTAAATTTGACCATGAGAAAAAGTAAATTTGGGTTTGGGTTTTGTTCATCCGCTAGACGTTATGCAATTTTTTTGCGTATACGTTCTTGTACAAACCAATTTTTTTAAATTACAAATTTAGTTATTTTAAGTTTAGTTGGTAATTCCATATTTAACAATTATTTTTATTTTTTGTTAAGCTTCAATGTTTTGATAATTAAAATTTTATTAAAATGTATATTTTTTTAATAGAAAATTATCAGGATTGGACTATGTTCCATTGATCTCGGCCAGGTTTGATAAATTGGCCAGATAATTACTTGTGCGGTTTTAAGTAATCCACCATGACTCTAGAATTGAAAAGTTTAGTTAAGTTTAAACTTACTTTTACTTACTCTTACTTACTCTTCCTTACTTTTACTAAGTTTAAAGCACTTACTTTTACTTACTTTCATTGTACTATACTTACTTTTACTCACTTTTACCATACTATATTTACTAATTTTTAAGGGGAAAAAAAGTAAATTCAGAGCTGTGCTCCAGTAAATTTTTTCAAATCTGGAGTCATGGTCTTGGCTATGAAATGTGTCTGCATTTCTTTTAGTTTATTAGTTTCTTCCTTTTTATATGGGGATGTCAAAACTGAGCAGTATTCACATTTTGGTATAATCAGTGTTTTCAGCAGGGGGGGAATCATTACTGTCCTGTCCCTTTTGAAAATTTTTAGTACTGTCCTGCAACTCTTTGTGCTTTATTTATCGCTATCTGATTTTGTGTTTTGAATTTCGCATCATCTGTCATTATTGCCCCCAGATCAATTGCTTTTGTGTTTCTCTGAATTTCTTGTCTATCTGGAACATAATATGCAGTCTGTTTAAGTTCCTCTTTTCTACCATATCTCAAGAGCTGAAATTTGTGTTAAATGTCATGTTGTCTTCTAACTATTTGTATATTTTGTTCATATCCCTCTGCAAGGCCTGCACTCCAATTACATTGCTGATTTTTCTGCTGATCTTTGTATCATCTGCAAAGGATGTTACTATACTGTTGCTGTTTACTCTACTGTCTATGTCTGTTAGCATGATAATGAACAGGAGTGGGGCCAGTACTGTCCCTTGTGGTACTGAGCTGCATACTTCCAATTCTGATGATATACCTTGAATTTTGATGACCTGTAGACATTCTCTGAGGATGTTGTAGCTCCATTTTCCCACTTTGCCTATTTATATATATACATATATTAGGGTGTGACAGTTGCCCCAACTTTGTCTTACAATGCTGTTCAAAATTTTGGTGTTGCATATTGACATAAAAAATACCCACATGCAATTTTTTGAAGATTCATACATATTCGAGTGAGCACCAGCAATTTGAAAAATAGCGATTTTGCTTATACGGCATACGCGCCTATATATGAGATTACACAACCATCATAAGGGATATTAACACACATCATTTGCCTGTCTTAATTAAAAGCGGTTATCACTAACACAAAAAAGTTAATCATTCTTATTCTCTCATGGTACATTAAGGGGTTTTATCATATATTCACAAGGTATTATTTCCTAGAGCAAGAAACCATGATTTCTGTTCGGAAACAGATGATCGTTTGCGCTGATTAGGAATGCGGAGTCTGTCATTTTCAACTACTTGAAGGACTTCTTGAAAGCGCTCCTCATCCCTGGCAACATTAAGAAAGTCATGGCAAAGTTTTACACCACGCTCTGCAGCCTCATTGACGACCTGAAGCTTGTCCACAACCCGTTTCATGTTCAGGTAGTTGTCATGATCCGCCCATTCACTGGCTGGACTGTGGAGAAACTGATAGGGCATGCCTAAAATGGTGAAGAACCGGCTTGAGTCAGGCCCAATTAGGTCCACCAGGGCAGTGCCACTTTCTGGGATGGGGGGAAGATATGGCTTTCCATAGCCCCCATGATTGAGCCCCACTCTCTTAGTAACTTCAGTGCCTTCATGGCAAAGAAGGGCCTTCCTCATCTCCTCTTTTGTCCTTTCTTGTACTTGGGACGAGAACAAAGCCAGTGGGGCCAACTCCTCAGTTAGGTACCAAGTGTGTCTACCGAGTGTCACACGTGCTTTGTCAACTATTGTGGTGTCATATGGGGCAAATTCAGCCAAGGTTTCGACCAAATTCAAGTCATTCAGTGGCGCACTTGCTGGAATGGGGCAAACAATCCACCATGGGACATAAACAGCGACTGTGAATACAGCAAACCATTCTAACTTGCTGATTTGACTTTTAGTCACAACCTCGGCTTTGGGAAACTGCTCTTTGATCTGGCCTGACAAAAGAACAATCTTGAGGGTATAGAGCAGTTTAGCCATCCACCTTGCTTTGTGAAGTGCGCCGGGGTAGACCATTGTGAAGTTCACTGGCTCAGATCCTTTAGTTACAAGCAGCAGACAAAGCTCTACCAGCTCCTTGTAGTCGCCATGTGTAAATGGTTGGGCTAGAGATTCACGGAAGAAGTCAGCCATCTCCTGCTGGCGCTCCTCAAACACTCCAGGCATTGCGGGGTAGTAGTATTTCTTTTTTCATTGTACGCCAGTTGAGAGAAATGGTTCTTGAACCTAGAAATGCAATTATTGGGATTATTGTATTTCGTACTAATCTATAATATTGTTTTAGGGGTATTAAGATTGATATGATCGATCATTTGCTTGGTGTTAGTATATCTTGTAAGTCTAATAAAAGAAATTCCACTAAATTTGTTCATTAGATAATAATATTCCTTGTTATTTTGTAAAGCTTATGACTCACCTCTGGAAAACCATTATGTTTGGACTTGAGAGCCCTCCACTTTCAAGCAATCCCAGCAAACACCTAGGACAGGGGCGGGCAACCTTTTTAAGTGAGCATGCCAAAATCGTCAAATCTTTGATGCAAAAGTTAATCTTTACCATTTTTTAGCAGAAAACATTAAGTTAAAATATAAAACTCAGCGAAGAATTTGGATATTTATTTATTTAATTTTTTTAAGGTGAGCCCGGGGAATCGCATGCCAGAAAAAAGTAGTTGGCATGCCACGTTTGGCACGCGTGCCAAGGGTTGCCCACCCCTGACCTAGGATGACTTCGCCCACATGCCTGCGACAGGCGCACCAGAATATGGCACGCTCTAATTCCTTTTGGAGGGAGATGCAAGCAGCTGTTTTTTGTCCTGAAAAAAAAATGTAATTGTAGTTTAAGGCCACCATTTCAGGCACGTGCTTTTTGCAGATTTCTGTTAAATCATTCACTGTATTTTGGTATTAATGTCGTGATAAATTCACGCTGATGTTTGAAATAGGTTTACCTGTATTGGATGAAGTTGTGTCGAAAACCATACCAACGACATTCTGTTCACACTCCCAATCGACCAGAAGTTGTTTGGTTGCTGTTGATATCAAGTCTCCTTGAACCAGGCCAGCTTTTTGAGTCAAATGCGGAAGAGGTGGGACTCCAAGAAGCTTTGTGCCATTGACACCAGACACAAGAATGGGCAGGCGGTCATCAGTGCCTTTGGAATCCAGCGTGTCCATAAGTTTACCATCCCAGTGCACCAGTACTTTGTCTGATGGTTGCCATTCATCCATGATTTTTAAACTTATTTCTGACACGATGGAAGCTCGGTATCGGTGGGCCGTCCTTGCATTTAGACTCAGCTTTGATGTATCTCCACCACATGCAGATACAAGGGAGTACACAATTGCACTCAGCTGGGTTGGCGAGATGTTGTTTCGAACACTGCATGAAACAAGTTCTGCCGACTTCAGAATATCATGGGGCACAAAATTGAAACTCCCTCTTTCACTGTTCTCCGATGTTTTCTCTTTGGTTCAGCAGTGCTGGCCTCATCAATGTCATCGTCCTCATCAGAGCTAATAGGTGAATCAATATCAGCCTGTACATTCTCAGCATGATCACATTGCTCTCTCTCTTGTCGCTTCTCTTTCGCATCTGCCTTTTCTGTGAGTACTTTGTTTACCCCAGAGTAGGTAGCTACTCTGTCACTTAGCATGCTTTTCATAAAGAGTATGTCAGTATCGATGGCATCTTGTTCGGCCTGAGTTTTCCCCTTTTTCGCAGCCGCCATGTCTTTCAACACTGTGTTCTTATAAAATTTCATCGTCAGGCTCAATTCTGATTTAAACTTCATAATTCCAGGATCATCAGCCCGTCTTCTATCCTCATTCTTTTTCATAAGCATCATGTAGTCTTTGTCATAGTAAGTTTTAATCACTCGGCCAATATTGTTCCTGCCTGTAATGGTCGGGACATTCACCTTCTGGTAATGCAAAAGCACATTGTCAATGGTGGCAGATAAAGCCTGGTCCCAATGCATATCCCGAAGGTTTGCTAATAGACATAGTAAGACCTGCCTATTAGTTGGCAGTTTGCAGCCCTTTATTTCCTTTTCTTCTCGGGGTATGGTGCCCAATAACATTCTGACATACTCATCATCTTGCTGTGTATCCATGATTAAATTCTCTATTCACATCAAATCACTATCAAGGGAAAAGAAAAGAGCATCATTAAAATTAAATGCAATAAAATAATACGTGGAAAATTTGTGGGTCAGCGTTCCAGACCCAGAAATGAAAATCTGATAAAATGTGCTATTTTCATACTTATTTATGAAGTTCATAAGCTGAAATAGCAATACTTGCTGGTACGATGATGCTAGCTCAAACATGCACCGATCTCCAAGAAAATTTACAGGGGTGTTTCCTAGATAAATACACAACACTAAAACTTTGAACAGCATTGTAGGACCATTTTTTGATTTTTGGAGGGCAATGGTCACGCCCTAACATATATATGTGCCATTATGTGGTAGCTATAACCAACACACATTTTTGGTAAAAGTTGCATAAAATTACTCAAAACCTACTTGAAAATTATTGACTGCCCAGTTAGGTCACATGTTACAGCCTTGATGATTGGTTAGGTTAAGTCATGATATTTTTGTTTAAACTAATGAAAATATCACAACTTAAGCTAATCAGTCATCAAGGGTGTTACAGTTGACCTAACTGGGCCATTCAATTAACTTAACTGGGCATTCAATTAACCTAACCTGGCATTCAATTATTACAGCAATTCAAAACCTAAAACAAATGAACAAATTTAAAATTAAGAAATTTTATAAATTTATTATATTATTATTAACAAAAATGTAGATGAAGATTACAGCAAATTTTTAAAAACAATACAAAGCTTACAAAAACAGTCTATATGTGCGCAGGACTGCCAGCTCAATAGCCTGGAAGACTATTTAGCCAGTGCTGGTCAAATAGCCTGCAAGGCTATCTGACCAGTAATGGCTAAATAGCCACAGTATAAAATTAAATGAGTGATTAAATATTACCGAGTCTGCTGGTATAAATTTTCATTTAAGCTATTTATTATTGGTAAATACCTTAATTGTATTGAAATGAAAGCATAAAATTTATAACTTGGGTAAGTAAAAATATAGTAGTAATATGTTGGATTATAGGCCTATTGAGATTATTTTCTTGCTCACTGTTACTTAACCTTAGCCTACAGTGCTATATGATTGCATATTTACCTGTGGTCTTACGAGGTTCACCTAATCATTAGTCATTTTAACATGCATTTTTATCTAATCATATATGTTGTAGAAGAAACAGATTAATATTTTCATTGTCACAAAAACATCTTTGGAAGCAGCATTGGGCAAAACTTTACTATCCAGACAAGCATTCAGAGACAAAGTCCATAACAACTTCATATGTTTAATTAGGTTGAGTTGGGTTGGTAATTAGGGTCCTGTAGACTCTGACACTCTCTCTATATAGTAAAGTTGAATTGAATAACCTTTATTACTAATAAAATAAATATGGTACTTTTACAATTTATCAGGTCATCCCATAAGTAATGTTTTTTTGCATTGCTAAACTTGTTGTGTTTGCGCACGTTTCTGTGTATATTTTGTGGAAAACTCGAATTTTTATGTGTTTAGACATGTTACTTCTCAGTCTTAGTGAAGTTTCATGTTAACAATCTTCATTTATTTTACCCTTACGGATAAGATGGAGGTGTTAGAAGAACACATTAGGCAAATAATGGGTTAATATTAGGGTTATTCCATGTCAGTTCAACAGAATTTTGGGTCAAAAAAATGTGACCATCACCGATGTTTTTAAAAATTGGCACACTTATAGATCTCAGTGAGAAAAACAGAATGGAACTTGTTTCAACACTCTAGGTCATATGGTTCTGGAGATATGGCCATTCAAATTTTGTAAAAAAAAAGGTCAATTTCCAAGGTCATACCATATTTCAACATGAAATATTTCAGCTCCTCTTGCACTTACGGAGACCATTTAAACACTATTTTAAAGCTTTTAAGCAGATCTACAACTTTGTTTCTATTCATATTTTACCTCAGTGGTAAAAAAAAAAGTTGATCTTATTTTTGACCTTTGAACTTGTGCAGGTCATTTGATGTCACAACCGATTTTTTTCTCCTTTCACCCAATTTTGGGTACACATGTCTATCTTAACCCTTTATGGATGAGTCTGCAGCATATGCGGCCACTCTTGTTACCAGAATGTATAGGTTTTATTGTTATTGGAAACTAAATATTTTAGTAACTAGTCACTGAAATGATACACATTTTGGGTTCCTTTCCCGACAACTAAATGACATCTATATATAAACACGTAGAAACATTTATAGAAACGAGGCATTGTAGTACAATTTATATTATTATTTCTGGTGGACCTTAAGGTACCATCCGTTGTTAAAGGGTTAACCTAGAACAAGATTTTTAGTGTTGATTAAGTTAGTATAGATGCTACAACCATTTCAGTGGACTATACCTACCTCCATTTTGACCAAGTACCTTTTTCCACCAAATTTTGGAATGCTGTTTCTTTGGAACTGTTTGAGCTGAAGTGTTGAGAAAAGTACCATTAGATTTGTTTCACTGAGATCTATAATGTCTGCTATTTTTAAGACAATTTGCCTTTTAATATGTATTGGTATATTAAAATAACTTATTCCTTTATTTTTACCAATTGAGTTATAAGAACCGATTCTTGTCTAGCTGGGTGAAACCATGAAAAAAAGAGGCATCAACATAACTTTATATTTAAAAAAGGCAGTTATTAGGTATTTACAATATATTTTATGGAAGCCATTATTGTTACATTTATAATAATAATAAAGTATTTGTATACGCCTTTCAAGGTAATTATTTATCCTACCAAAGATTTGACCTTTGACAAAAACTGAGCTCATTATTCAACAGCAAACATTAAGAAAGAAAAACCTATAATAAGAGACTAGTCCTGCCTAATAAGACTCAAATTTAAATGGGAATGTTAAGATACTAACCTAAATACAAAATATAATTAATAGATAATAAATGGTACAATAAACATAATGGTTTTAATAAACAATGATGATAAAAAATTTAAGTACCACTGAACTAACTTAGACATTTCAAATGAAATATGTGTACCTAATATTATTAATGGAAAAAAAAAAACAGGCTGGTAAAAAAAATCACATTGATGATTTTTGTTTTCTTTCCCACCTACTATCAGCACCTTTTACAGAAACATAGTCTTTCAACCCTGGCATTTGTCTACTCACATCTGGCGAATGATAGAAGTCATTACTTTGGCAGCAGTTTCACTATTCAGGCATTTCCCTAAACATGGATTAGTAGTTGAAAGCACTCCCTTCTCCAGGGCCGGATTAACCATTAAGCAAAATAAGCCCGTGCTTAGGGCATCAAGGGAAGGGGGGCACCACAGAAATTTTCCATTGTCGGATTTACCATGGATTTATTATACTATTATAATCGCGGCTTATAGCCTATAAGCTGTTGAAAACTGAATTATATACAGTATATTCATATACAGTATAGTATTTATTTTTTTTCATTGTTTGAATTTGTAGTGAACAACAACCCTTTTGAGGGAATAAATATATTTCGTTGTAATCACACACTTTACGCTTTGCGTTATTATTTTGTTTATATCAAATCTTTGAGCGCCATATTAAAAATACATATAGATTAAATATTTTCGTGTGCTATAGTAAATGTAAAAACAAGATTCAGCCATGCTGAACTTTATAAAATAATTGTAGAAGACAATATTGAGTGTGCCTTCCCAAATGTAGAAATTGCCTTTCGTATATTTTTAACATTAATGGTCACAAATTGCTCAGCTGAGCGTTCATTTTCTCAGTTGAAGTATATTAAAAATACCAACAGAACAACTATGCAACAAGGCAGGCTGGATGCCTTATCTCTACTAAGTATAGAAGCAGATGTGTTACGTAAGATTAGTTTTGAGGATCTGATCAAAGACTTTGCAATTAAAAAAAGTAGGAGAAAACTTTTCAAATATAAATGAAGTGGAAGTATACAAAAATAAACATTATTTTCCATCTTACTGTAAGTTTTGTTTCATTTCAAAAAATAAAATTTTATTTTATGGTTTATTTTTGTTTATATTTTGAATTACATATATATGGGGCACCAAAATCTTTTAAGTGCTTAGGGCCTCTAAAGGTCTTAATCCGGCCCTGCCCTTCTCCCTCACCAAACTCTTTGCTTGCCTAGCCATGTAATCTGAGCACTCAAATTCTTCTCTGATCTTTACTTGTGTCCATCTTTTTGGTAGGATAGTAAGAATTGTCAGTTTTTCACTTCGACTTGTCACTTGATTAAATTTCTCTTTTAGTTGTTGAAGAATCTCCAGTTCTGTATCATCTGAGTCACTGCATGAAATTGGTTGTCTAGTTGCAAGTTCAAGCTTTCTTTTCACAATTCCTACTTTCCTCAACTTTCTCTTTGCGTAACCAGTGCTGTCAGAGAGTTTACATGGTTTTATTGGGGTCTTATCAAGTGTGGCCAATGAAGCATTGAATTTACTAAGCTCATACTGCATTTCAACTACATCTCCAAAGGTTTCTAGCTCAGATGGGGCACTTGATGAGGTGGATGGTGATTTTTCAAGTGGTTCATATTCAGGCATTGGGGATGGACAATTTGCTAGTATATTTCGACAGGTTGCACATGCTTTATGATTATTTGTTAGTTTCAATTCAGGATTTTGATCAATCAAATTTTTAGTCAATGCATGAATGCCTTTTTGCGCTTTTCCTTTGTGTTTTTTAAATGGGTCACAACAGAACCTGCCCATATTCAGACTGCTGAAATCCATGTTTATCTAAAAAGAAAAAAACAACATATGTAGCTTAAAAGCCAGGGTTGGGTTCAATTACACAAAATGGAAACAATTACAATTTTTTTATTTTTCTTCAAATTAATTATATACAGTTAGTATTGTACTTCACAATTTCAAGATCAATTGCAATTAATTTTGTCTGAATCAATTACAATTACACAAATATAACTATCTATTCTATATATCTAAATATATATCTAATATATTTTTATAGATATATATTTATTTATCTATATCTAAGTATAACTAAATAAACTATCAAAGGTTTATTTTCATTGGATGATGTATGACTGCCAGATCTAGGGGTATAATTTTTAACAATTGACATTAATTGATCAATTACATAAGTTATAGCTCAAAAATCAATTATAATTACTTTTATTTTTATTTTATTTTGAATCAATTACAATTAATGGAAATTAGGATCAATTATAATTATTCACTGTATTCAACCCTGTTAAAAGCTATTTTTGCTTTGATGGCACAAATAAAATTTGGGACCTACTGATCTTCTTTCAGAGGTCTACAACAAGAAAAAATGTGCAGTTTGATTTACAGATTGAAATAAATACAGATTCCAAAAAAATCCTTGCTCCAAGGTTTAAATAAGTTTATTTTCACATGGGCACATACTGTTGTACACAATGAATAAATACACAAAGTTAAGTAATTCTATTAAAACTCATCTAACTCTTAAAACTGAACTTATTCTATAGGGTAGTACCAATAGCCTAGTACATGTATAAGGTATTTATATACGTACATAGCTTTACCTTTAAACAGGATTGCAGGTTCAAAGTTCTTCACACTTTTGAATGGCCATATAAATTAATTAATTATGTAATTTAAATTACCTATATTATATAATTCTCTGAAATAGGGCTGGATACTTATTCGACCAAATAACTGGGTTGGGTTGTTAGGTTAGGTTAGGTTAGGTTAGGTTAGGTTAGGTTAGGTTAGATAATTACCAATTTTTTTTTAAATTAGTAGATATTATATATATCAGTAAGAAAAATATAATGGTATTTTTCTCAACACTCTAGCTCAAACAGTTCCAAAGATACGGTGCTCCAAAGTTTGGTGGAAAAAGGTACTTAGTCAAAATGGAGGTGGGTATGGTCCACTGAAATGGCTGTAGCATCTATACTAACTTAATCAACACTAAAAATCTTGTTTTAGGTTAAGGTAGACATGTGTACCCAAAATTGGGTAAAATATGAATAGAAACAAAGTTGTAGATCTGCTTAAAAGTTTTAAAATAGTGTTTAAATGGTCTCTGTAAGTGCAATAGGAACCAAGATATTTCATGTTGAAATATGGTATGACCTTGGAAATTGACCTTTTTTTTACAAAATTCGAATGGCCATATCTCCGGAACCATATGACCTAGAGTGATGTTCACGTTTTTTTTCGCCATTGAAATGACCCAGGAGGGGCATTTTTGCGGGCAATCGCCCTTGGCCCCTCCTTCCTGCATAAAAAAAAAAACTACAATAGTAATATCACGAAATTTGAAAAATTGTTATGTATTCATAATTCTATATTATATAGGGTGATCCAGATAAATGGGACCCATAAAAAAAGCCAAATATTCTTAATATTTAATTCCTTTCATAAAAACTATATATCATTCGAAAGAGTAGAGTTACAAGTTTATTATGAAATATTTATTTTTTAAAAATTACTCCTTTCAAATGTGCTCCATTAGTTGCCAAGCATTCCAGTGTTCTCGCTTGTAAGTTCTGCATCACTTTTGCAAGTGTGTGCAGTGGTATGGCCTGTATCTCATTTGTGATGGCGGCCTTCAATTCTTGCAAGGTCGTTGGCTTATTTCTGTAGACCCTACTCTTTAAATATCCCCAGAGATAATAATCTAAGGGAGAAAAATCCGGAGACCTTGCAGACCATTCAACATCTCCAAATCTTGAGATTAACTCGCCTGGAAACGTTTGACGCAAAACTGCCATGCAGTTCCTCGTGGTATGGCAGGTAGCTCCGTCTTGTTGGAACCAGTGGTTTTCTAGACAAAGATCTCTTAATTTAGGAATAAGGAAATTGGTCAACATTTTTTCGTAGCGATCACCATTTACAGTGACCGTGTTTCCGGTGAAATCCTCGAAAAAGTACGGCCCTATGATCTGAGATGCAGTAAGACCACACCAAACAGTTACACGCTGACTATGCAACGGGACTTCGGTAATATTCAATGGATTTTCTGTTGCCCAGAAATGACAATTTTGTTTGTTTATAGTTCCATTCAAGTGAAAATGGGCTTCATCTGACATAATCAAAGTTGCTAGAAAATTGGTGGTGTCATTTACCTTCTGCTGGATCCATTGACAGAATTATTGTCTTCGTGCAAAATCTCCATCATTTAGTTGTTGCACTGTTTGAATTTTATATGGAAAGAGCATTAAATTTTGCTTGAGTATATGGTGTGTTGTTCCATATCCAACTCCTAACAGCTGAGAAGCACGTCTGATGCTTATGTTAGGATTATCCTGTACAATTTCATGAGTTCTGTTAATGATCTTGTCTATCCTTTGTGTGCGCACTCTTCCAATTGGTTTTCTTTTTCCAATGCTGCCAGTTAGGGAAAAATTTCTGACACACCGACAGATTACTTTCTTAGAAGGTGATTTTGACATCTGAAAATTTGTCTTGAAAGATCTTTGAGCTGAAACTACACTTCTTCCATGCTCATAATATTGCTCAGTTATGAAACGCAGCTGTTCCACAGTCCATGCAGTCATCTTGAAGGGTTAGTTTTAACTAACACTTTTATTTTGTTTTGTATCTTATCTTGTCTTGTATTGTCAAAACCTATACAATCCTGTACAAACTTGTAACTATCCTCTTTCGAATGATGCGTATGATTTTATAAAAGGACGTATACTTTAAGAGTTACATGGGTTTCTTTTGGGTCCCATTTCTCTGGATCACCCTTTATATTGATAGATTAACTAAATATCCGCATCCGCAGATATTGAAATAAAAAATCTGCATCCGCAGATATTGAAAAACTGACATCCAGTCCATCACTAATATATATAATATATATATATATATATATATATATATACACAGTATATAAAATTTGATTTTACACAGGGAGGATGGGCCAAGGGTGAATGCCCACAAAAGTGCCCCCCAATAAAAGAAGAGCCAAAATCAAGGTCCGGGGTTTTCAAGATATCTAGACACTACGTTTAAAAGATTGGAGGTCACAGACAGGAGGAAAGATGGATTGAGGAAGGTTGTTCCAGAGTTGACCAGTTGAGTAGATGAAGGACTGGAAATACCGATTAACCCTTGCGTTACAGAGTTGGACAGAAAAGGAGTGAGAAAGTGTAGAAGGTCTGGTGCTGCATGCCCTCCTTAAAGGAGGAGGCATGCAGTTAGAGAATTTAGAAGAGCACTGTCCATTATAATAGTAATATTTGGTAAAGAGAGAGTGGGGCAACATTGTGGTGAAGAGAGAGAGCTTGAAGACAGTGAGTAAGAGGTGGGGAATTGATGAGATGAAAAACCTTTTATTCCATGTGGTCAAGTATGGCTGTGTGGGTTAAAGCACCCCATACATAAGAAGCATACTCCATACAGGGGCAGACAAGACCCCTGTACAGAGAGAGCAACTGAGTGGGGGTGAAGAAACTGCAAAGCTGGTATACCACAGCTAACCTCTTAAAAGCTGTTTTAGAAAGAGTGTGTATGTGATCTTTCCAGGAAAGATCATGAGAAAAGGAAATGCCAAGAATGTTGAGAGAAGAGGAAGGATTGAGTTGTGTGTTGTTGAAGGTAAGGGGATAGTCACATGGAAGATTGTGACAAGCAGATAGATGGAGGAACTGAGGTTTTGAGGCATTGAAAGCCACGAGGTTTTCTCTGCCCCAGTCAGATAGCAGGAAGATCAGAGGTCAGGTGTTCCATAGCCATCCTATGCAAAGCATGGAGTGACTGTTGAGAGGGACGCTTTGGGAAGTGGGTGGAGAAGTGAAGAGTGGAATCATCGGCATAGGAGTGAATAGAACAGGAAGTGTGAATTAAAAGATCATTAATAAATAAAAGGAAAAGACAGAACAGAACCCTGAGGAACACCACTGTTGGTAGCTTTAGAAGAACAGTGGCCATATACAACCGCAGCTATAGATCAGCAGAAGGGAAATTAGAGATGACGGCACAGATAGAATGATAGAAACTGAAAGAGGGCAGTTTGGAAATTAAAAATTTGTGCCAGACTTTATCAAAGGATTTTGATATGTCTAGCGCAATAACAAAAGTTTCACCAAAATCCCAAAAGGAGAATGACCAAGAGTCAGAGAGATATGCAAGAAGATTGCCAGTAGAGCATCCCTTGCAGAACCCATACTGATGATCTGAAAAAAGATTGTGAGATGATGGGTGTTTAAGAATCTTCCTATTAAGGATAGATTCAAAAACTTTAGAAAGGCAAGAAATCAAAGCAATTGGACAATAGTTGGAGTGTTGAGAGTGGTCACCCTTCTTTGGGACAGGCTAAATGAAAGCGAACTTCCAGCAGGAAGGAAAAGTACCAGGTGAGAGACAAAGATGAAAGAGTTTGCCTAAAACAGGGTATCAACACAGAAGCACAGTTCTTAAGAACAACGGAAGGAACACCATCAAGACCATACACCTTCCTGGAGTTGAGCCCAGATAGGGTAGAAAAAACATCTTTAGAACAGATTCTAATTTCGACATAATAAAGTCAGAGGGAGGAGGAGATGGAAGAATGGCACAGGAATTGTCCATAGTTGAGCTGGAAGTGAAAGTTTGAGTGAAGAGTTCAGCTTTGTCAGGAGAAGAAACAGCAACTGAGCTATTGGAATGGAAAAGAGGAGGGAAAGAAGAGGAAATAAAGTTGTTGGAGGTTCTTAGCTAGATGCCAGAAAGTGGCATTTGGGGTTGTTTCAGTTATTCTGGAGTTAGAGATCTTCACAGAATCACTTACACTCACAAAAGAGAAGTACTACTCCATACTAGTGAGACATGCAATACCATCAGGATTGAGGCTTTGTGGTTAAGGATTCATTTTCCAGCAGGATAACAACCCAAAGTACACTTCTAACCTTTGCATGAACTATCTCAATAAGAAAAAAGATGGTGTTCTACAAATTATGAAGTTTCCTCCACAAAGTCCTGATCTCAATCCAATAGAGCATCTTTGGGACCATTTGAAGAGTGAAAGCTAAAAAGAATATAACTTCTCTTGATTCTCTGTGGGAGAATGTAGAAGAATGCTGGAATGGCATAGTACGGGGTGTCAGGAAATGATTGCCCCCCCCTGTAGAGCAAAAACTAGAAGAGATAGATAAAAACTGGCGAGACCACTTGAAAGAGCGTTAAAATCTGAGTAAAAACCATTATATTCTATTCCTGTGATTTTAATTCTTACCATTTTTTTCCCCACAGAAACCATGGCATCATCTATTTTGAACGATTCAGAGAAAAAGCGAGTTCTTGACCGCATTCGAGCTGTCACATTTCGTGAAGCAAAGGAAGCTGGTGCAACTTTCATAACTCGACACTGGGTGGCTGAGAGATTAAAAAGATCAGAAGACTTTGTCTAAAGGAATTGGAATAAGAATCCTGAAGATTGTGAAACAGAATTTCGAGGAGGAAGACCGGAGAAATTATCTCAAGAATCGAAAGACATTGTGCTTGCTGCATCACGGCGCCGAAAGAAGAGCTGCTCTGAGGTAGCGAAAGAGATACTTATCCGTCGTGGTAAGATAGTCAATCGGCAACTTGTGCATCAATTTCGAGTTCGCCAAGGCTTGAGTGCTTGGCATGAAATAGCTAAGCCACGGAAGAGTGATCTTAATATTGAAGATCGGCTATGGTTTTGTGATTATCTTGAGGAATGGACGGAAGATGATTTCCTTCACTTGGTTGTCAGCGATGAATTCTTCGTTTATGTCTCCAGAAAACCAAATTTTCAGAATGATCGGGTTTGGGCAACAACTCCTGATGAAGTCCCAGATGACCAGAAGTATCGAGAAATAGTAAAAAATCCAGCATGTGTGGGTGTTTTCATTAGGGTTATCAAACCAAGAGGAACCAGTTGGGATGGGCCTTATTTTCGAAATGAAATTTTAGCCCAACATGTAATTCCGTTTTTGAAAGACCCCGAGTGTGTTTTGGATGTTGAACAGGCAACCTTTCTTCACGACAAAGCCCCCTGTATGAAAGCACTTGCGACTCAACAACTGCTTAAGGACAATAACATTGATTTTTTCGGAAATAATGAATGGCCTGGCAATTTTCCCGATCTTAATGTCTGTGAACATGTTGGATCCATCATGAAGGATCGGGTGGAGTCCTTAATGCTGGAACAACCCATTCAGAATCGGTATTCAACAGAAATTATGACTGCAAAGATCAACGAAGTCCTTGAAGAAATGAGTCATGATACCGATCTCTTTGAGACACTTCTGGGATCATACCCGCGTCGATTAATGGCCATCAGAGCTGCAAATGGGGGCAACACCCGATATTGAAACAAGTGTTTTTTATTCAAAATTAAACGCTCTTTCGCGTGGTTTTGTCTGTTTTTTTCTATTCCTTTCAGTTTCTTCTGTACAGGGGGGGGGGGGGGCAATCATTTCCTGACACCCTTTACAAGATATTACCCAGAAACTTGTCATATCTATACCTCATAGAGTGGAAGCTGTCATTAAAGCAGGAGGTCATGTTGATTATTAATAAGATTATGCCATTAAATTGTTAATTTCTTTACTAATTTACAATAATTACATTTAGAAGCAAATAATGTAACAATAAAAAATCAAATTGTTATAATTATCATATATATTTGTACAATTTACAATAAATCAATAAATTGGGTGATTATAAGGTGGACGCAGACTTTTGAATGCCACTGTGTATATATATATATATTAGGGGTGGTCCATAAAATCAAACTCGATTTTTCTAGCTCCCACCCACCTAATCTGTGTCACTAGCAGAAAATAAATTGTGAAAAATTTCACTCACATCGGTGCATAATTAGTGGTCGCTCATGGGGTTATATGTTCTTCTCTGAGTCACTCATTACTATGATCTATTACAGGTACTAATTAATGCCATTTTTTGCTCTTTCACAGGTTGGAGTGTTAAATATAGCTATATGAAATAGATTTTAATAGAAATTGGTATATCATACATTGGTTTATATTGGTTACATTTACTTATGGTGACAGTCATGTCAAAAACACATGGTTTTTACTTGTTGGACAAACTGGACGAAAAGATTTTAGGCAGTAAACTGCCTTCAAATGGCCAGGTCCTAGGTGTTTTTTGCACCATCATATTGTGAATAAGAAAGACACCAAACAAAGCACTGAAGAAGTGCTGGAGGAAGTTTTCTCATTTTGGGAAAGAGCCTGCATACCAACATGTTGAAGGACCACTGTTTGGAGAAGCTTTTGGTCTTGTTCAAATAGTGGCAGGCTTTGAAAAAGAACAAGGGAAGGCAAAATCCAAAACAAGTTCAAAATGAGATGTCTTTCAAAAGCAAGCTGAACAATTTGTTCGACATTGCACATAGAAACGCTCTTCAGATGATCCAGTTTCAAGATCGTGACTTCCTTCTCGCTCAAAGAGAGCCCAGTCAGCATGGCACAATGGGCTTCATCGACAAAAAATTGGCGGAGAAGGAGCAGAAGGTTGCAAAGTGGAAAGTGGAGGAAGACATCCAAAAGAGAAAAGCAGTCGAAGAGCAAGCCTTGACATCCCAAACAGCCCAAAACTTTCTTCTTCAAGCTCTGCCAATGACGAGTTTCTTGAGGGAGCCACTGGAGGTTGCCCCCCCCCCCCCCCCCCCCCTCCCCCCCCCCCCCCCCCCCCCCCCCCCCCCCCCCCCCCCCCCCCCCCCCCCCCCCCCCCCCCCCCCCCCCCCCCCCCCCCCCCCCCCCCCCCCCCCCCCCCCCCCCCCCCCCCCCCCCCCCCCCCCCCCCCCCCCCCCCCCCCCCCCCAAGAATATTTTCAACTCAGAATTATCTTCAGCCTTAGACAGGACAGGGGTAAGTGACTGGATGGTGCTTTACATTGTATCAGAAACAGCTCGCAGCCTTGGCCAAAACCTCGAGGAACTGACTCAGCTGATCTTCTGTGAAGCGCAGCTGAGAGCATCATCGCAGGCAGCAGGCTGAATCAGTCCAAAAAGGATTCCATTCTGGACCAGTGGTGGTGCACTGGGACGGAAAGCTTCTGCTAGACCTTAGCAACAATGAGCAGGTGGACTGGCTTCCCATCTTAGTGTCCACCTCAGATGGCAACTGCCAGCTCTTAAGAGTGCCAAAAATAGCTTCGGGAAGTGGGCAACAGCAGGCACAAGTGGTGTTTGATCTCTTGCAACTTTGGGGACTATGTGAAAGAGTGGTGGGGATGTGTTTCGACACTGCTGCTGCTAACACTGGCCATCACTCAGGATGTTGTTTGCTTCTGGAGCAGAAGTTGCAGAAAGAGCTGCTCTATTTTGCATGCAGGCATCATATCATGGAGCTAGTTGTCACCGCCATGTTCATGGCGTGTCATTACGCAATTTCTGGTCCTAAAGTTCTGTTATTCAAGAGATAAATTACATTGATAAAAGCAAGTTCCAAACAGGTATCGACGACCCCACTGTTGGTCCATCCCTATTGCCAGTCAGAGAAGAACTTCTGAAGTTCGCCAAAGACCAAATTGGCACGAAACGTACCGAGTTGATTACAAGGAATTTTTGGAACTCACCATTGTCTTCAATGGTGGAAATCTTGAATCGCTAATTCGATTCAAGCACCCAGATGTGATGCATCACGCTCGCTGGATGTGCAAGGTCCTGTTTTCTATCAAGATGTGGATGTTCCGGGAGCAATTGCAACATCTCACACCGAAAGAGAAAACATGCTTGCAAGACATGAGCATCTTTGCTGTGACAGTCTACCTAGAGGCATGGTTCACCTGCTCCGATGGCTGCTTCCGCTCCAGCCCAGGACCTTTGCCTCTTGGAATCATTGAGGTCGTATCCACAGCAGAAGATCTCCAAAGCAGCCAGTCAGAAGTTGGCAGGACAGCTTTAGTAGCTCTGAGGAAATGATTCCATTGGCCTTCTTTAATGCCGATGTTCCAGCTGCAACGAAACGTCGGATGGTCGCAGCCCTATACAAGAAAGAGGGTGGAGAGCAGATTCCAAAGCGTGTCAACCCACCTCTCAGTTCGTCTTTGGAGGGCCTTGTGACGAAGAATTCGATGAGGTTCTTTGAACGACTGCAATTGTCTGCAGTTTTCTTGAACAAAGATCCGGATAAATGGGAAAAAAAATGGAGGAGTTTCAGGCAGCGCTTAGGGTTATGGAAAACCTGAGGGTGGTGAATGACTACGCCGAGCGAACTCTGGCCCTCATCCAACAGTACAGCAGCCGCCACACCAAAGACGAGGAGCAGCTGCAGTATCTGCTGCAAGTAGTGTCGGAGCATCGCCAGAAGTTTCTGGATGCCAGAAAAAGCTCTTAGACTGGGTGACAATGAGTGGTTGCTAACCATGACACCCCCGTCGTAGAACGGAGAGTACTCATCCATCAGCTCGTGGATGGGGGGGGACCCAGAGACGGTGGAGCTGTAATGCATACCATATAATACCTATTACAGTGATAGAAGGATA
The DNA here is from genome assembly GCA_023014485.1 of Bathynomus jamesi. Classification (NCBI taxonomy): domain Eukaryota; kingdom Metazoa; phylum Arthropoda; class Malacostraca; order Isopoda; family Cirolanidae; genus Bathynomus; species Bathynomus jamesi. Next base: position 100,995 of record JAJOZX010002861.1, read on the forward strand.
AATTTTGAAATTCGTGAGCGACCCTAAATATGAACTGACCAAAACGAAAATTTACCCGCAACATTTTCTCACAGAGCCTCACAACTTCAGTGGGTGGGAGCTCAGAAATATTAAAAAAAAAATTTCCCCTCTCTAGTTATGGACCACCCTAATATATATATATATAATATATATATATATATATATATATATATATATATATATATATATTAATTGAAAAATAAATATTCCTATGATACCAGACTTGAAACACCCTCTACATTATGATAGTAAATTCTAAACAATTTCCAGAAATTTAAATTCCTGCAAAAAGTTTTGTCACTCGAGGCTGTGGCTTCATATTGGTGAGAAAAATCCTCAAATATTTATAGTTGAATCACCAGAGGCTAATTATTAATATTAGTAATGAAAAAAAAAAAAAAATGAATGTAAATAAAAGTCAAATTCATGTCACTGAGAGAGAGAGAAGAGTCAGTATGTAATATTGTGGTGAAAGAAGAAAATTTGGTGGTTGTGAAAGAATGAAAAATATCTTGGGGTGTTTGGCTGACAAGTGGGTGCAAGTACTGTGAAAGCGAGTTATGGTTATGATAAAATAAAAACCTTGATAGGAAGTGCTTGAGGGTAGATATTTAGCATATAATTCACTCACATGTGAGAGCAATTAAGGTGTACAATTTAAGAAGTACAATTGCTGTACATACATTATGGTCATGCAGAGAGAATGAATGACGATAGAATTGTGAAGAAAAGGTGTATACTAACGAGAAATAAAGGAAGACTGCGTGAAAGATGGATGTAATCACTAAATGTGCGAACAAACAGAGGTGGGCAGTAACGCGTTACGCGTAACGAACGTTACAAAAGTAACGAGTAACGGTAACGCCTGAAAGATTTTCAAATGTAACGGTAACGCTCTGCAAATTTTTTATCAATGTAACGGATTTTTTCGTTACTCGTTACTCGATACTTGAATTTGAATTTAATAACATTGCCATTCCATTCATGAGGACTATTAAATGCAATTCACTATTCCGTGTTAGTGGCAACAACTAAATTTATATTTTCTAGGTCTCTTCATCTTTCCCAAAAATCATTGGGGGGTGCATATTATTGTGCAATATATCGTTCTTAAGAGAACAACATTTATATAGCCAATAATAGTAGCTATTAGAATTTATGTGGTATGGCTGCCATCTGTAAGTTTATTTGTAGTTTCAAAATACGTGTGAAGGCACATAAACACACATCAAATGTAACTAGTTACTCGTAACGTCGTTATATGTATCGAGTAACGGTAATGCTTTAAGGATTTTCAAAAGTAACGATGTAACGGTAACGCCGAGTACATTTTGGACGTGAAACGAGTAACGGTAACGCCGCCCAATTTAATGTAACGGTGCCCATCACTGTGAACAAACATGGTTCATATACATTTAGCACAAAAATAATAAAACAGGAAATGGAAGTGTTTTGCGAGATTTGTAAATAGAGACATTAGTCTCACTGGATGTACCACAAGAGGTGTAAGGCCTCCCCTCAAACCTTATGTTATAATGTTTCAGACCAACAAAGACCCTAGGATCCACTCATGGTTGGTCTACCTAACTGTGTTCGTAATTGTGTATTGTGTATGTCCTCCGTGGTGGCGGAGGGGACCTACAATTTTACGTGGGTTCCGAACCACAAGAACATAAGAAATTTATGTAATAATGGATTCCCGAGTCTGAGGTGATTCCTGTGTATCCTTGTGTGTGTAATTAAGTTGAATGGTTTTAGTTCTGAGATCAAGCATTGTGCCTATCCCATTGAGAATGGAAAATATTCTTAATGTGTGTGTGTGTGTGTGTTTATAAAGGTCATATACAGTATATCATTTATTTTTCATTAATTTATTTTTCAGTTACAACTCTCTATCTGCTGTGTGATGAATGTGAAGCGAGGCGAGGTGGCGGCAGCGGCGGTGGTCGGAGCGGGGGCGGGGGCGGGAGCAGAGGAAGCAGAGGTGGTTGGTTCGGAGGAGGAAGCACAAGCAGGAAAACGGGTAGCACATGGAAAAGTGGTGGCTCAAGATCTTCCTACGGTTGGAGTAGTTCTGTGCTTAATGGAAAGAACGTAGTTGGTCAGTACAAAACATTTGGTTCGCCCAGTCGCTGGTCGGTTAGAAGTGGGCGGAGCTTTTACTTCGTGGGTTATCCGTACGGTTACCATCACTACGGATATGGTTCGAGACGTTACGGCAATGACGACGACGATGACGATGACGATGCTGGTAAGTGCTTCGAAAAAGATAAGGAGTCTAAGTTGACATTGTGCTGCAGGTAGAGTTTCGCAAAAAAAGTTCGCCTAGAAACTTGAAATTTCCGAAAGCATAAAAACTTACTAGTTGGTAATATGTATTTCTTCGTATATTTTATTATATTTGGTGACTAATAAAATTTTAAAATTAGGAATTTTGTTTCTAGTTGAACTTTTTTCCCGAAACTACTTTTAATCCAAGTTTATTGTTCAACAGCGAAGTACGAGAGAACGTGTTTGCCACATTGCAAATTCCCTAGTTATCCAGAAAGTAAATTACAATAACCGACAGTTCAATAATTATTATACCCTCGCCAAGTAAATTTAGGGAGGGGGGCGTGTATTGTATCGCACTTGTCAGTTTGTCACACTTAACGTGTTGGCGTCATAATTTTTGAACTTCATAAAAATAGGCTCTGAATCATCATAGGACAATGTGTCGCACGCAAAAATCAGTTCCGTACATCAAAAGTCAGGATCGCAAATAAAGGTAACATGGAGCATTTTCGTGTCCGCGTTCTAACGTTTGATGAACCGCTCACCATAAATTGATGGAACTTCATACACCTCTATATCAGACGATGTGGCACGAGCAAGAATCGGGTCCTTACATCAAAGGTCAAGGTCACAAATATAGGCCGGGGCATTGATCTTGTTTAGTTCTTTTAGTTGTCGTCACATCTTTTAACTAACCCGCTTATTGACTTTATTTTTTCAACTCCCGAGTCACTGTGCATGGTTACAAAATGCGTTAGTCAATTACTTTCTTCATTGTTTTCTGACCACCCACGATCGCTACCTCAACGGTACATTAAAAATAAAAATCTGAAAACATACACACACGTGCGTATCTCGCATAAGCGAGGTACCGGCTTTTTTAATTTATATATCTAAGAAAATTAGTGGCATCGAACCGAGAAGGGCGTGATAAGCGTTTCGGGTGGGATTGAGGTTAAAAGTTATCTGTTAAGTTATTAAATAGTGAGGTACTCGGTTATATAACCTAACCTAGCGTGACGTTGCTAATCAGGACCAACATATTTTTCCCCGACAGCAAAAATATATATAGACTTGTGTAAATGTTTAATGTTTCGAGGTACCAAAAATGTTATTTAAAAAGAATTACCCCACTACAATTGCGAATTATATCGCGCGCGCGCACACACACACACACACACACACACACACACACACACACACACACACACACATCATCATCATCATCATCTGAGAGCTGAAGAACGAACCTCTCTCCTCATCCAAGGCAATTCTACTTCTAGAGGCAGGGCCACGAGTCTGACCTCCGTGCGGTGAATTATTACAGTACATTTGACAAACATTAAGCCACTGGGGCCTATCGAGGTTATCCAAGTCATGAGCTATATTTTATAATAATAAAATCTCGCAAAACGTCAGTCTCAAGTCAGCTAATTAACATAGAACTATTTACTACTACCCAAGTACTCAACATAACTTAAGCTAAGAATATACACTATTTACAATTTATTTATTATTTAAAATCTTGCAAAATATCAATTTGAAGTCAGCAAATTTGCATACAAATATTTACTTCTACCAAAGTAGCGCACATAACTTAAGCTAAGAATATACTGTATTTACAATCTACAAACTCTCTCGCATTCATGAAAGTATCCAAATTTGTCTTAAAATTAACTAATATATATATATATATATATATATATATATAATATTTTAGGTGCCGGTTTTTTCTTTTTAATGATCAAAAGAAAATTTTATTTAAAAAATAAACCTAAAAGTGATCAAATAATGTAGAAAACCTTGTTTTGACATATCTTAGAATCATGTTAACTCTTACTTTTGAATATACAGGGTGTCGAAGGAAATAATGATGTAAAAATAATTGGTAATTTTTTTTATTAATCAGTATGTGTTCAATGTATATTGTTGTTTACATTTGCAAACTGTCCAATTTTAAAATTCTTTCACAAAATTACCATCATTGATTGCTACAGTGTGCGTAGTTGAACTCGATAAGAAGAGTATTAGCAACATGCTCTTTTGGAATCTTGTACTACTAACATTAGTAGGTATTTTGCTAATAGTAAAAAATTAGTAAGAAAAATATGACTAATTATTTTGGAAGCATTGGTTGTCGGACATCCTGTACTTTAATTATCTCGTACCACTAAAATAAGTAAGTACTTTGCTAATAGTAAGAAGCTAAGTACAGTAACTACTGTTACTGTACCATATGTACAGTACAATGTACAGACATTTAGCAATTATTTATGAAAAATTACGTTAATATGGCCTATCATGATTGGAATTTTGAATATGGAATACGTTCCTTTCCTTGATTGCTACCAATTATTAAAAAAAAGGAGTTGAAAATACTGTATAGATATTCTCAAAGGCAATGTTTCTCAACCTGAAAGGTGGGAGAGGCGGTGCTTTGCCAAAAAATCAACCTACATGGAAAATCGAAGTTTAGTTCCCAGCGAAAATTACATAATATGTGAAATCACAGATACTATTTTTTTTAAACAGTTTACACTTAAAATTATTTTCTTTTAGTTACTCACTTCAATTGTTAATCTTCGTCTTTCATTGATATACCCGTGCCTGCTTTGCATTTGTTAATCTTATGTTCGATTGAATATATACGAAACGCAGTAATACAATGGCGGTCAATTTCATTTCTTTGTTTTAGTTGCAATCATTGACGAGAATACCAATTCACATAAATATGAGTTTGCAAATGGAATTGAAACTTCCAGGAATGTCACGTTGTAACAAGATGTTGCGCGTTGTATTCATACGTATCATTGATTCAGATTCAATACCTCAAACACCAGTTTTGGATACTCGCTTTTCCGTACTATCCAAAATGTACGCGAGTCTTTTAACAAGAATGACAAGTACAATTTATCGTGTAGGTTTTCCCACAAGTTCGGCAGACACTATCACCATTTCATTGAATGGATCGAGTATCCCCCTCTTACCAAGCCTCGCATCGTCACGTGAGAAATAGTTCGGGAGCAATTTTCACAGTTCACATCATTTAGGGAAGGGGAGTAGACTTTTTTTTTTTTTTTTTTCCTTTAAATGGGGTCGCCAGCACAAGAGAGGTTGAGAAACGCCGCTCTGTGGTCAAGGCCTAAAATTACTAAATATAAAATCTTACACGCGCGTTAGATATTTTTTATATAACATTTAGCAGTTATTTTACTGTCCACATTTATCTGTATTTTTAGTTTGAAATATAAAAACTGAAAAAATGTATTAAGCTTGTGCTGTATGTAGCCTGTAGTAGGTCTTACGTTTAATTAGAATAAAGTCTATTTGCACATATTTTAAACCTTATACATTTTTATAATATATAAAAGCAAATTTATTGAAATTATATATTTGCTTTTTATGTAAACAGATTTTTTATTGAAGAAAGACACGTTGTTTTATATATGTATATCTATATTAGTTATTTATCACTTGTAGCCATAATGTCTATAGAATCAGCTGTAGATTTAATAAAATAGTATAGATGATTTATTATCTGAAACCACTGATTAGATTATATTAGAGGTAACGGTATGATAGAATTGGCAGCCTGTTGGAATACCTTGGCTAGTGCCATTAATCTGACTACCGTATATTGTGTAATTTTTAACTCGTAAGCGAAAGAAAATACTTTAACTTTTGAATGTTTTTGTGTTGTTTGGTAAATTGTACCCGTTTGATATTTCGTAAATAATTTTCTTTATCGATTCGCAAAGTTGTTTGGAGTATGATAGTGTTTAAATATCAAACTGGCTGTGTAGTTTGTAGTTTACAAAAAAAAAAGTCGTTGGAAAATGGGTGGATGATATTTTAAAAGTTTACAAAGACTGAAACCGCGCAAATACTTTTCAGTCACAAATTGCGTTAAACAAAGATTGGGTTGTGCAATAAGACCCCACCCCACCTACTGTAGAGGTTTGATTTTTATTCTACTGCAAAAAGGCGTTGTTTTTTGTTTGGTATTAAAGTGAAGTTGTAATGATAAAAGACTTAATGTTTATTATTTTTCGTGTTTCCACCGAAATTTAGGCCTGTCTCGATGCGAGACGACTTCGTGAAACATTTAGTGTGATACTTGCCAAATGTGCTAACAACCTTACACGTGCGTTGGATGAGCTTGGTCAAGTATGACATATTAAAACTTTTACACTACAATGATTCTGATAAGTTAACAAACGTTAATTAATATATGTATATACAGTATATAATAATAAACAGGAACACCGGAGAAAAAAATAAACATCCTTCAAGGTTTAATCAGTACCAACGTTTCTGAATGCACTAATTCCATCTTCAGGGCTAAAACAATAAAAGGCCAATTCACATACAAAATACAAATTGCAATTGTAAGTTGCTTGATAACAATTTAAAGTAACAAAGTTAAAATTATAAAGTGTGTTCCTGTTTATTATTAAACTGCGTTTTCCACGCCATCAATCAATAGCCGTTATATATATATATATATATATATATATATATATATATATATATATATATCCCCCTCCCCGCGGGCGGTCTTTCTGGGGTGGATCGCCCGCGGGCTCCTGCCTCCATGTGGCGAGGGGGGTCAGCCGCGGCTGGGGGCCCTGCCGGGTCCCCGCCCGGTTGCGAAGTGGACTTTTAGCATACCCTGCTATCCTACAGCCCCCTCTTTCCTGTCTTCCCCTCTTTACCCTCTTCCTTGCCCCCTCTGTTTTTTCTGCTTTCTCTGTTCACTTCGCGCGCCCCGTGGGCTGCCGGGGCTGGTCGCTGGGGGTCTCGCCCCCATGGCCGGGGCCGGACTAAGTTGGCTGGTAGGGTGCCCAGGCCTGGGACCCTGGGGGGCCTTGGTCTTTGCTGCCGGCGGGGGAGAACTTTCGACGCTGCAAGGGCCCCTTTTGAAACGGGGGTACCTACATGGGACGAGGCACCCATCCCCCGCCGGCGTGCGCTTGGTCCCCTTGGGCCCCGGGTAATCGGTTCCCCGCGGCCCCGGGCGCGAAACAACAATAAAAATTTTCTATGGAAACACTTACAAATCTAATGGACCTCGTTGACGACCCGGCTTGTGCATCTGACCTCCCTCTGACTACCTCTTTGGACCGTGGGTCTGGTAAGGGCAGTCGGCAGCCCTCGCCCACCCCGTCTGCTCTTCTTGCCGACACCTCCTCTCCCTCTCTTCCCCAGGCTCGTGGCGCCGCTGCCCGACCCCCGCCAGTGGCGGATGGACCTGCAGTGGACCCCCGACCCCTGGATCCCCCCATATTCCACGTCCCGATAGGGACCCACCTGCTTTTTCGCCCTCAGGTGGGAGGCCCGCGGCCCCGGTCGCCTCCCACTCCGGTCGGGCCTCATCGCCCCCGGCCCCCTCGGCCCCTGGGGGACGTGGGACCCGACGTCGCCGTCCGCCTTTCTCGTCTTCTCGCCCCCTCGAAGTTCCGGTGGTGTTTGGCCAGACGGCTTCACTCGGCCTTAGGACGATGGACAAGTTCCTCGTCCTCCGCCCCTCCTCCTCCAAGCCCCTCCCCACTAACCACGAACGCCTCTTTCGAGCGATCCATGGGAAGACGGGGACGGCGCGTTTTGACCTTCGGCCTCAGAGGGATGGCTCCATTTTGATAAGGTCGCGTTCCTCTGCCGAAACCTCCTCTCTGCTCGCTATCCCCGATGTCCTGGGCTGCGGGATCACGGTGACTCCCCACCCCCGCCTCAATCAGTGCCAGGGCACGATTTACGCTGCTCGTCTTCTACCCATCCCGGTGGAAGACCTCCAGATTGACCTCGCCTCCCAGGGTGTTGTGAGGGTGTACCGCTTTCCCGACAGATCGCGGTCCCCAACCGCCCCTTCTCCTCGCCTGCTCCTCACTTTCGACTCACTGGTGCCCCCCGTTTCGGTATTCTGGGGCTTTGGTGAGAGACGAGCGTGCGAATTCTCAGTACGACCATACGTGCCAGATCCTACGCGCTGTTTTCAGTGCAATAGGTTTGGCCACGTGAGCAGCTCCTGCCGTCAGCCGGCCCCGTTGTGTGTCCGCTGCGGCGGCCCTCCCCACCCCTTGCCCTGTACTGCTCCGCCTTCCTGCACCAACTGCCATGGACCACACCCTGCTTCATCCCGCTCTTGCCCGTCCTTCCTCTTTGAAAGGGAGGTTCGGGCCCTCTGTTCATCAGAGTTTCTCAGCGCTCGGGAGGCGCGGGAGCGGTTGCGTGGCTGCGAGGCCCGACGTGGTGCCTCGTACGCCGAGGCTCTCCGTTCCCGGACCCCGTCCTCACCGGCGGTTCCCAACGCGCCTCCACCCACCGTGTCCGCTACTCCCAGTCCATCCTCTGCCGCCCAGCGGACTCCTACCGCGGCTCCCCGTACTACCAGCGCGTCCCCACGTGCTCCCTCCGCGAACGCCGATGCTTCGTCGGCAACCCCCCCTGCCCCTTCTACGCCCTCTCCACCGGCGCCTTCGGCCACCCTCATTCCGGATCGTGACCCGCCGTCACACATGCGGGCCGCACGACGGAGGGGTAGGGGCCGCAAGCGCCGCGCCAGTGGTGACCCCGAAAGGTTCGAAGCCATAAGCCTCGCATCACCTTCCTCTCCCAAACACAAACGCCCCCTTCGCCCTACCGCCACGGTGTCCTCACCGTCCCCACTGCGCAACCGTTATGCACGCTCCCCCTGGGGTCCCCGACGGCCCTCGTGGTGGGGGCTGAGATACACCCCTCTCCGGCCCGGTCGATGGACCCACTGGAGGGGAACTCGCCCGCCTGGTCGGCGTGGGTGGGACGTGCACGCCCCCGCGCTTGACCCGCCCCATCTCTCTCCTCGACCTGCCAATGCCTCTGGGTGAGGTATTATTTTCCACTCCCCCTCGTAGTCCTGCCTCCCCCGCACCTCCGGTGAAGGGAGGGGCATTCTGGATACCTCTCACATCCCTTCTCTGCATCGCTCTCCCCCGGACGTCCGGGAGACTCCTCTTCTGGAGGACTTGCCGGCGTCTGGTTCCACATCGCCCCCTCGTCGGGGTGACCCTCGCCTTCGCCCACGTTCGGCGTTCCTCGCTGAACTCCGGGGCTTTCCGATTCCCTCTTTAATCTTGGGCCGCCCGATCGGCCCACCCACCCCATAACCATCCTTTACGCTGACCTTCCTACCCCTCCCTATACCTCGCTCCTGCAGTGGAACATCCGCGGGCTCCTGGTAGGCCTCGAGAGTCTCTCCTCTCTCCTGGCCTCCAGGTGTCCGGCGTGTTTCTGCCTTCAGGAGACGATTCTGGGATCCCGTTCCCTCCCTCGAGTGTCCGGTTACTGCGGGCTCCCTTCCCCGCCTCTCGATGGGGCGGGGAGGGGGGGCGCCGCGGTCTTCGTGCACCGCTCCGTCCCTTTCCGCCCCCTCCCGCTCCGTACAGTCCTGCAAGCTGTGGCCGTGCGCCTTTCCTTGGGGCGCCAGCTCACGGTCTGCTCTCTTTACCTCTCCCCTAACGTACGCCCTCCACCCGATTCTCTCCGTGACCTAATTCTTCAGCTTCCCCGCCCTTTTCTGATTCTCGGGGACTTCAACAGTCGGGACCCGGCCTGGGGGGACGTTTGCTCCACCTTTCTCTCCGGGACCCTTCTCTCCCTTATGGACGAGCTCGAGTTCACCTTTCTGAACGATGGCTCCCCAACCTGCCTTCACTCGGCCCACGACAGTTTCACCTGTATCGACCTTTCCTGGTTTCCCTCGAAATCGTGACGGAGTTCACCTGGGAGGTCCTGCCGGATTCTTCCGGCAGTGACCATTTCCCAGTGTGTCTTACCCCGACCCGTCTCCTCCCCCCCACCTCTGTCCGCCCGCGCTGGCTGTTCGCCCGAGCAGACTGGGCCTCATACGCGAGGGGCACGGCGATCTCGCCATCAATTCCTGCCTTTCCCTCCGTCAGTGAGGCCCTCGCCTTCCTCGAGAGTAAGATCCTCTCGGCTGCCGCCAGTTGCATCCCCCGTACCTCTGGCTCCCCCAGGCCGCGAAGCGTCCCATGGTGGACCCCAGAGTGCTCCCATGCCGTTCAGGAGCGGCGCCGTGCCGGCCGCCGCTTCTACCGGACCCGCCAGCTGGAGCACAAGATAGAATTTCAGCGCCTGAAGGCAGTGGCCCGTCGGGTCCTGAAACTGGCCCGGCGTACCTCCTGGCGGAGTTACGTGTCCGGGATCTCCTCCACGACTGCCCCCTCGACTGTTTGGCGCAAGGTGCGTAGCTTTGAGGGGACCCGTGTCCCCCCTCGACCCCCGGTGCTTCGGGTCGGGGACGACGAGTTCGTGTCCGATCCGGAGGCCGTCGCGAACGCACTCGCGGCGCACTTTGCAGCCATCTCCAGTTCCGATTCCCCCCACTCTCGCCGCGACCCACCGGAATTTCCACCTCATAGGGATGACCCCTATAATCACCTCTTCCACATGACAGAGCTTCGGGAGGCCCTCCGCCCCCGACGCTCCTCCGCCCCCGATAATATCCCCTATGACTTGTTACGGCATCTCCACCCCTCTGCTCTCAGCTTTCTACTGGACCTCTATAACCGGATTTGGTTGGAGGGTTCATTTCCGGACCGATGGCGTGAGTCCATCGTCGTCCCCATCCCGAAGCCCGATAAAGACCCCTCACTCCCGTCGAACTATCGCCCCATTTCCCTAACATGCTGTGCCTGCAAGGTGATGGAGGCGATGGTCGCCTCGCGGCTGTCCTTTACCTTGGAGGCGAGTGACCAGTACCCTGCTACCCAGGCTGGTTTCCGGCGCTTCCGGTCTACCACCGACCCCCTCCTTCTCCTTAGCCATGACGTGCAGGAGGCTTTCTCCCGGCGTCAATTTGTACTCGCCGTCTTTTTCGACCTCCAGAAGGCCTACGATACTACCCGGCGGAGCGCGGTCTTCGACTGCTTACGCTCCCTGGGTTTCGTAGGCTTTCTCCCTTCCTTTATTTATAACTTCTTGTCCGCCCGTTCTTTCCGCGTCCGCATCGGTTCTGCCCTCTCTGACCGCTTTCCGTTGGAGGAGGGTGTCCCTCAGGGTAGTGTCCTTAGCGTCTTGTGTTTCTCACTCGTGATGAACACAGTCGCTACGGTCCTGCCTACATCCGTTCGTAGCTCCCTCTATGCCGATGACCTGGCTATCTATTGCTCTGGCCGCCTCCCGTCTTTGGCTGAACGTCGGCTCCAGCTAGCCATCAACGCGGTGGTTCGCTGGGCGTCCTCGGTTGGCTATGCTTTCTCACCCTCTAAGTCTTCCAGTATGCTTTTCCGTCCTCGGCGCCTCCGTCTGTCGCATACCTTCGCCCTTACCCTTGCCGGCACTCCTCTTCCCCTCGTCCCATCCGTTAGATTCCTGGGTATGACCCTCGACGGATTTTTCGGTTGGGTTCCACACCTTAGGCGGTTGCGGCAAACATCTCGCCGCACCCTCTCCCTTTTGGGTCATCTGTCCCACACGACCTGGGGGGCGGACAGGAGTACTCTGCTGCGCCTGTACACCTCCCTGGTGCAATCCCGTGTCGACTACGGCTGTGTGGTCTACAGCTCCGCCTCCTCTCCGGCACTCCGTATGCTGGATCCTCTTCTCCACCGTGGCCTTCGCCTGGCGTCGGGTGCCTTCCGCTCGTCCCCTGTCGCTAGTCTTCAGGTGGACTGTGGACACCCCCCCTGCCCCTTCGCCGGGGCCTTCTCATGGCGAAGTGTTACCTTCGCATCTGCCGCCTTCCGATGTCCCTACTCTTCTCCGCGATCTCCCAGGCGCTACCCCGGCCTGACACGTGGTATTTCGCTGCCTCTCTGGCCGAGATTTTCTCGTCCCTGGGGATCCCCCCACCCTCTATTCTGCCGTTCTCCTTCGATCTGTCGCCCCCCTGGCGGACCACCCCTATCTGCCGTTGCCAGGCGCTCCGTGGCCTGCGTAAGGAGTCTCTTCCTGCCGTCCTCCGTTCTTCTTTTCTGGCCCATCTTCCCGTCCATTCGGACGACGTTCCCGTCTACACCGACGGCTCGCGCTCCCCTGCAGGTGTCGCGGCCGCCGTCTTCTCTCCGTCATTGTCACCTACCTCCCGGGGTATCCCCCTGCCGGTTCAGGCCTCCATCTTTTCCGCGAAGCTCTTTGCCCTTCTGGAAGCCCTCCGTCTGGTATCGAGTTGTTCGCGGTCCTCCTGTACCATTTTTTCGGACTCGCTGAGCGCCCTTCAGGCGCTCGAGCGCTATGATTCCCCGGACCCCCTCGTACGCCTTATTCAACAGGAGTACCATGTCCTGCACACCGTTCACCGGATCCGGGTCACCTTCTGCTGGGTTCCCGCCCATGTTGGTGTTTCCGGTAATGAGGCGGCGGACCGCATAGCCCAGTCCGCCGCCTCGCTGCCTCCCCTCCCCCGCCCGCTCCCCTTCTCAGACTATGTGCAGGTCTTTCGTTCCTTTTACGACCGCATGTGGCAACAGTCCTGGGACGATGCCACCGGAAATAAACTCTGGTCCATCCGCCCCCGTCTGTCATATTGGGTGTCCTCTTTCCACCGCTCCAGACACAAAGAGGTCGTCCTTGCGCGGCTTTGCATCGGCCATACGCGCCTCACGCACGGCTATCTTATGTTCCGGCAGGAGGCTCCTCGTTGCGCCTCCTGCCAGTCGCCCCTCACCGTCTCTCACATCCTTGTGGAATGCCCCACCCTGTCGTCAGTACGTCGTCGCGCCTTCCCGTTCCTTTCTGATTTCCCCCTCCCCGAACGTTTACGCCTTATGCTCGCTGAGAGCCCTCTCTTCTCGCTTGACCGTCTTTTCCTCTTCCTCTCCCAATCTCGCATCCTATCTGAGCTTTAGGTGACTTCTCACCTGTAGTCTGCTGTTCTCCCTTTTCTAGTGCCTTTTCTCCGTCTCCGTTTCTCTTTCTCGTATTCCGCCTCGCCATGATATCCGCTACCATATAGCGGGAAGTGGCGGTAAGAGGCAAAAGAGAAGACTATTCCGCAAAAGAAAGAGAGTGGAGGCGAAGTTAGGCAACTGCGGAGATAATGCCAGGAAAGTAATACAAGAAAAACTGGAGGGTATCGATAGGGAAATACAAACCCTGATTAAGGACCATACAGAGAGGGAAGAGGAAAAGGCGGTAGAAGCAATAAAGAAAAATCCAAAATACCTCTATAGCTATGCGAAAAGGAAAACAAAAACGCGCGCCGCTATTGGGCCCTTAAAGAAGAGAAATAATGAACTAACCGACGATCCAAAAGAAATATCTGAAACATTGAGAGCCCAGTATGAATAAGTTTTCAGTACCCCAAAAAGTGACAAAGTGATACCTGACATAGATGCATTCTTTGAAGAGAAATTGCAAGGAGAATGTATAACAGACTTTGATTTTACCCCAACAGATGTAGCGAGAACTATAGGACAAATGAAACTACATTCAGCTGCAGGTCCGGACAAGTGGAACGCATTATTGATTAAAAACTGTAAAAATGAAATGGCTACACCTTTATACTGGATATGGAGAAGATCCCGAGACACGGGAAATACCGAGCCTCTTGAAAAGAGCAAACAGTGTCCCTATATATAAAGGAGGGGACAGATCTCGAGCAAAGAACTATATACCAGTGTCATTGACGTCCCACCTCACCAAAGTATTTGAAAAAATAGTTAGAGAGAAAATGTATGATTTCTTGGAGACACTGGAAAGATTCAACGAAAATCAGCACGGATTCCGATCAGGTAGATCATGCCTATCACAACTAATAGAACACTGCAATAATATCCTTGATGCACTGGAAGGCAATGAAAAGTACGATGTCGTATGCACAGATTTGGCTAAAGCTTTCGACAAATGTGATCACGGTATAATAGCACAGAAAATTAAATATATGGGAATAACAGACAAAGTGGGAAAATGGATCTACAACTTCCTCAGAAAACGTCTACAGGTCGTCAAAATTCAAGATATATCATCATCAGAATAAGAAGTACGCAGCTTAGTACCACAAGGGACAGTACTGCGGACAGTACTGGCCCCACTCCTGTTTATTATCATGCTAACAGATATAGACAATATAGTAACATCCTTCGCAGACGATACAAAAATAAGCAGAAAAATCAGCGATGTAAATGAAGTGGAGGCCTTGCAGAGGGACATGAACAAAATATACAAATGGTCAGAAGACAACAACATGTCATTTAACACCGATAAATTTCAGCTCTTGAGATATGGTAGAAAAGAGGAACTTCAACACACTGCATATTGTGCTTCAGATACACAGGAAATTCAGAGAAGCACGAAAGCGATCGATCTAGGGGTAACAATGACAGATGATGCGAAATTCGAAACAAAATCAGATAGCGATAAATAAAGCAAAAAGAGTCGCGGGACAGGTACTAAGAACGTTCAAAAGAAGGGACAGGACAGTAATGATTCCCCTGCTAAAAAACACTGATTATACCAAAACTTGAATACTGCTCAGTTTTGACGTCCCCATATAAAAAGGAAGAAATTAATAAACTAGAAGAAACGCAAAGACATTTCACAGCCAAGATTGATGGCTGCAAATAACTCAACTACTGGGAAAGACTACGTAAACTAAATCTGTACTCGTGAAAAGAAGAAGAGAGAGGTACACCATAATGTACATATGGAAAATGATCGAAAAACTGGTACCAAACCTAAAACTAAACCCACTTACCATTCAAACAACGCTGGAAAATAGGAAGGCAGAATATGTAGTGCTCCCAAATTTTAGGCCCGACAAGGGACCTCCTCAACACTGAAGGGAAATAGCTTAGTTGTCAGGGGGCCAAGACTTTTCAACCAGCTTCCAAAGGACCTCAGAAACGTTACAGGGGTCAAAGTTGAAGTCTTCAAGAGAAGACTAGATGCCTAGCTCATTACGGCACCAGATGAGCTGGGTGTACCTGGCTATGTACGGTGGAGCGTGCAAGAAAGCAACTCGCTCCTCCACCAAGCCAGACCTAGAGGCGGGGCCACCAGCTTGACTTCTGTGTGAAGAGAGACCAACGCACGAAACAAATTAGAAACGTTGGGGGAAACATATGGCTGAGAGTTATCACGCAGTTATTTATCACTCGTAACTTTTAATGGCCACAGAATCAGCTGTAGCTGTAATAAAAAGTATTTGTATAATCATGAAGCACACTGTCAACAAATTAATCTTATGGGAGTGCTGCTACAGTTAAAGTGTGGAGAGAGAGAGAGAGAGAGAGAGAGAGAGAGAGAGAGAGAGAGAGAGAGAGAGAGAGAGAGAGAGAGAGAGAGAGAGAGAGAGAGAGAGAGAGAGAGAGAGAGAGAGAGAGAGAGAGAGAGAGAGAGAGAGAGAGAGAGAGAGAGAGAGAGAGAGAGAGAGAGAGAGAGAGAGAGAGAGGGGGAGAGAGATTAGACAAGAAGAAACGAATCTTCTGCTAGAAAGAGTGTTTGAAATGAAATCCAATTAATCTTCGACGCTTCGATTCACTTTGTCGTGTCATCGTATTTTACAGTGTCGCTCATTAGTATTCGTACAGAGAAATATTTTGGTTATATTCGTCCTTTTATTTTGTACCATGCGTACGATAGTTAAGAAAAGTTTATCGTTCGTTTGGAAAAATTTAACTAATGAAAAATTTGGCTCCAATATATGTAAAACATCAGACTTTGAGAAAAATAAAAAGTGCAAAAGTTTTCGTACATTTATTTACAATTTTTTTTTTTTTTTTATCTGTAGTTGTCTGTTTAATGATTAGAGACTGTTGGCAACCGTGAATTCTAGAATTTTCTCAGTGAATCTTCGTGGAAGACGGATGACTGTACGAGCCAATAGTGAGCAATGGGTTGTCGTGGAAAAGAGCTGGCTGCGGATCTTAAGAAATCTGTTATTGCCGCGTACGAGTCTGGAGAGAGTTAGAGAGAAAGTGAGAAGAAGTAATTCGAATTCCATTTACGACGGTTGCTGCAGTTATAAAGAAGTGGAAAGGCTTTGGAACGATCAAAACTCTACCAAACTGTGGACGACAGGATAGCTGCTGCGAATCCGCGAGTAACTGCGGGTGATATTTGCCAAACATTAAGACTGTTTAAGATCGATGTCCATCCTTCTACTGTACGTTGTACATTAAAAAAAAATGGTCATGGAAGAGTTGCACGAAGAAAAAACTCTGTTAAGAAAACTATGTGGACGGACGAGACCAAAATTGAATAATTTTGAAACAATGATCAAAGGTGTATGTTTGGCGAAAATCAACTACTGCATTCGAGACCAAAAAAAATCCATCCTTCGGTTAAACGTGGTGATGGTGGTGGTGGTGGTGGTGGTGGTAGTTTGCTTCTTTGGGGATGCTTTAGCCCTTCTGGTCCACGAAAGATTGTCATCATCAATGGAATCTTGAATTCGAAGAAATATCAGGAAATTTTAGAGGAAAATGTATTGCCTTAATTAAATTCGGGGGTTGCGAATGGGTAGGTCGCAATTGGTTACTGCAACGAGATAATGATCCAAAACATAAAAGTAGCACCACCATGAAATGGATTCAACAAAAGGACTTCAAGCTTCCCGAGTGCCCCAGTCAAAGCCCAGATCTCAATTTAATCGAGAATTTATGGTTTGATTTGAAAAAAGGGGTCCACAAGAGAAACCTTTCGAATCTAAACGAATTGCAGCAATTTTCTTTAGAAAAATGGGTTAAAATTGTACTGAGAGAGATGTCTAAACCTCGTAGAAAAATACCCAAAACGAATCATTGAAGTCATTCAAGCAAAAGGTGGGGACACACACACACACACACACACACACACACACACACACACACACACACATATTAATCTTGTAAGTAAATGTGCGAAAACATTTGCATTTTAACTTTTTTATTTTCCTGAAATTCTTTGATATTTTACATTATATGTTGGAGTTGAACTAACTTTTTTTTGTTAAATTTTTCATAACTGACCAATGCATGGGTCAAAAGAGAAGGACGAATATAACCGAAATATGTCTCTGTACGAATAGTTAGGAGCACCACTGTACCTTCCTGAAAATTATTTCGGAATTGGATTCCAAACACGTGATAATTTTTTATCGATTATAAATGATAGATGATTTGTATATATATATATATATATATATATATATATATATATATATATATATGGTGATTACAAAAAATATACAGTTTGAGAAATGTATTGTGATCAAACTATTTCTGATACAAAAATAATAATAATGTCATTGGAAACAGTAACTCGCAAAGTTTCTTTTACTGTAAAGTTATAGATGTTGAATATGATTTCCGTGGGTTACCTTGCAGTGTGTCCAAACGGTATTCAAACTCTTCCCACACTCCGTAAGATATCTCGGTCAATGGATGCTGCGGTTTAATGAATCCGGTTTTCTTACCAGTTGGTTTTCCGGGTTATCCACGGGAATCCTATTGATTATAAACTAAAACAACTTTGCTAGTTACTGTTTCCATTGACAGTATTATTATTTTTTGTGTCAGAAATAGTTTGATAACAATAAATTTTTTAAATTGTATATTTATTTTGTAATCACCCTGTATATATGCGCCTCGGTGGTGGTGTGGTTAGCATCGCTGGTTACGAATCCATCGGTTCCGGGATCGAGACCCGGTGACGGCAGGCGGCCCGCAGCAAAACCCAGCTGTTCATCCTTTCACAATTTTTTTGTAAATTTCTGACCCCCTGTAGTGGTCGTGGTTCGGATTTCACGTTAAACTGTAGGTCTAAGGTGGAGTGAAAAGCTTGACCTTCGTCAGAATGAACAACTCGGGCAGAAGCAAAACCAAGGTTATATAATCACTACAAACGAGCGAGCCCATGCAAAGCCGCAATGACAATGACCTTTGTCCGCCATTTCACCTGTAAGGAGATGCTCTCTGGCTCTGTTCCTTGGAATTTTATTTATTTATTTTTTTTTTGTCAGTTTACCTATTTTTGTTAAATTTACCAGATAGACAAAGAAATATGTATGTTTGATGTATCTTGCGTTCAATATATTTCATAACCATTCCGACCACGAGTTTTAATGTAAGTATGTATATTTTTGTATTGCGTATGTTCATAATATATAGTATATACATTTAAAGTGCCTCAATACTGTTCGCTTTAATATCTACTTCAAATTTCTTCGTAAAATGGATTAATGATATTTGTTATATTACAAAGACTCGCGTCTGTTAACTTTTGTCTATTGCTTGAAGATTATTCTTCTTTTGTGTTCGCTTTCGAAGATCCATTGTAAGTTAGAATATACAAAGTCTGTCATGCAATGAGCACCTGCTATTTTTACGGATCCACGCACCTTCTTTTGCACTTCGTACACGTAGACCTCGCGTTCACGTTTGGAAATTGCTTCAGGGTTTATAGAAACGTGGTATTTTGAGGATCGTTTTCACCACGTGCAACGAGAAAAGATAATTGTTTTTGTTATGACTAAAGGACAAGTATTTCAGTATTTGATAAATGATAAACATTTTCATTTGAGAAATAAAGTAATTTAATGAATATCAATTGGTTGCGTGAATTCGTTGGTAATTGAAGATGTAATTATTGTTTTCAGTTATTTTGATCTTCGTTCGTATAACGTTGAACTCCGTGATAATTAGAATCGTGTTTTGCTGGATTTCACTTTTCAGTAATTTTAGTTCATTGAGATTATGACGATACTCGATACTCACTGAATGGACAGGTTTAATTCAGTGTTCTTTCTTCATGAGAGGCGTTGTTTTATGTACTCGTGATTACACACACGTTAAGGGATTTGTGATTTTTATTCCAATGCACTACCGAGTTATGAGGATTGTTTCGGAGAGGGGCCGGTGAATACTTTATAATAGTCTTTCGTTGACTATTATAAGACTTTTTAAAATATACTTTTAAATTATTATTATACGTTTAAATATACTTATTGTAATTATTAGATTTAAGGTTATTATTAGTTCCTCTTGTTACAATTAGAGTAGGCCCTTTCCTATTCTTTGTTCATTGCAACACTTTTTTTTATACTTTCAGTTGTTTGTTAATTACTAAATGGGGTTGTGTTTGTTTGTTCGTTTGTGCTGTGAATTTGTTCATGGTTTGTAAGAGGAAATTGTGGAAACACACACACACAAGTATGCGTGCGTGCGCGCGCGATAAAGGAGGGGGGAAGGGCGAGTTTGGTACCAATTTTGATTTTTAAACTACAACATATAAGGTAATATCCTTTATATTTAGGTTGCGTGTATGGCGTACGCTAACATTTTTGTAATGTGTATGTCATTCCCTCATAATTCTACTCAGTTTGTCCTCTTAGTTGGTACAAATGTATGGGTCTCAAAGCCAAAGGCGTGACTTTGTCGTATTTTTATTCATCAGCTACCTTTACCTTCGCAACCATTCAAGGAGCTCATTGGTCAGCCAGGCTTTTTGGGTGTCTGATTGGCTGGCTGTGTTAAGAAATCCTCATGAGACATGGCTTTGTACCTTGGGGCAAATTTCATGGCTTTCCGCAGCCAGTCAGCCAGTGTGGGTTTGTCTCTGAGGCCTGAGCTCAGTTATTTGCTCGAAAGAGTGAGTTGTGTGCTATCGTGTTAGTAATTATCGTTACTATTTAATTAATAGTTTGGGGTTAATTTTATTAAAGAAAAACAATTATTATGGGCTGGAATAATTTTTAAGCTGATTAAATAATTAATTTGGACTATGGTGTGTAGCGTAAAAACTGAACTGGATTTAAAAGCCATGTTTTGAGGTGGTTTTTTTTTCCTCTTTTTTTTGGTACATTACTTCCAAATCCTTTTAAGCCTCGTAACAAATTTTCACCGCTTATTTCATTTTTATTTTACGTAAAACTAAGAATGGTTAAGTTTTATAATCGTTCAACATTTAGGCCTAGGCTTTAATTGGATATACTGTATATAGTTTTTACCTTTTTATTACAAAACAAATGCTCTGATAAACGTAGTTTCGTTTATCACATTAAATCTCTACATGCTCTTCTTGGTATCCTAAAAAAAAAAAAAAAAAAAAATTGTGGTATGTCCGAATTATTTGTTGTAAACGATAGCCCTAACGTAGTTTCGCCTTACCATACACTCAATTTTCTTAGTGTATAATTTTCAAGAAATGTATTATATATTACGGTTTGTGAACAAGATTAATTAATTGACTTAAATCATTTTAGGTTTAAATTTTTTTCCTACTACTTTCTTATTTTACAAAATGAAAGAAATGGTATGGTCATTTTACGTTGTAAGCCCCGCCCACTTCAGTGTCCTTAGGATTGTGGGTAAAAAGAAAGAAAAAAATCACGATTTCAATGAATCTTGAGTTATTTTTAGCGTATCTTGAAAGTTTCTTTATGACAATTATAATTTGTGGTCAATACAAGTATTTATGTTTAGTTTTTTGTTTTATATGTTAGTTTATTTCGGTCCAATGTCTTTACTCCGATAAAACAAATCAAGCTGAACACATTTGGGTAACAGGCTTTGAGTTCTGGGGATACACATCGTACATGATGGAGTCTAGACTAGACTGGAGAAAATTGTTTCATTGGTCGCTAACGCCTCTATGTATTATCTGTTTCTGTCATTCATATTTTACTTTTAATGATTACTTCTCATAATCTTTTTAAAGTAAGATATTCATTTTTAATATATATTAAGATTGGAATAAAAATGGACCATTAAGGTTAAATAAACGTTTTGGAATTCATTTTAAGCAACCGCTATTCATTTATACGTAATTGAAACAGGGTACGTGTGGCTTGTTGGCATATTTTTTTTTCCCAGATTTTGGGTTGTGTCGGTCACATTTCCCCCGCCTCGGTAATTTATATATTTGGAGGAAGGTTTTTAACACATGAAAACATGACGTCAACTTTTATTATTATCACTACAATCTAATTTAAATATTTAACATTTAGGCGACCCTAAGAGCCTCCAAATATGTACATTAGAATGCTCTCTCTCTTTAAACGATTACCTTAGTAGACACGTATCAAATTTTTTTATCTACGTGCTCCATATTTTCACCTTTTTTGAAGGAAAAAAGTAATGGTTGAAAATGCTCTCATCTTATTAATAATTGGGTAGTCTAATGAGTAAATAAATAGGTCAATGAACCATATTTGAATGTTGACGCTCACGAGTCGTCTGTTAATTTTTTAAATTCTGCTTTCATTGGAGTCGAGTTGCTGTACATTTGTTATAATAAAAGTTTCACCGACTTCTTATTAATCATTCCTTTATAATTGTAATAATAATAATTATTAAATTTTTATATCGTTAAAAAAAATAAAATTAATGATGCTTTATCATGTTTTAATAGTAGTTTTAAAAGTAAACAACACCGAAATTGTACGATACTGTATCTAATGTATCTTAACATGTTTAGTACTTTTGGATTTGGAGATACCACGTGGGACTTTTAAATATATCTGGGATTTGTTTAGAGATGATTAAACTTTGTTTTTAAAATTTGCCTCAGCATTTAAAACTGCAACGTAAGATAATGTCAGATATAAAAAAATAGCTAAACAATTTTTTTTTGAAAGTATATATATATATATATATAAAAAATTGATTCAATATATTTAAAATAGTTTCTTTTCTCTTTGCGGTTATTGATACAATAAATTTATTATTAACTTATAATAAAAAATTTCTCACACACAAAATTCTACACCATAGCACAGAGATTTTATTTTATGGCTATAGTGCCTTACTTTTGAATAACCCTGTATATTAGTATGTAATCATTGTAACTAGGCCCAGTCAGAACCATGTTTGATGCCTATGCTTGTTGAAGATTTAATTTTAAGTGTCTTTCAAGGTCTTTTTGATTTTGTTTCAGATTTTATGAACCCTTGGGTTGTTATGGTTCTCGTCCTTGTGGGTATAAACACCTGTGGTTTAGTCATTTGGTTGATTGTATATTGCAACTTTAAGTAACCGCTCCAGCCTGTTCAACGAACCTACCTGTGCATATTGTCTGCTATAACTTAAGGTGGGACAAAAATTATATTGTGGGATAATGAACATAATTAAAAGGTGATAATGTAGTTTAACAAGTATAGGATAGACCTCGTTGGCTTAATCGTGTTTATGCTTTGGGTGCGTATGAAAGATTTGCATTTTATATGTTTGCTGTGCGTGCCCAGAGTGGATTTGCTTTGGTATTTGTTTGTAATGCATTTTGTTTAGAAAGCGAATCCGTATAGTTTCATTACTGAAGAGGAAATGAATGTGGTTGGTACCTCAGGCTTACCGTACCATATTCAGCCTAATAAAGCCTGAAGTTCAAGGGCCAATTTAAACAGGAAAAATAATAAAAAAAAAAATTACAATGGGTCTAGATTTCTGGCTGTGTAATGTTAATGAGAGGGAGTATGGTACTCCTTTGGGCCTAGGGAAGGGTTCTGATTAATCAGTTAATCATTGTTTCGAATTTCATCATTAATTAATCAAAAGCTATTTTTAGAAAATGATGGGAAATGATTAATATTCCTCATAATTTCACCATCATTTTACCTTAAATTTTGTAATGTATCATTTGAATTTGGCACCGTTTTGCATGTATAAACTGTCTAATCCGCGCCCATGCCTGATTTCTTGAACTAAAGCAAACTAAATCTCGCGCAACGGAAACAATAAAGCTCTTTCTTACTCTTTTCAGAAGTATTTAATTCTTAATAATTTTTAATCAGTTAATCATTGATTAATTAGAAAATTTCATCATTCATCACTTTTTCCTAAAAATGATTAATTGACCATGCCCTAGTAGTACTCCCCCGGTCTAGAGATTAGTGGGTTACGTCGTGGCTGTGTCGCAGTACCGCTTCTCGTAGTTTCATCGACATTGCGTATTGGTCGTGTTGGATGGGTAACCGTCCTCCACGTCCAGATGATGTAGCGACCCGTGGTTCGAATCTCGGGTAAAGCTGTAGGTCTTCTCCGTCACACAACCTTTTTCGTTTTGAATGCTGTTAAACAACCCCCCAAAAAACACACTTAGGCTGACCTCCACCTTTCTACAAAATTTCAAACACTTGCGAAATCTGGAAAAACTGATCAGTCAGGAAATTTATAAAAGAATTCCATTACAAATTTTGAGCTTCATATCCGAAGCCATTGGGTCAAAATTTGTGAAGCTGCATTTAAAAGTGAGTGACTGAATTTAAAAAGTAAACGTTCTCGCTAAATTTAAACATTTGTTTAAAATCCTTTGTATGAATTTACCAATGAAGCGAGCGTGCACTGACCACATATAGGTTATGTAGGCTGTGGTACTGCTCACTTAAAGTACCGTGTGACCACAAAAATTGTCCCTGTTTTTAATCGCTTATTACTCAGTCATTATTGCAGCTTCACAAATGAAATAAAAAGCTTTCGAAAAAGAATATTTAAAAGTTTTATTTAATTTTTTCGATATCCTGGATACGAAATCAGTACTTATAAAAAAATGACAGTTTTATCCACCACAATCATGGGTTATTTGTCGGACATGCAACGTGTTTTCATCGCAGAAGAGATGATCAAACATGGCTCGGTAGTTGCCACCCAACGGTCTTTCAGACGACAATACGGTCAGCAAAGGACCATAGATCCTAAAACGATTCGCAGGATTTTCGCAAAATGGAAACATCACGGCTCAATCAAGAACATGCATAAAGGCAACTCTGGGCGCAGCAAAGGTGTGCGAACCGCTGAAAACATTGATTCAGTCGCAAATCAGCTTGAAACGGACAACAAGAAATCTGTGAGACGACTATCAGCTGTGACAGGAATCAAACGGGAGAGCATTCGGAAAATAATCACGTTGGATTTGAGAATGAAGTCATTCAAAATTGTGTGTTTGCAACAGCTTAGCGAACAAGACTACCAGCGTCGTTTGATGTTTTGTGAACGCATTGAAACAATAATTGAACAAAACTAGATAAGATTAAGTGACATAATATTCAGTGATGAATGCCACATCTATCTCAATGGGTTCATCAACAGACAGAATTACCGGTGTTGGTCACAAAACAAGCCAAATATACACTTGGAGAAACCTCTGCATTCACCAAAAGTTACTGTCTGGTGTGGTTTGAGTAGCAGCAAGGTTTATGGTCCTTACTTTTTTGAGGACCCAGAGACAAGGAGACCGCTTTCAGTAACTTCAGAAAGATATGTAGAAATGCTGAACACTGTTTTTGAACAAGAAAACTGCAGTAACAAGTGGTTTCAGCAAGACGGAGCAACAGCCCACACAACTAGGCAATCACTGGAATGTTTAACAAGATTTTTTGAACAAAGATTCATTTCTCATCGCTCGCAGTTTCCCTGGCCCGCAAGATCTCCCGATCTATCACCTATGGGCTTTTTTCTCTGGGGATTTGTCAAGGACAAAGTATTCAGGCAAGAGCCATCCTCTATCGAAGAATTAAAGCAAGCGGTGGTAGAGAGTGTACAGTCCATTGAATGCAGCGTTTTGGAAAATGTAATAAATAACTTCCTTTCCCGTTGTGTGAAATGTAAGAATGTCCAGGGACGTCACTTTGAACACATGTAGAATAAATTAAAACTTTAAAATGTTCGCTTTCGAATGCTTTTCATTTCATTTGTGAAGCTGCAATAATGACTGAGTAATACGCGATTAAAAACAGGGACAATTTTTGTGGTCACACGGTATAAATCGTTTCTCTATTCACTATTAATTATTATTGTTGTTTAAGGATGTGTGTAAGAGAGAAGCGCACAATAACCCTTTTGCGACGAGTTTTTTAGTTAAACAAAGACAAAAGGCCTTTAAAATTTTGTTGGGACATATTAGTCCTAATAGGCGTGAAAGGGATAAATGCGGTTACTGTACTTAGATCTTTGAAACTGCGCAGCCTACCGCATTGGTGGTCGTTTTCTATGTCCTTCGATCGAGATTTCAGTGAATGACTGTCTTTAATTTATGTAGCTTCATTATTTACTCATGTATTTATTATTTTTTTTTTTTAAGTGAGCATTTACTAAATCTTTTTATACACTCGTTTCTTTATTTTTCAAAATACTCAAGAAAGAACAACTTTCATAAAGCTTTACACTTTTTCTGTACAGTTTGAATATCTGATATGACATTAAGAAAGTAATTCTAATCTGAATATATCGTTGTAAGCTTGGAAGCCTTTTAGGTAAAGTTGAAATTCAGTTTATTTATTACGGAAAGGAAGTGAATTTTAACATATTTTAAACACTTTTGATAGCTTAGCTTAGGATATAACTGTGATATTTGTTTACTTTTATTTATTTAGAATTTTTCTTAGTGCTTAATAGTTGTAAAGTAAGTTGGTTTTAACGTACCTTCTTGTTTTTTATACGTTAACATCATTATTATTATTAGGGTTTGTTTAACCTATGTAACGGCAAATGTCTTGTGACGGAGAGGACTTACAGCTTTGCGTGGGATGGGAACCACGACGCGTCGATACATCATCAGAACGTGGAAGACGGTCACCCGTCCAATTACTAATCAAACTCAGTCATTTGAACTCTATAATCTCACCGGAAACAGTGATACGATGTGATCATGACGTAGCCCTTAGACCTATACAGAGGACTGACAAAAGTAAATAGACACCACAATGATCGTCCTCAAGAACAAAAAGCAAAACTCATCAGTGTAATGTGAGAACGTGTGTCAGCTGTACGTAATGGAAAGGGAGAAGCAACATGATTCTAATTATATTGATCCAATAAATATGTTAATTATTTATTGACTTTTATTAAGTAAATAAAAAACTATAGAAAAACCGATTGTCAACGTTATACGTTAATAAGGATGGTAATTACGGACTAATGTCATCTGATCGACTTAACACTTAATCGATAAGTTATTGTGGTTTAGATTTAGGTTTAGTTTTTGCGTTGATTGAATGTTTCATTCACCAAATGGATGGTATGGGTTCGATAATGATGAGGAATGTAGATGTTGGTTAAGGGAATTTATTATTAATACGTTTTGCCTTCTTATATTTATTTCCTCTTTTTTTTACATTCCTTCGGGTAATATATTGGCTCTTGTTCCTTTTACACAGGGTGACCGTAAAGTCACGTAACCCAAAGATGATTGTGTAATTGCTTCCGGGTTGCGTTGCGTGATTTTTAAGATCACCTTGTTAGTGGTGAAAGTATGGTGACGTATATAAATACATATACAGTCAGACCTCGCTTTAACGAATTAATTTGTTCCTGAAAACAGGTTCGTATATCGAAATCAGAAATTCCATAGAAACGGTTATAATTTATTTCGTTCTAGATTCGCCCTCCATTATGGAAATATTCGTAAAAATGTACACAGAAAACACAAAGATGATATATCCACGTAAATACATTAAAAGACATCAAATAATACTGTACTTACGAGCTTATTGAAGAGCAAACAGCTAATTGGAATGGTCTTGAGGGTGGAGGAGGGGGAGATTACTGGAGGAAGTCAGAGGGAGAGTGGGAATTGAGCAGCCCCCGCACATCTTCGGGCTCAAGCTCCAATCTCATAGCCATCTCCACAACCTTCGATGCAACCTCCTCCACAGGCTCAAATCCCTGAAAAATCACGTTCGACTATTTTGGTACGTATTTGTAGCGTTCGTACCAGCGAAAGCCGTTCGTATCCGCAAAGAATGGTGTTAATTAGGTTAATTCGTATGGGCGAAAATTCGTATAGCAAGCGTTCGTGAAGTGAGGACTGACTATATATATATATATATATATATATATATATATATATATATATATATACCCCCGCAAGGGGGTTCTAAGCTCGTGCTCGTTTGTACGTGCTTGTTCCTGGAGGTTTCACGTGCGCCCTCCCGGCCCTAGCACCCAAGGTTGATGGGGCTCGACCCTGCAGTCCTTGTCATCCTTGGTCTTTTTCCACTTCGACTGTCCCCTCCACCCTTTCTTTTTCCTCTGTCTTTCCTCTCACTTTTTCTTTGTTTTTCCGCCGAGATATGCCCTTTTAAATAGAGGCGAATCGGTTCTTCCCGAACTTTAAAAAAAAAAAAAAAAAATATATATATATATACACACACACACACACTCTCACACACACACACACACACACATACAGGGGTTAGACAAAATAATATGAACACCCGCCGATTTCACCGGTTATCTTTACGGACTGCTCAGACACAAAGTAAACGGTCAAATGACTGGCAAACCTATTTAAATGCGTAACAGAGAGTGTATACGTCATGTTATAACCCTCACGTTGTTTTTACAGATCTGAGTGAATTATGAATTAGCAGTTATGAAAGACCCGTCAGACTTCCAAAGAGGGCAAATTGTCTGAGCGCGGATGGCTGGTGCATCGGTGACGAAAACCGCTCAGATGTTCAATTTATCCAGAGGAACTGTCTCTATGGTCATGTCTGCATACCAAAACCATGGAAAGACAAGCACCGGCAAATGCAATAGTGGACGCAAGAAGAAGCTGTGTGATCGAGACCGCCGGGTGCTAAAGCGCATTGTGACAAAGAACCATAAGACCACAGCTCCAAAAGTGACTGCAGAGCTTAACCAGCATCTTGCAAGCCCGGTATCGACCAGAACTGTACGTCGCGAGCTCCATGGAGCTGGATACCATGGGAGGGCTGCAATTGCCAAACCCTTCCTTTCGCACATCAACATTGAGCGGCGCAGAAAATGGTGTAATGACCATAAGAATTGGTCAATGGACCGGTGGAAGAATGTAGTCTACTCCGACGAATCCTCCTTTACGCTATTTCCCTGTTCCGGTCGAGTTTACGTCTGGAGACAGCCTAAAGATGCTTATGACCCCGACTGCCTGACCCCAACCGTTAAGCATGGAGGCGGATCTGTTATGGTTTGGGCAGCAATATCGTGGAATACTCTTGGCCCAGCTGTAGTACTGCATGGTAGGGTTAACGCCCAGGTCTATCTGTCAATATTGGCTGACCAGGTCCATCCCATGGTCCAAACGCTGTTTCCCAATGGCGGCGCCGTCTTCCAGGATGATAATGCACCAATCCACACCGCTGGGGTCGTTAAAAACTGGTTTGAAGAGCATGTTAGTGAAGTAGAACGCTTGGATTGGCCTCCACAATCCCCGGATCTTAACATTATCGAGCATCTGTGGTGTCAGTTGGAGCAGCAGGTCAGAAGCCGATTCTCACCGCCGGCGTCTTTGGAGGAACTGGAGCAGGGTTTGCTCGAAGAATGGCTCAGGATTCCTCTAGCCACTGTCCAAAAGGTGTATGAATCAATTCCCCGACGCATTGCAGCTGTTATTGCCGCTAAAGGAGGACCAACTCCATATTAAGAATAAAAACCGCCATTTATCAAGGTGTTCATATTATTTTGTCCAACCCCTGTGTGTATATATATATATATATATATATATATATATATATATATATATATATATATATATATATATATATATATATATATATCCCTTTGCTTTGTCCGGAGCGATAGGGCGCGTCCCTCTGTGGCGAATGTGGGAATACACCTTTCTTCGGTGTAAGGGCTTTCTCTGTCCTCGTGGACCATTGGACCCGTTTGCGGACCCGGCTGATCTCCTGCTTCTTTTTCTTTCTTTCTCCTTTCACCCATTCTTTCTGGCTTCTCTCTCTTTTTTGGCGTTGTTCTTTGGACCTTGATTTTGATCCCTTCCTAGGCCCTTGGGTGTGGGAGGTGGTTGCCCTGCGCCCTTGTCGCTTTTCAACCAAACCCAAGCCCTGTTCCTGCCACTTTTCACCGCGCGTTGGATGAGAGTGGCCGCCTTTCAGGCACAGGGACTGGGTACGGGTGTATCTCCCCTGCATGACATCTATTGGCGGTGGGACCGAGTGTGCCCACGATTCGCCTTTCCCTTGTTGGAGTCGATGGTGGCTGGATGCGCGCGGGGGATGAAGTTCTCTTTTGTTCGCTATGGATACTTCTCCCCCTCGGCTTACGACTACTGCTTCTCATTCCCGGACTACTACTACTCTCAACTCTCGGGTGGTGGGCAACCAGGCCCTCGAGTCCTCTACCATTAGAAGACCGCAACCTGATGGGGTTGACCCCCCTGTGGAAGCGGAACGCTTGCACTCTCCTTTTCCGTTGCCGACCCCAGTCTGTCCCTCGACTATGCCCTTGGACCTACACACTCTGGAGCAGGGGTCTCGCCCCAGCCCACCTCAGCCACCTTCGGGCAAGTCGAGTTCCACCGAGGACTTGCCCCCACAACCCGGCTTCTTGCTCTCCCCATATGCCCCCCTCACCCGCCGTCAGCCCACCTCCCCACGGAGAGAGCCCCGCGACGGACGGGGAAGCCGGCATTCACGGCCGTCTTATCGACCGTTGAATATCCCAGTCCACTTCGACTCTACAGCCTCCTTCTCCCTTCCAAGTATCCACAAATTCCTGGTGATTCGGCCTACATCTGGATCCCTCCCGACCAACACTGAAAGGACGTTCCAGGCGATCCGAACCCACAGCAACTCCAGCCGCTATGACGTACGCCCACAGAGGGATGGCTCCCTCCTCGTAAAATCACGCTCAGCCGCAGAGACAAAAGCCCTACTCTCTGTCACTGAGGTCCTTGGATGCTCGGTGTCCGTTTCCCCACACACTCGCCTGAACCAGAGTCGGGGCACTATTTACGCCACCCACCTATTGTCGATCGCAGTGAACGAGCTCCTGGAGGACCTCGCACCTGAAGGAGTCAGTCACTAAGATTTATCGCTTCACATCCCGACAGGGAGGCACCCCCTCCCCCACCCCACGTCTGCTCCTTACTTTCAATACCTTAATCCCCCCCGACCACATTGTATGGGGTATGGGAGACCGCGCGTCATGCGAGTTTTCTATCCGTCCATACATCCTAGACCCGACCCGTTGCTTTAAATGCAATAAGTTTGGACACGTTAGCTCCGTTTGTCGGCAGCCGCATCAACTGTGTGTTCACTGTGGACAACTCGCTCACCCTGACAGGTGCCCCAACACACCCAAATGCTCCAACTGTGAAGGCGCACACCCCTCTTCATCCCGCGAATGCCTTTTCTTCAAGTTCGAGGAGGTCCGAGGCGTACAAGTAACGGACTTCCTCAGCCCCCGTGAGGCACGAGACAGGGTGCGGAGTCGGGAGGTGAGGCCGGGGGTGTCTTATGCCGCTGCTCTCGGCTCTATCATCTCGGCTCGCCGCCCTGGCCTGCCGCCGAAACCCCTTCCAGCAATGTTCCCTGTCCCCCCCAAAGAGAATCCTCGCAGGACCCGACGGTCTCCTGTCCCCCCCACCATCCCTCCTCTTCCCGCACCTCACCTGCCATGAAGCCCCCAGGAGTCTGGGACCAGGACACCTAGGCCCCATCCACCTCAAACCCTGCCTTCCCAGTATTCTCTGCACACGCCCGAACCTGCCGCCCGGAGCAAGCCGTCGAGGCGGAGACGCCGGAGCGAGTCGCCAGACCCTCCGGCCTTCCAACGTGTCTCTCCCTCTTCCCCTAGAACCAAGAAGACGGCTCGGACCCTCACACCGCCCACTACGTCTACTATGTCCATCTCTCCCCACCGCAGAAGTCCCACCACTCTACCCCGACAGACTCTGACAGTAGTAGCTGAAATCCATGACCCGCCCCCTACGACGAGACCCAATCTGAACAATATCCTCTCCCCCGAGGATCCAGTGGATGCGGCCCTGGCACAGCTGCACGGTTGACCGAGGGGAGCTCGGCCGCGCCCACGAGTCTCATGGATCTGCCCTTGCCTTCTGGTGCCATTTTCTCCACCCCTCCACGAGACCACTCTGGTTCACCTTCTTCCACCCCCATAGTTCCTACCCCTCCAACATCCCCGACCCCCTCCTTGTCAGCCACCCTGAGTACGCCTTCTCTCCCACCCGCTCGGTCCTTCTGGTACCCCCTGTCGCCACCTAGGGTCCGCCGTGAGACCCCGGACAGGCGGGGTGGCGCCGCCGCTTTTGGGGTTAACGTGCCCCCTCCTGGCCCGACCACAGAAGCCCGTCAAAACACTTCTGACCCTCTCAGCCCACGATGTTCCTCTGTCTGCCGTGATCCACGCCTCCGGTCTCGCTCGGCCGACTCGACCCCGCAACCTCCGCGGGGTTCGACAGGCCGAACGATTCCTTCCCTGGTGAACGGTAGATAGCCAGCCATGCTCCCGACCCATCCTTCAATTTCGCGAACTCCAGATCTCCCTTCACACTCCAACCTCCTAGCACCTACACCTTTACCCATCTCCCTTCCTCAACTAATGGATCCCCCGAAAACCACAATAGTCCACTACTGTAGAGGAATATTCGCGAACTATGAAGGCCTTAACTCCTTGATTGCCACTTCCCGTCCGGTGTGCGTCTGTCTCCAGGAGCTAATCCTGGGGACCAGGCCCATACCCTGCCCTACTGGTTATTCTTGCATCGCCACCCCGCCTCCTACCTGCACTCGAAGGGGAGCTGCCATTCTCGTACACCACGCAGTCCCCTTCCACAATCTCTCCATCCGGTCCCCGCTACAGGTGATTGCCGCCCGGCTCTCCCTGGATAGACAGTACACCGTCTGCTCAATCTACCTCCCCCCCACGCTCAAGTCTCCCGCGATGATCTGGTGGAAGTCGTACAACAACTCCCCAGGCCCTTCCTACTACTGGGCGATTTCAATAGTCGCCACCCCTTGTGGGGCGACGCACACTCCACCTATATGGCCCCCAACCCTGATATCTGTCATGACCGAGCTCTCCTTCGAGTGCCTCAATGATGGCTCTCCTACATTCTACCATGCCACCACCTGCACTCCATCATGTATAGACCTGTCCCTCGTTTCAACTGATGCCCTCCTAGATTTCACGTGGCAAGTCCTTCGAGAGGACCATGAAAGTGACCATTTCCCCATTCAACTCACGCTCAATCGACCCGACCAGACTGTTCGGGTACCGGTAAGGTGGGTTACTACCAACGCGAATTGGGCCCGCTTCCGCGACAACACGTATACAACCCTTACTACTGCCCACTTCTCATCCATCGACGAGTGCATCGCATATTTCGAGTCCGTCGTTCTAGCGGCTGCAAGCACTAGCGTACCACGATCCTCCGCCTACCCCCGCGCCCGACGGGTGCCTTGGTGGACCCGGAGTGGCGGAGGCCGTGCGCGCTAAGAAGAAGGCAACTCGACGCTTCTACCGGACGCGACTCCCTATCCATCGCACGGAGATGCAGCGGGCCAGGGCCATCGCCCGCCGCACAATGAAGACAGCGCGCCGAGCCTCTTGGCGTGCCTTTGTGTCCGGCATCACCGCCACCACACCGGCTACCATCTGGAAGAAGGTACGGGGTCGATAGGCGACATGTCCCCTCCCGACCCCCGGTCCTCCGGACTAATGACGGACTCCTATGTGAGCCCAAGTCGGTGGCAAACCACCTCGCTTCTACCTTCGCCGCCGTTTCTTCCTCTGCAGCCGATTCCGTACCCGCCCCTGACGATAGCCCCTCTCCACCGTCCATAGACAGCACCTACAACCGATTGTTTACCATGCGTGAACTGCAGGCGGCACTGGCCTCCTGACGATTCCCTTGTCCCGGTCCGGACGGTATTCCGTACGGCATGATCCAGCACATCCACACTACCTTACAGATTTTCCTGCTAGACCTATACAATCGCATATGGATAGAGGGCGCCTTCCCGTCTAGGTGGAAGGAGGCCCACGTCATCCCTATCCCCAAAACCGGCAAAGATTCCCTGGACCCCACAAACTACAGACCAATCGCCCTGACGTGTTGTGCCTGCAAAATCCTGGAAAAAATGGTCGCTACGCGATTATCGTTCTTCCTTGAAAATAGCAATTCCTTCCCGGCTACCCAGTCCGGCTTCAGACAATTCCGCTCCACCACTGATCCCCTCCTGCTTCTCAGCCGAGACATACAGGATGCCTTCGACAATGGACAGTTCGTACTGTCAATTTTTTTCGACATCCAGAAGGCCTATGACACCACCCGTCGAGCAATGATCCTCGGTCAGCTCCGACATCTGGGCCTCGTCGGACCCATGCCGACCTTCATCAGGGGCTTCCTTTCCTCCCGGACCTTTAAAGTCCGGGTGGGCTCAGTCCTCTCTGACACCTTCGTGCAGGAGGACGGGGTCCCACAGGGAAGCATCCTCAGTGTTCTCTGCTTCTCCGTCGTGATGAACACGGTTTCACAATGCCTTCCACCCACCATCCGCTCTTCCATTTACGCGGATGACCTTGCGATCTACTTCGCAGGGCGAGAACCGTCCGTCGTTCAACGACAAATGCAGCTCGCCATCTACCGGGTGGAAAGGTGGGCGACGTCGGTGGGTTTCCGCCTCCATCCCTAAGTCCAAGTGTATGCTCTTCAGTAGAAGACCCACAATCCTTCCTCTACCCTCTGTCACATTATACGGCAGTCCTCTTGAGGTGGTACCCTCCACGCGTTTTTTGGGCATGACACGAGACCGACGGCTCAATTGGGTTCCCCATCTCAAGCACCTAAAGCAATCCCTTCGACGCCCCCTCGCTCTCCTGGATCACCTCTCCCACACCACATGGGGTGCAGATCGACGCTCTCTTCTTCGCCTTTACACTTCCATAGTACAGTCGAAGCTGGACTATGGTAGTGCAGTTTACGGTTCAGCCTCCAACGCCCGCCTCCGTATCCTGGACCCGGTACTTAATAGAGGCCTCCGCCTCGCCACCGGTGCTTTCCGCTCCTCCCCAGCCTCCACGTGGACTGACTGCGATCATCTCCCTCGCCCTCCGACGGGGTCTACTCCTCATGAGGACATACCGTACCTCCGTGCACAGAGGCTACCTTCTTCGCTTCTGGGCACGGCGGTTTCTGAACTACCACCTCAGGGACGGAGCTGGCACTTCACTGAAGTGGTCCGCTCTTTCCTTGATCTTTTCAACATGCCCGCCCCCTCGGTTATCCCCATTTCATTCAGCATCTACCCCCCCTGGCTCCTCACCCCTATCAAGTTTTGCAGGGATCTGTGTGCCCTACCGAAGAATACCACGAGCGCCATGCTATGCAGGTCACTTCCGCGAACACGCAACCCAACACCCGGACGCAGTCGCCATTTACACAGATGGTTCCCGCTCGGAAGTTGGTGTGGCCTCAGCGGTGATTGTCCCAGCCGCTTTCCCGGGGCGTCGGCCTGCCCCGCGAGGCCTCCGTTTTTTCGGCGGAACTTTTCGCGATTACGGAGGTCCTCGATATTGTGCGCACCCACTCTGCCAGCTCTTTCGTCATTTATTCAGATTCCCAAAGCGCACTTCTCTCCCTAGAAAGATTTAACCCTCCTCACCCGCTCGTCTGTACCATCGAGCAAACCTTCCACTTTTTAACGGCCTTCCAACACAAGACAGTCGCCTTCTGCTGGGTCCCGGCTCATGTCGGCATCCAGGGTAACGAGGCGGCGGACCGCACGGCAAAGACGGCCTGCTCACTGCCGGCCTCCTCCCGACCCCTCCCCTTCTCCGACTTCTTCCTGACTTTCCGCTCCCACTTCCGCTCCATATGGCAGCGGGAATGGGACCAGGCCACACAAAATAAACTCCACATGATCAAACCACAAATAGGATACTGGGCCTCCTCATTCCACCGGTCCCGCCATAAAGAAGTAATCCTAGCCCGTCTTCGCCGAGGCAACACCCGCATCATCCACGGACACCTTATGGCGAAATCGCCAGCCCCGCTTTGGCCTACCTGCCATACCCTATCACTGTCATACACCTGGTGGAATGCCCAAAGTTGTCCGCTCTTCGTCGCAGGTGTTTCCCTTTCTCGGCCGAAAATCCCATACCCGACCGTCTACGATCCATACTCGCCGAAGGCCCCCACTTTTCAACGGAAGCGATTTTCTTCTTCCTTACTCACTCCCATCTCCTCCATCGCATCTAAAACCATACCCCTCCTACCCACTATCCAGCAACTGACCCTTACTCACTCCTCTAGTCTACCACCCCCAGCAAAGTAACACCACCCACCCACTGCCTCGCCGAGACACGTACTGCTTTCTATAGGTACGAATCGGCGGTAAATTAGAGAATATATATATATATATATATATATATATATATATATATATATATATATATATATATATAACCCCGCAAGGGGGTTCTAAGCTCGTGCTCTTGAGTGCTCTTTGTGCTCGTTTGTACGTGCTTGTTCCTGGAGGTTTCACGTGCGCCCTCCCGGCCCTAGCACCCAAGGATGATGGGCTCGACCCTGCAGTCCTTGTCATCCTTGGTCTTTTTCCACTTCGACTGTCCCCTCCACCCTTTCTTTTTCCTCTGTCTTTCCTCTCACTTTTCTTTGTTTTTCCGCTGAGATATGCCCTTTAAATAGAGGCGAATCGGTTCTTCCTGAACTAAAAAAAAAAAAAAAAATATATATATATATATATATATATATATATATATATATATATATATATATATACACACACAAACTCAGAATGGTTCCCTGACAACATTATATGTTAAACACAGACCGTGCATGGAACAAGGAACTCTTCTGGGAAAATTAAATCCACTATAGTCCGAATAAGTAATGGTAAATGACAAATACCATAGTTTTTTTCTTTTTCATGATTTTAGCCCGACGTGGGCAACGGGTCTCTCGCAAAGAGATCCCATAAATATAGCTTCCCTCACCAGCTATCTGCAAAGCAGACAGGATCCAGCTTTGGGACATGGATCTAGGGTTTAAAGCAAGCCTAGATCCCTACATTCAGAACCTCTATATAAGTAAAAGACTCGTTGCTTCACGTCGTGTTGAATAAATCAAAGAAAAAAGGGGGTAACTATTGTATTTTTAGCCAAAAAAACCAAAACTTAAACCTCAACCGGGACATTGAGCGTCCACTTTTCAAGGCACGAAACACGTCCGTTTAGTATACACAAACTCAGAATGGTTCCTGAGAACATTATATGTTAAACACAGACCGTGCATGGAACAAGGAACTCTTCTGGGAGTTCTGCCTTGAAAAGTGGACGCTCAATGTCCCGGTTGAGGTTTAAGTTTTGGTTTTTTTGGCTAAAAATACAATAGTTACCCCCTTTTTCTTTGATTTATTCAACACGACATGAATGCAACGAGTCTTTTACTTATATAGAGGTTCTGAATGTAGGGATCTAGGCTTGCTTTAAACCCTAGATCCATGTCCCAAAGCTGGATCCTGTCTGCTTTGCAGATAGCTGGTGAGGGAAGCTATATTTATGGGATCTCTTTGCGAGAGACCCGTTGCCCACGTCGGGCTAAAATCATGAAAAAGAAAAAAAACTATGGTATTTGTCATTTACCATTACTTATTCGGACTATAGTGGATTTAATTTTCCAGAAGAGTTCCTTGTTCCATGCACGGTCTGTGTTTAACATATATATATATATATATATATATATTATATATATATATAATATGTGTGTGTAGAATTTTTTATTTATGACTCGATTCAGTTTATTAGAACTTAAATTTACAAAGTAATCAGATTTCAAATGGGGTTAAACTTACGATGCAATATCAGTTTAAAAATTCCTGTTATGAAGTGGCACGTTTTTTATTTTTGCTACAAATATATATTAATTCTAGTTTTGTTTCAGATTCATCGTCACCAGGCGGTATGGGTGCTACAGCATTAATTTTGCTTATTTTGTTTTTGATCGGCGTCGGATTAGCGCTATATTACGCCGTAATTTGCCTTCAGGCGCGCCCTCTGAGCGAGAAGAGACTCCGTCATCCCGACATGGGTCCTCTCCTCCAGCAGGAACAAGATTTCAATGGCAACCATGAGGAAGCTCCCTTTAGGCCCGTCCAATCCATCGACCAACCAGACTCCTTGCCACCCAAACAAAATAATGAAGCTAAGCCGCTGCCGCCGCCGCCGCCACCTTCAGATTCCAAGAAAGAGGACGGCTTGGAACCGCCTTTGAAGTCGGTCACGTTCCAGACGACGCCTGAATGCGCCGCCAAGGATCCCAAAGAGAGTTCCGTCATTCTTCCCATCGACGATGAACCTTTTCTTCTTAACAGTTCAAAACCTCTCATTCTACCCATCGAGGCACCCATAAATCCCGCGAGGCACCCCACTAGAACTCAACAGCCACCGCTGCCGATCACTAAAGAACCACACCACACCATTCCGATCCCAGTCATGGTTGCCGACACCCCTTTGAAAGCAATGTCTGTGAGTTACGAAGAAGATGGGCTTTTGGTTCCAAGAACTCCCGCCCAGAATCTGCCTTCGGAAGAACTCCAGAAACGACATGAATTGCTACCAGTCATTCCTCCAAATGATAAAATACCTCTTCCTCAAACTCATCCCAGGATGCATTCTCCTAAACAAGTACAGTTCATCGCTCCCTTCATAGCTCCGCCTTGTATCATTGATTCGAGTAACCCGCAGCAGTTCACGAGGCCGCAGCAAATAGAAAACAAACCTAATAGACCGGTTGTGAACCCTCCACATTCTGATCCAGGCGTCTTTGCGGAAAACTCTCCCATCGTTTGTGGTTCAAAACATAAATGTGAGGAAAACGTTGAAAAGCCTGCCAAGAAAGCCAAAATGTCTCCCAGTGAAGATTTTGCCCCGAGAGAAGACACACCTTCGGGAGAAAAGAAAGAGACTGAATCTAAAGAAAAATCTCAACCTCCAAAAGACATTTCAGATCCTTCAACAGTTGGCACCCAGGTTCCTTCAGAAAATGCGAGTCGGAGTTCCCCACAAAAGCTAGAGAATGATGTACAGGTGAAAACTGCAACCTATCCTGCACACTCTGAACCATCTATTCCTATAGGGTGGCACATTAATCCAGCTTTTCAAGTTTTTGAGACGAGAAAAGAAAGTGCTCCTTTAAACACAGAGGAAGTTGCAGAAAGGTCAATCCCGCTTCAACCACCACTCGTGATTCAACAACCAGTGAAGACTCAGCCGCCGCTCGAGACTCAGCCGCCGCTCGAGACTCAGCCGCCGCTCGAGACTCAGCCGCCGCTCGAGACTCAGCCGCCGCTCGAGACTCAGCCGCCGCTCGAGACTCAGCCGCCGCTCGAGACTCAGCCGCCGCTCGAGACTCAGCCGCCGCTCGAGACTCAGCCGCCGCTCGAGACTCAGCCGCCGCTCGAGACTCAGCCGCCGCTCGAGACTCAGCCGCCGCTCGAGACTCAGC
The DNA here is from genome assembly GCA_023014485.1 of Bathynomus jamesi. Lineage (NCBI taxonomy): Eukaryota > Metazoa > Arthropoda > Malacostraca > Isopoda > Cirolanidae > Bathynomus > Bathynomus jamesi. The sequence continues at coordinate 139,470 of JAJOZX010002861.1, forward strand.
CGCCGCTCGAGACTCAGCCGCCGCTCGAGACTCAGCCGCCGCTCGAGACTCAGCCGCCGCTCGAGACTCAGCCGCCGCTCGAGACTCAGCCGCCGCTCGAGACTCAGCCGCCGCTCGAGACTCAGCCGCCGCTCGAGACTCAGCCGCCGCTCGAGACTCAGCCGCCGCTCGAGACTCAGCCGCCGCTCGAGACTCAGCCGCCGCTCGAGACTCAGCCGCCGCTCGAGACTCAGCCGCCGCTCGAGACTCAGCCGCCGCTCGAGACTCAGCCGCCGCTCGAGACTCAGCCGCCGCTCGAGACTCAGCCGCCGCTCGAGACTCAGCCGCCGCTCGAGCCTCAGCCGCCGCTCGAGACTCAGCCGCCGCTCGAGACTCAGCCGCCGCTCGAGCCTCAGCCGCCGCTCGAGCCTCAGCCGCCGCTCGAGACTCAGCCGCCGCTCGAGACTCAGCCGCCGCTCGAGACTCAGCCGCCGCTCGAGACTCAGCCGCCGCTCGAGACTCAGCCGCCGCTCGAGACACACAACCAGCTATCTAGTAATTTCCACCCAGTCGAAGTGGAAGCCTCAACTGTCATAGTTGTTTTGCCTTCTGAAGAAGAAAGAACGAAGACTCCATCAACCGATTCCCGTAGTGAAACAGAGACTGACAGCAGTGACCCCGACGTGACTGAATACTCGTTCCAAATGGGTCCCCACACCCCTTCCACCGCTACCGTTTTGGCGAATGAAGTCAGTTGTTACTCCGACGACAAAATTGGTCTCACCAACTATGGTCCCCTTCCGGAATCTGCTCCCCTCCACCACAACGTACCTCCGAAGGAGAAACAGCCCAGAAACCTCGGCCATCCTCCTACTCCAACGTCAGATACTACCAAGAGCCCTTCCCCCATTAGTAGCAACGACACTTCACTCGATGAAATGAACCACCCTATCTGTCCTAATGTCTTGGGAACGCCCCCAAACACACCCCCAGAAGGTAAAAACTCTCCTCCATTCATAATCGGAAATCCCTCCATGGAACTTTCCGATTCAGTGCCTACATTCATCGTTATCGAGCCTCATAATAGTCGCGAAAGGCTGTCATCGTCGTCGTCTAGTTCGTCGTCATCATCATCGTCTTCGTCGTCGACTAATGGTAGTTACAAAATCGACAACGTTAAAGAAGATAAAATAGACGTACCATTAGAGCAGACGGATAAAGTATCCACCAAAATTCCTCGATTGAAGAAATAGGTCTTCATTAAAGAATGGATGGATGCTTTGTTTAGAGAGGACTCTTTCATTGTTGGAAAAGTTGTCACAGAAGGCAGGAATGGAAAAATTGCAGCGTTTGTTGAAATTCCTTCTAATGTTTACTAAATCAAGGTATCCTTGATTCGTTTATTGATGGTATAAAAGCGCTTTTCACTAAATTTGCCTTGTAAGTTCATTTAAAACAGTTAGACTAGATTATTTTAATACATGGTTAGTATCTATGGCTGTGGTAAGCGATTTGCATCTTGTTTTAGGCATAATTTTTATAAGTTAAGATGATGGCATTTACCTAATGTACAGTATTTTATAGCTTAGCTTAACATAGCGCACTGTTAAAACCTATCACAGTAAATGTTTTAACCTAATAATATATTTTTTAGCTTTTAGATTTCTACTTTATGCACTTTGTTAAGTGTATGTTAATGTGTAAGGAGTCTCAGAATGAACGTTAGAATTTTATGGACACTTAAGTATGTTAGTTGGTTTCTGCAAGGCGAGAAATGTCAAAAAATAAAGCTTGGCTGATACTGATGAACTTTCATGTTAAACTCTCTTACGTATTTATATATTTCATATCTTGTATATTTAGCTGTTCATTCTTGTTATACAGCTTATCCTGCAGTTACCCTAGTTATTACTATTGCATCGCGTTTTTAATGCTGTTATAAGGTCTATTTCTTATGGTAATTTATAAAGGTTGAATTAAGGATATGTTCTCTTTCTTGGAACTAAACTAAGATCCTGGATTGTTGTGTGTAGAAAACTTAGTTTGAGAAAGTTCATTAATTCTGTTAGTTGCTGTGATTTACTTTGGAGAAACAGTAAAGATTTAGAAATTCAGGCGAGCGATTTTATAGTTGTAGCATTTTATAGAACTTGTCGTGGGACCATTTTGTAGCGGGTGCTTATGATTGCTGAAAAACTATTTTGATAAGAGCAATTTTTTAAATTTTTACTAAAAAAAGATTTTGGTTGGGTAAAACGCTTTTCAGAAACTTTGTGCGTGTAGTTTTTATATTCTATTAAGTTCGTTCCTAATATATGAAGCATTTGCTAAAGTCAACTGGAACACTACTTTCAAAATTAATGAGAGTACAAAAATTGATCAGTTAGAATCTAAATAGCGTGTACCGGGTCAATACTGATATAACTTGTAGTTTTTTAGTCCTTGGGACTTTTTTTCACCTTAAATGTGTTTTTGTCATGGACAAAATCATTTTTTGAAGTAGCAGTTTGTAATATTTCACTTAATGCATAAAGAATTAGAAGTTGTTTAGATTATATTTCTATTTAATTAAGGTTTCAGAATTGTATGTAAAGAATCTCTTTGGTTGAAGTAGGATAATTTTCAATTGGTTCCAAATGGCTTTGCAGGTAATGAAATCGGCTACGTTTTTTTTTTTTTTTTTTTAAGCCCTCCTTTGATTATAACCACTAGAGGGGTTTTATTAGGATTTAGATGTACCATTTGTACCAGTACTACTATTTTTTCCCTCTTACCTTTCAACAGCATTTTTCTGGTATTAAATGTCTGATTCAGACTAATAACACTGGTCAACACTCATTTTATTGCCAATCATATTAGTGATTTTGGGGTAACTTTGTGGTGCTGATTCCGAGTATGACATCGGTTTTGCTAGATTGGCTCTAATTTATGAGATAATTGGTACCCGATTGAAACACGTAAAAATGCAAAAAATTTAATGTTCAGGCGGAGCCTACTTACAAATCGCATTGAAATTGTCTCAAATCATACAAAAGTAAACACATGAAATACATAGTCATTTTATTCGGTCTCACCATCTAGAATGTTCCGGTAGTTTCCCATATGCACGCGTTATGGTTACGTTTCCTATTAATTGAGGGTATTCATTATCTCAAGAACTAGAGCCAAATGGAAAAACTACTTTCATTTTGGAATTCAGCAACCCCAAAATACCCTAAATTCGTACGAATTTCCTTGGCAACGAAACAAAAATGTTTTTTTGTTGAGCTGTGTAATAGTTCGGTGAATTGTAATGAATACATTTGAATCCAAGAATGTGAGAGAAAGGGAGTAATCTATTTTTACTCTTGTTAAAACATACTTCTGTTAATTATTCCATACTATTAATGAATTTACGTTGTTTTTATTATTGATTTTGATTTTGTGAAATTAACTTTAACCTAAAATATGTCTCCGATAAAAATTAAATCTTTGATTGTAAATTACCATAATTATCAATAATTGTTATATCATTTGGAATGTGTAATTTTAATCCTCGTTAAGGCTATGTTTACCTCTAATTGGTCTGAGCACGCTTCTTCTAAGTGTATTAATCATGTTAAACAGTGAATTTGAAAGTTTTATACATGGTGTAATGTATTAGAAATTGGCAAATAGAATTAACTTCTCAATAATTTCAGAAGTTTTTTATTAACTATTCATAAAGGTAGCGTGCCTTGGCTAATAATTGGTATATCTTGTTATAACTGGCTTAAATATAGTAATTTTTAATGCAATATTTATTTATTTTTAAGGAAAAGATCGGAGTTCATGTGTCGCTTTCCAGTGAATATTACACTTATGGAAAAAAAACTCGTTTGAGATCCTTAATTTCAGATCTTCCCTTGAGAGATGTTTATTTTATTGGTTAAGTGATTATTTTCAGCCTTTGTGGATTAGAAAAACACTTCGGTTACACATATTTCGGTAGCAACAGGTCTAATACGTTTACACATTTCAAGTCCTTCAGTTTGATGCTGTTCTAATTGTTCCTACTTCGAAAGAATCGTCACTCTAATCCAGTCAGAACCCTCGAATGTACTGCAAAACTTACATTTTTTCAGTATTATATGCACATTGTTACACCGTTTCCCGTGAGATCAGCGACGTTGAATGTGTAACCTTCCTCCGCGTCCAGATGGTGAATGTAGCGACCCGTGGTTCAGATTCCACGTTAAGCTGTAGGTCTCCTTTATTCTTTGACCGTGGATTTTGACACAAACTTGATTGGTAGGGGTACCTTTCTCTTTTAGCCGAGTACACCGCCTTAATTTCAAACGCCCCAAACTTCAGAGATGTAATGTTACATTTCATTACAAGAGTGGGGAGTATAGTGTACTTTATGAACTATATTTATTCATACCTTTACTAATCTTCTGCAAATTATGATTTTTATGCGATCTCCCTCTACTGGCACCAACTATTTCACACCTATTTCAAAGTTCTATCATTCTTCATTTTCCCAACAATACCATAATATTGCATACCGTCTTTTATTCTCACTTGCAACTACATCTTCATTCCACATCTTTCCTGAACATCTTCATTTCTCATACGATCAATTCGTTTTACACCAGTCGTGTTTCTTAAATTATTCATCTCGACTGCTCTCACTTTCGAGTGGAAAGTCATGCCAAACAAGCGTCTTGCATTCACGCACCACCATTTCCTTCCTCTCAGGACTTCTATTGCACCCAAGACTGACTTTCTCCTTTCGACACGCAATGTAATCGTATCTCTCTCGTTACTTTAGTACCACAATGATTTTAATTTCCATAACCGCCAGTATTTCTCTCCATTCACCACAACATTACGTACTGACACTTCTTTCATTGACAAAAACTTTACTTTTGACTACATTCAATTTCCTTAATCTCTTAGTACGTCATACTTGCCAACATTCTGAAAAGCAAAAGTGGTAGGATTTGTAATGAATGCCAGGGGGTCCAGGAGTATGCCCCCTTCCAGGAAAATTTTTGAAAATCTAGCCTTAAATGATGCACTAGTGCATTCTGAGTACAAAAGGTTTTATATTATTTGCATGTTATTCGTAGAATAGCCTTCAAATCAGTAGGGTTGACAAATATGGTACATGAATAAACCTTGCTCCTATTTATCCAAAAGCCCATCAGCACGCACACACTGCATTTGATGAACAAGGTGTTAAGAAAAAAGGTTCGTATGGCATTTATGAATGAAGAAATCAGAATGAATTAAGGAGAGCAGTGATAAGTTTTGTTGATGCAAATGAAAGATTACTCAGGGGAATGTAAATGAAAAAGGTTCACGTCGAGAGTTGGCGCGTAATACTGTACATAACAGAAAACAGGTTGTAAACGAATTGAAATATCTAGGACATTGGCTTGACAAATGTACAAATTGGAAATTAAAAATATAATGAAACATAGTAAGCCAAGTCACAGGCGTGATAAAAACCTCCTCAGGGAGACAGTGCTAGAGTGTAGATGCAACAGGAGGTTTACAGGGTATATTTCCGGCAACGCCGATATATGGGCGAGACTTCTTAGGCATGGTGGTTCAGACAAAGTGAAAGCAGTTAAAATTAATAACGTAAATACAGTTGATTTAAGTGGAACTGAAAAATAAGGATGTTCTGGAAATGTGGAGGGAGTCATTGGATATATGAGAATGCGAAAGCGTGTTGCATTGGTTATGATCACATGGAGTGAATGAGTAATGAGAATTCTAACGAAGGTGTGTAACAGGACGTTTGTAGCATTTATTGGCACAATAAACGAGGGTGTCCCGAAGAAGAGAAGTCGAGACATATGGGTCTGGGTAGTAACTGAATGGGTAACTGCCCTCCGAGTGTAAGCAACTTACAGACCCGTAGGTTCAGATGTCGCTTAAAGCAGTAGGTCCCCTCCGCCACAATCTCAGCCATTAGGAAGGTAGTTAAACAATCCAAACATTTACGTTAACGAGAAACTGAAGAACAAAAGCGGTTTGAGATACGTACAGTATAGTGGTACCTTATTCTTGGTGATAATTGCTGTGTGTAATAGTCTCTGGTAGAAAGTTCGAGCCTTGTGCTCACCCCATGAATAATGGGAACTTGATAGACAATGTACGTATACAAGATGACATCACGAAGCCCTGTTGTACTTCAAAATTAATACTAAACCATTCTCCCTGATTCATTCTTCACTGTTACTCACTACAATGGGCCGGAAAAGAATCACAGGTTCTGGTGCTTTGACACCTCATGCACCGCCCGTCTCCCGGGACTTGCTCACTATCACTCGCGAAACCTCCATTTTGTACACCTGCATACTACATCAAGTGTAGTGTACACTAAACATTCCTTTCCCCATTTCACGCACTTATCCATTTATTCATCTTTCTCGCCATGCAATATACTACACTGTTTCCACCTCATTCTAATCCAACCTTTTAACATTTCTGTCTATCCACTCTTCCTTTTATAACAAACACCAACTTAACTTTACCGAAGACAATCAAGTGGTCTGACAAACATTTCCTCAATCCACGAACATCTTTTGTAGTACATAGCTACCTAACCGCACTTTACTAGAAAACGCCATCAGGTTCTTTTTTCCCCACTGTGATCATACTCCTTGTAGTATGTATATTCATGTGTTGGAAGTATGCACTGGTAACGCTGAGAAGACATTCCACACAATTTTTATTTTGTCTCCACTGTCAATCATTCTGGACAACATGCTTCCCAATCACTCTAGGCCAGCTCCAACTTTCTCATTTATATCACCCTTTACAAATTACTTTCGCTTTCCCCATGCTTCCAACTCCATCACTTACCATATTCCAGAAATCACCCTTCTCTTCCACACATTTATCAAGGCGCATATGCTGCAATCACTTACTTTTACTTTTAAATTGAGCATACATATACAGGGTGATTACGAAAGTATACAATTTAAAAAATTGTGATCCAACTATTTCTGATACAAAAATATAATACTACTACTACTAATGTCAATGGAAACTAACTCGAAAAGGTTTTTTTTTTTTTTTTTTTTAATAGATGTTCAATATGATTTCCGTGCACCTCAGTGGTGTAGGAGTTAGCGTCAGTGACTAGAATCCATCGGCCCCGAGATCGAGACCCGGTGACGGCATGCGGCGCGTAGCAAAGCCGACCTGTTCATCCTTCCATACAATAAGAATAGGTTGATAAATGGATACACTGGGTAGCCTAGTGATTAAGACGCTGGGCTGGTGAGCGTGGTTCAGATTCCACGTTAAACTGTAGGTCTAAGGTGGAGTGACAAGCTTGACCTTCGTCAGAATGAACAATTCGGGCGGAAGTAAAACCAAGGTTAATCATAGCAATATCCAAACGATATTCAAATTCTACCTATACTTTCCATAAAATATGTCAATTGATGCTATGGTTTGACGAATCCGGTTATTTTCCGGGTTACCACGAAAATAATATTGAACTATAAATTAAAAACAACTTGGAGAGTTAGTTCCCATTGACATTATTTTTTCTGTATCAGAAAAAGTTTGATCACAAATTTTTGAAATTTTATACTTTTTTTGTAATCACCCTGTATTTATCATTAACATATTTTTAATCCTTTGAATATTTACTCCACTTCTTTCATTGTCAACACAATCCTCTCTTGCATCCTCCTTCCCATTCCCGTCCGACAAAATCTTTTCCGCTTACACCCTATTGTCATCTTCATTTATACCTCTAATATTTCGAGAAACCACACACAAACTACCACTGAAAGCACTGGCTCGAATTTTCCAGTGTAATTGGATTTTACGACAAAAGAATGGTGGGGAATAAATTCTTAACCCCCTATACTTTTCAGTTTCACATTCTAGACTCAAAAACTACTATAATACACCATTTCCTGCATTATTCCCTCATTGAGTGAGGGGACCAAGATCCTTACGTGGAAATTAGCTTTTAATGGAATTAGGCAATGTAAAAATAAAGCTAGTGAGAAGGGAGAACTGCAACCAATCAGTGGGACCAGAAACGGACGAGACTTTTCAACGAATCAGGGAACTAAATAACTGAAAAAACCTCACCTCACTATTTTTGAGCGCGTTGAATGCCTAGAATGCATTCCTTTTCTGCAGAAAACCTCAATAACGCTTAGCCAGAACATGTTACCGTCGGCATCTAGCCAAGAACCTCCAACAACTTTACTTCCTCTTCCTTCCTTCCTCTTTTCCACTCTGATGGCTCGGTTGCATCTCTTCTTCGCTCAAACTTTTGCTTACAACTCAACTCTGGACGATTCCGGCGATGTTCCTCCTCTTGACCTTATGTCCAAAATTAGAAACTCTTCCAAAAATGGTTTTTGTCTTATCTAGGCTCAACTCAAGGAAGGCGTACGGTCCTGATGGTGTTCCTCTTGTTGTTCTTATGAACTGTGCTTCAGTATTGATACCCTGTCTAGGCAAACTCTTTCGTCTTTGTCTTTCATCTGGTAGGAATTTTAAACACCTCTCTTCTCACAATCTTCTTTCAGATCGTCAGTATGGGTTCCGTAAGGGACACTCTACTGGCGATCTTCTTGCATATCTCTCAGACTCTTGGTCCTCCTCCTTTCGGGATTTCAGTGAAACTTTTGCTATTGCGCTAGACATATCAAAATCTTTTGACAGAGTCTGGCACAAATCTTTAATCTCCAAACTGCCCTCCTTCGGCTTCTATTCTTCTACTGTGCCTTCATCTCTAAATTCCTTTCTGGCCGATCTATTGCTGCGGTTATAGGTGGGTACCGTTCTTCTCGTAAAGCTATCAACAGTGGTATTCCTCAGAGTTCTATCCTGTCACACACTCTTTTCCTTTTATTTATTAATGATCTTTCAATTCGCACTTCCTGTCCTATTCACTGCTATGCCGATGATTCCACTTTTCACTTCAACACCCGCTTCCCAAAGCGTCCCTCACACCAGTTACCCCATGATTCGCGTAGGACGGCTGTAGAACACCTGACCTCTGATCTTTCTGCCATCTCTGATTAGGGCAGAGAAGACCCTGTGGCTTTCAATACATATACTCTGTCCAAAACAGCTTCCAAGAGGTTAGGTGTGCTGTACCGCCTCCGCGGTTTCTTCACCCACTCAGTTGGTCTGAGCACAGGGGTCTTGTTTGCCCCCCGTATGGAGTATGCTTCTCATGTGTCGGGTGGCTCAATCCACACAGCCGTACTTGACCGGGTGGAATCAAAGGCATTTCGTCTCATCAATTCCCCGCCTCTTACTGACTGTCTTCAATCTCTCTCTCTCTTCGCCGCAATGTTGCCACAAACTCTTTACTATCGCTATTACAACGATCATTGCTTTTCTGAACTTGCTAACTGCATGCCTCCTGCTTTAAGGAGAGCATGCAGCACCAGACTTTCTCATTCCTTTTCTGTCCAACTCTAATGCAAAAGTTAATCGGTATCTTCAATCTTTCATCTACTCACCGGTCAACTCTAGAACAATCTCCTTTAATCCATCTTTCCTCCTGTCTATGACCTCCCATCTTTCAAACAGTGTCTCGGCCTCTCGAAAAGCCCATACCTTGATTTTGGCTCTTCTTCTATGTGAGGCGCGCGCTTTTGTGGGCATTCGTCCTTGGCCCCTCCTTCCATTAAAAAAGCCCGCTCCTCGCTGGGTGATCGATTTCGAGTCTATAACAAAAGACAAATAATTATCATATCCAGATTTTACCCTTAAAGATGAGCGACATTCTAAAAGGGAAATAAAATTTGTATAAGAAACTTGTTTATTTTGCAAACTTCTCATTTACTCTCTATCACAAGTTGAAATAGAAAAAGAAATGGGAGCAAGGATAAAATGTATTGCCACACTTAAATTTCAAACGTACTCTTGGGATACATTCTTTACTGCAAACACAAATGTGATGTACATGATATAAAATTATACTGTATAGTAATCTAAACCAATCTGACATACAATGTCAACAAATGAATGAACTTAGATCCTAGCAAAACGTATGAAATTCAGCAGAACCTATATTAGAGAGGAGTTAAAAGTTAGTGGAAAAAAAATAAAAAAAGGTAAAGAATTCTAAATAAATTTTTTGTTTTAAAAAAAAAGGAGCACTGTCTAATTTAATAAACTGTAAAAAGAAAAAACCCTTTTCAAATTCAGTTTGAAGATTAAATAAACTTTGTATCGTCTAAATACAAGATTTTAAGACTCGAACAAATGCCCAAGCAAATATTACAAAAATTAATTTACAAGCAGCAATGGGGTAATGGACAAGAAACCAGGAATGTTAATATCTAAATTATGAAGTCTGTACAAAAATTAAATACTATAGAAAAAACTTATTTTAAAGTTCATCTTTTTCATCCAAATCAAAATCGGAGAGATCCCAGTCTTCTTCTTGAGGTAAAACTCCGTCTTTCCCGTCCCATGGGTCGACTTTGTTCATTTTAGGAAGCTCCGCCCCCTTCACAGGCGCGGTTCTCCCTCTACCGAAGGAGATGTCTCTCAGGAACTCATTGATGCCATCATAGCTAAAAGATCCTCTCAACAAGGCATAGTGCATCTTCTTGGCGTTGAGAGCCGCGAGAGCAGGATAACCAAACCCTCCAATGTCCAAAACTTCTTCTAGTTTGGGTTGTGCCAAGGCCTCTGCCCAAACCCAACCCCACATCTTCTGTTTATATTTGTCCCCCAATTTCAAGAGTGTTTCAATGTACTTGTTGCGACATTCACTCTGACAATCCAATATGTGTGGCAACACAGAAATGATGCAAAGAGGATGCTTTTTGCAAGCCTCGTTAAGTACATCTTGATTAACAGCTTCGTGAATTTCCGGAGGGTTAACGCTTCCAGAGAGCTTTTCGAGGGCCCATTCAATTATGTCTGAAGAAGTACGCCCTCCCGCATAGTCTTCAACTTCACCTTTATAGAAGAACTTTATGGTAGGGTAACCTCTGACATCGTATTGCCCAGCTTTAATGGTGTTGGCTGTAGCGTCCAAAGCTCCGAGTTTCATTTTTCCTTTGAGTTCTGTTGCAGCCTTTTGCCAATGAGGAGCCAAATTCTTGCAGTGGCCACACCACGGGGCAAAGAACTCGACGAGCCACATGTCATCCGACTGCAAAACATTCTTATCGAAATTTCCGTCTGTTAATTCAATGACATCATCAGCATTACCTTCTCCTCCCCCTCCCCCACTCTTCTTCCCACCCTGAACACTGACCTTCTCCTTAATGGCTTTCAAGGCTTGGTCGATAATTCCCTGCGCTGTTCTTTGTCCATCGTAATCCTCAGGTTTGTACTTATTTGCAGCAAAGATTTTGATTGTGGGGAATCCTCGTACTCCATACTGCCCACCAAGTGATTTGTGTTCATCAGCATTTACAGCACCGACTTTCACAATGCCTTTTAGAGCTCTGGCTACCTTCTGATACTCGGGAACTAGGGCTTGGCAGTGCCCACACCATGGGGCGAAAAACTCTACAATCCAAACTTCGTCGCCGTTTATTACTTCTTTATTAAAGTTGGAAGCCGTGAGCTCAATTACTCCACTACCAGCAGAATACAAGGCAAAAGATTTGTGTGTGAAGATGGATAACGTCACTGAAATAAAAAATATTCTCTTAAACAAATGAATAACTAAATTACACATGAATAAATGTAGATATAGTAGGACATACTCCACATATAATGACTAGGGCCAAAATGAAATACCAAGTTGTATCTACTTTCTGTTTAGCTTTGAGCCTAATATTTCATAGAGTTAAAATAACAAAAAGTAAACCTATTATATGCTGAATGAATAAACTGCATACTACTATGAAAATCTGATAATTAATACTCTAACTAAAAATTTGAATGGCATGTTCTAAAATTCATTTACAGCTACTTCACTGTGGACCACCAATACTTCAAAAAAATCCTTCACTGCCAAAAATAAACCATGATGTATTGCACACACTTTTTAAAATATGCAAAATCTTTATTAACAGGAAATAATACACTTCACAAAAGTTTACGACAACAATGAGGAAAAAGCTAGCAGGTACTGGTAGTTTGCCACAACCTTCAGTTAGGTCACAATATTATTGATGTTAAATGAAGGAATAAAGTTGGTAAAACAAGGGTAATGAGAGTAAAAGGAAATTTTTAATTCAAAAGAAATGTTACTGCTAGTGTAAGAGGTTGCTGACTACTGGTGATTTAGTTATTTGACTAGTTAAATGTTCAATCTTTTTCCAAAGGATCTTTCCAGCTTGGACATTTTTTAAAGTTACATTTTAATGATAATATACATACTTCAATGACAGGAGAAAAATTTCAAGTACAATATTCATGAAGGTAATAAATGATACTATTAATTAAACTAAACCAAATATTAGGTCTGAAAAAAGGAAAAAATAATATGCATAATGACACTAGTAATTAATAAAATTAATAAAAACTGCCTAAAGCTAATACTAAAAAATAAAAAAGTTAAGTAGAGCCATAGACAAACATTTTCAAACCAAGAAGTTCATAGTCTAAAAGACAAAGCAAGAGTGATGAATAACTTGGATGATTGGATTGGCCAAGTTTTGAATTCCTTATATTTGACTGTACCGAGTATCTTGAAGGTTAACTCGTGCAGCAGTCTGAAAGATCCATTTATTATAGGGCAAATTTCAAGTTCTGCCAAAACTCTTTTTAATTAGCCCACAGTTGCTGCCCATTGATATAGGCTAAGTGCAGAGAGTATAAAAAAAAAAGTTTCACTTCACTTGTGTAGAATCGGAAATTCTTCATAATCATGTTCACTTTAGCACAGAAACTTCTATATTGTTTTACTATGTCCGAGTTATCATTCAAGAGCTGGAGATAATTTGATCCAGATACTTAAATTTTTGTACTTGCTCTATTGGTTCACCCCTATCTTTAAATTAATATTAGCCATTTGGTTTGAGCTTTAAGGATGGAATTACACAACTTAAATAACATTAAAATTAGCATCATGGTTCTGTGAATATAATTCAAATTTTTGTATGATGACCTAGACCTTTAACTGAAGGACTTATTAATATCGTATCAGCATAGCCCAAGTTGTTTATCCTCGCGTTATATCTATGATAATTACAACATCCCACTCTTGCCCTATTAGAAGAATTAATTAATCCATCAATATACATCAAGGGTCCCCAACCCTGTGCCCGTGAGCACCATGGTGCCCACTGACCCTTTTGCGTGTGCCCGCCACTGACTGACTACAATTGATAAGTTTTTATTTAAATTTTTAATAAAATGTTAAGTGTTACATATTTTAAATATTTAGTTACTAAATATTTAAAATATGTAACATACTTAACATTTTATTAAATTTTAGTAGTTAATTACAGAAACAGATGCTCATTTATTTGAAAATAATTATTTCCTTATAAATAAATTAAGTTATCGTTTTGATCATTTTTCTAAGATTCTTAGTTAGCCCATCCTTGTTTTTTTTTGTGTACAGTATTATGTTCATTATTTTACATAGGAATTAAATGTTTTTTTTTTGTGTATTATGTTCATTATTAAGTCCAACTATAAATTTGCCTTGAAAAAGTAAATGGTGCCCCCCGCACTACCGGTAGTCTTTTTTTAATGTGCTCTTCGGCACAAAAAGGTTGGGGACCCCTGATATACATACCAAAACATTTGGCAACTACATTGCCTCCTCTAACCATAAAAGTTTTGTCAGTGTACCAAAATTTCAATACATTTAAAAAACTAGTGATGTACCAATTAATCAGCTTCAGCCAAATTTAACAGATTCTCTTGCCAATTCTTTGAAATTAAAGTATTCATTACAAAACAAAATCTATAGGCCTATTTTTAAGGAAAATTGAACATACAAAAACCCACTATATGATAATTTATACAGTGATCTCCCAACCCGCATGAATTCAGAGATAGGATGAAGATATTTCTTACCCTTTTTTCAATCTGCACGAGCCAAGATTCAAGATAGATCAGCATGAATTTTTTAAAATAGTCATTTTTTAGTATTTACCACAACACCTTTTTGCATATGCAGTACAATACACATGATACATATGATACTTTAGCATTTTCAGCTGGCAACAACATGCCCAGTAATGTTCTCTTGTATGTCTCTCTCTCGCATATCTTTCTTGTGCTCCTTTGGATTATTACATTTTTATAGTGATATTTTTTAAATTTGTTTTTTTTACAAGTTTTTACTATTTGTACTCCTTATTTTACCTGCATTATTATTATACATTTATTGTACAATGATTTAAAGGCTTTTATCGAGGTGAAAAAAAATCCTGTATAATGTAATTTTTTACTTTTATTCCCTTAACCTCATTTATATTACGAGGGGAGTGTTCCAACCTGCACAATTTCACACTGCATGAACTTTTTCAGGAATGGAACTCTTCATGCAAGTCAGAGGACCACTGTACTCATTTCAAAGTGTAAAATATATATATAATATAAACTATTGTAATCTTCTACTCTATATTAATAATAATTCTATATTGAGTTGTACTTTATATAGTAATTTATATATTAAACCAGTGCTGTCCAACTTCTATAAAGCGCGGCCAAGATGTTGCCTATAATCATACACTGTTGGTTAATACGACTTAGGAACCCATGAATGTTGTTCTCCCTACTAGAAATGACAAAATAGGGAAGAAAATTCAAAAATGAAATTTGGCAAAATTCCATTCTGCGGGCCGCAAGTTGGACAGCACTGTATTAAACGATCTTATTATGTTGACTATTTTAAAGTAGTTATTTTAATAATTTTATAAAGTAAAGTCAATTTTTAAAAATTCAAATTGGGTACCAAGGACTTGAAATGTTAATGAAAATTTTTTGTTGTTCTTGACATTGAAGAAAATAACTTCAACATAAGGAAAAACAATTACTTTAAATATTGGTATTCAATTTATGAAAAGCTCATTCCATGACAAAAAAGTGCACCATACCCTCATAGATTTTGCTTAAATTTGGTTTACAGAATAGTCTATGCTAGTAAGTACCAAATTTCAAATATCGGCTCAATCGGAGTTATGGTTCAAAAGTTATGCTCTCCCCTTTTTTGAAGGGGGGGGGGGAATGAAAACAAACAAAATTTTTAAACCACCATAACTCAGTCCCTACTTGACATAGAACAGTGATTTAAAGTGTGTATGAAAGATAATTGCACACAACAAATTAGCATAAACAGAAAAAGTTACAACACTTTATTCCATTTGAAGGGGTCCTGCAGGAAAATTTGATTGTGTTAACATTTTTTTTTTTTTTTTTTTTTTTGTATTGGGGCGTTTACCGCCATTTCCAGCTATACGCTAGTGGATATCATGGCGAAGCAGAATATGAGAAAGAGAAACGGAGACGGGGGAAAGGCACTAGAAGTGGGAGGACCGCGGACGACGGGTGAGAAGTCACCTAAAGCTCAGAGAGGAGGCGAGATTGGGAGAGGAAAAGGAAAAGACGGTCAAGCGAGAAGAGAGGGCTCTCAGCGAGCATAAGACGTAAACGATCGGGGAGGGGGAAATCAGAGAGGAACGGGAAGGCGCGACGACGTACTGACGACAGGGTGGGGCATTCCACAAGGATGTGAAAGACGGTGAGGGGCGACTGGCAGGAGGCGCAACAAGGAGCCTCCTGCCGGGACATAAGATAGCCGTGCGTGAGGCGCGTATGGCCGATGCGAAGCCGCGCAAGGACGACCTCTTTGTGTCGGGAGCGGTGGAAAGAGGACGCCCAATATGACAGGCGGGGGCGGATGGACCAGAGTTTATTTCCGGTGGCATCGTCCCAGGACTGCTGCCATATGCGGTCGTAGAGGGACCGAAAGACCTGCACATAGTCAGAGAAGGGAGAGGGCGGGGGAGGGGAGGCATCGAGGCGGCGGACCGGGCTGTGCGGTCAGCCGCCTCATTACCGGAAACACCGACATGGGCAGGAACCCAGCAGAAGGTGACCCGGATCCGGTGAACGGTGTGCAGGACATGGTACTCCTGTTGAATAATGCGTACGAGGGGGTCCGGGGAATTATAGCGCTCGAGCGCTTGAAGGGCGCTCAGCGAGTCCGAAAAGATGGTACAGGAAGACCGCGAAAAACCCGATATCAGACGGAGGGCTTCCAGAAGGGCAAAGCTCCGCGGAAAAGATGGAGGCCTGAACCGGCAGGGGGATACCCCGGGAGGTAGGTGACAGCGACGGAGAGAAGACGGCGGCCGCGAGCCGTCGGTGTAGATGGGAACATCGTCCGAGTGTACGGGAAGATGGGCCAGAAAAGAAGACCGGAGGACGGTAGGAGGAGACTCCTTACGCAGGCCACGGAGCGCCTGGCAGCGGCAGATAGGGGTGGTCAGCCAGGGGGGCGACAGGTCGAAGGAGAACGGCAGAATAGAGGGTGGGGGGATCCCCAGGGACGAAAAGACGTCGGCCAGGGAGGCAGCGAAATGCCACGTGTCAGGCCGGGGTAGCGCCTGGGAGATCGCGGAGAAGAGTAGGGACCTCGGGAGGCGGCAGATGCGAAGGTAACACTTCGCCATGAGAAGGCCCCGGCGAAGGGGCAGGGGGGGTGTCCGCAGTCCACCTGAAGACTAGCGACAGGGGACGAGCGGAAGGCACCCGACGCCAGGCGAAGGCCACGGTGGAGAAGAGGATCCAGCATACGGAGTGCCGGAGAGGAGGCGGAGCTGTAGACCACACAGCCGTAGTCGATGCGGGATTGCACCAGGGAGGTCTACAGGCGCAGCAGAGTACGCCTGTCCGCCCCCCAGGTCATGTGGGACAGGTGACTCAAAAGGGAGAGGGTGCGGCGAGATGATTGCCGCAACCGCCTAAGGTGTGGAACCCAGCCGAAAAATTCGTCGAGGGTCATACCCAGGAATCGAACGGATGGGACGAGGGGAAGAGGAGTGCCGGCAAGGGTAAGGGCGAAGGTATGCGACAGACGGAGGCGCCGAGGACGGAAAAGCATACTGGAAGACTTAGAGGGTGAGAAAGCATAGCCAACCGAGGACGCCCAGCGAACCACCGCGTTGATGGCTAGCTGGAGTCGACGTTCAGCCAAAGACGGGAGGCTGCCAGAGCAATAGATAGCCAGGTCATCGGCATAGAGGGAGCTACGAACGGAAGTAGGCAGGACCGTAGCGACTGTGTTCATCACTAGTGAGAAACACAGGACGCTAAGGACACTACCCTGAGGGACACCCTCCTCCAACGGAAAGCGGTCAGAGAGGGTAGAACCGATGCGGACGCGGAAAGAACGGGCGGACAAGAAGTTATAAATAAAGGAGGGAGAAAGCCTACGAAACCCAGGGAGCGTAAGCAGTCAAAGACCGCGCTCCGCCGAGTAGTATCGTAGGCCTTCTGGAGGTCGAAAAAGACGGCGAGTACAAAGTGACGCCGGGAGAAAGCCTCCTGCACGTCGTGGCTAAGGAGGAGAGGGGGTCGGTGGTAGACCGGAAGCGCCGGAAACCAGCCTGGGTAGCAGGGTATTGGTCACTCGCCTCCAGAGTAAGAGACAGCCGCGAGGCGACCATCGCCTCCATAACCTTGCAGGCGCAGCATGTCAGGGAAATGGGGCGATAGTTCGACGGGAGTGAGGGGTCTTTATCGGGCTTCGGGATGGGGACGACGATGGACTCACGCCACCGGTCCGGGAATGAACCCTCCAACCAAATCCGGTTATAGAGGTCCAGTACAAAGCTGAGCAGAGGGGTGGAGGTGCCGTAACAAGTCATAGGGGATATTATCGGGGCCGGGTGCGGAGGGCCTCCCGAAGCTCCGTCATGCGGAAGGGGTGATTATAGGGGTCATCCCTATGAGGTGGAAAATCCGGTGGGTCGCGGCGGGAATGGGGGGAATCGGAACTGGAGATGGCTGCGAAGTGCGCCGCGAGTGCGTTCGCGACGGCCTCCGGATCGGAGACGAACTCGTCGTCCCCGACCCGAAGCACCGGGGGTCGAGGGGGGACACGGGTCCCCTCAAAGTTACGCACCTTGCGCCAAACAGTCGAGGGGGCAGTCGTGGAGGAGATCCCGGACACGTAACTCCGCCAGGAGGTACGCCGGGCCAGTTTCAGGACCCGACGGGCCACTGCCTTCAGGCGCTGAAACTCGATCTTGTGCTCCAGCTGGCGGGTCCGGTAGAAGCGGCGGCCGGCACGGCGCCGCTCCTGAACGGCATGGGAGCACTCTGGGGTCCACCATGGGACGCTTCGCGGCCTGGGGGAGCCAGAGGTACGGGGGATGCAACTGGCGGCAGCCGAGAGGATCTTACTCTCGAGGAAGGCGAGGGCCTCACTGACGGAGGGAAAGGCAGGAATTGATGGCGAGATCGCCGTGCCCCTCGCGTATGAGGCCCAGTCTGCTCGGGCGAACAGCCAGCGCGGGCGGACAGAGGTGGGGGGGAGGAGACGGGTCGGGGTAAGACACACTGGGAAATGGTCACTGCCGGAAGAATCCGGCAGGACCTCCCAGGTGAACTCCGTCACGATTTCGAGGGAAACCAGGGAAAGGTCGATACAGGTGAAACTGTCGTGGGCCGAGTGAAGGCAGGTTGGGGAGCCATCGTTCAGAAAGGTGAACTCGAGCTCGTCCATAAGGGAGAGAAGGGTCCCGGAGAGAAAGGTGGAGCAAACGTCCCCCCAGGCCGGGTCCCGACTGTTGAAGTCCGCGAGAATCAGGAAAGGGCGGGGAAGCTGAAGAATTAGGTCACGGAGAGAATCGGGTGGAGGGCGTACGTTAGGGGAGAGGTAAAGAGAGCAGACCGTGAGCTGGCGCCCCAAGGAAAGGCGCCCGGCCACAGCTTGCAGGACTGTACGGAGCGGGAGGGGGCGGAAAGGGACGGAGCGGTGCACGAAGACCGCGGCGCCCCCCCTCCCCGCCCCATCGAGAGGCGGGGAAGGGAGCCCGCAGTAACCGGACACTCAAGGGAGGGAACGGGATCCCAGAATCGTCTCCTGAAGGCAGAAACACGCCGGACACCTGGAGGCCAGGAGAGAGGAGAGACTCTCGAGGCCTACCAGGAGCCCGCGGATGTTCCACTGCAGGAGCGAGGTATAGGGAGGGGTAGGAAAGTCAGCGTAAAGGATGGTTATGGGGTGGGTGGGCCGATCGGGCGGCCCGAGATTAAAGAGGGAATCGGAAAGCCCCGGAGTTCAGCGAGGGACGCCGAACGAGGGCGAGGGTCACCCCGACGAGGGGGCGATGTGGAACCAGATGCCGGCAAGTCCTCCAGAAGAGGAGTCTCCCGGACGTCCGGGGGAGAGCGATGCAAAGGGGATGTGAGAGGTATCCAGAATGCCCCTCCCTTCACCGGAGGTGCGGGGGAGGCAGGACTACGAGGGGGAGTGGAAAATAATACCTCACCCAGAGGCATTGGCAGGTCGAGGAGAGAGATGGGGCGGGTCAAGCGCGGGGGCGTGCACGTCCCACCCACCCCGACCAGGCGGGCGAGTTCCCCCTCCAGTGGGTCCATCGACCGGGCCGGAGGGGTGTATCTCAGCCCCCACCACGAGGGCCGTCGGGGACCCCAGGGGGGAGCGTGCATAACGGTTGCGCAGTGGGGATGGTGAGGACACCGGGGCGGTAGGGCGAAGGGGGCGTTTGTGTTTGGGAGAGGAAGGTGATGCGAGGCTTATGGCTTCGAACCTTTCGGGGTCACCACTGGCGCGGCGCTTGCGGCCCCTACCCCTCCGTCGTGCGGCCCGCATGGGTGACGGCGGGTCACGATCCGGAATGGGGGTGGCCGGTGGAGAGGGCGTAGAAGGGGCAGGGGGGTTGCCGACGAGGCATCGGCGTTCGCGGGGGGAGCACGTGGGGACGCGCTGGTAGTACGGGGAGCCGCGGTAGGAGTCCGCTGGGCGGCAGAGGATGGACTGGGAGTAGCGGACACGGTGGGTGGAGGCGCGTTGGGAACCGCCGGTGAGGACGGGGTCCGGGAACGGAGAACCTCGGCGTACGAGGCACCACGCCGGGCCTCGCAGCCACGCAACCGGTCCCGCGCCTCCCGAGCGCTGAGAAACTGATGAACAGAGGGCCCGAACCTCCCTTTCAAAGAGGAAGTACGGGCAAGAGCGGGATGAAGCAGGGTGTGGTCCATGGCAGTTGGTGCAGGAAGGCGGAGCAGTACAGGGCAAGGGGTGGGGAGGGCCGCCGCAACGGACACACAACGGGGCCGGCTGACGGCAGGAGCTGCTCACGTGGCCAAACCTATTGCACTGAAAACAGCGCGTAGGATCTG
Organism: Bathynomus jamesi; assembly: GCA_023014485.1. NCBI lineage: Eukaryota > Metazoa > Arthropoda > Malacostraca > Isopoda > Cirolanidae > Bathynomus > Bathynomus jamesi. The sequence continues at coordinate 159,714 of JAJOZX010002861.1, forward strand.
GCACGTATGGTCGTACTGAGAATTCGCACGCTCGTCTCTCACCAAAGCCCCAGAATACCGAAACGGGGGGCACCAGTGAGTCGAAAGTGAGGAGCAGGCGAGGAGAAGGGGCGGTTGGGGATCGCGATCTGTCGGGAAAGCGGTACACCCTCACAACACCCTGGGAGGCGAGGTCAATCTGGAGGTCTTCCACCGGGATGGGTAGAAGACGAGCAGCGTAAATTGTGCCCTGGCATTGATTGAGGCGGGGGGACACCGTAATCCCGCAGCCCAGGACATTGGGGATAGCGAGCAGAGAGGAGGTTTCGACAGAGGAACGCGACCTTATCAGAATGGAGCCATCCCTCTGAGGCCGAAGGTCAAAACGAGCCGTCCCCGTCACCCCATGGATCGCTCGAAAGAGGCGTTCATGGTTAGTGGGGAGGGGCTTGGAGGAGGAGGGGCGGAGGACGAGGAACTTGTCCACCGTCCTAAGGCCGAGCGAAGACGTCGGGCCAAACACCACCGGTACTTCGAGGGGACGGGGAGACGAGAAAGGCGGACGGCGACGTCGGGTCCCACGTCCCCCAGGGGCCGAGGGGGCCGGGGGCGATGAGGCCCGACCGGAGTGGGAGGCGACCGGGGCCGCGGGCTTCCCACCTGAGGGCGAAAAAGCAGGTGGGTCCCTATCGGGACGTGGAATATGGGGGGATCCAGGGGTCGGGGGGTCCACTGCAGGTCCATCCGCCACTGGCGGGGGTCGGGCAGCGGCGCCACGAGCCTGGGGAAGAGAGGGAGAGGAGGTGTCGGCAAGAAGAGCAGACGGGGTGGGCGAGGGCTGCCGACTGCCCTTACCAGACCCAAGGTCCAAAGAGGTAGTCAGAGGGAGGTCAGATGCACAAGCCGGGTCGTCAACGAGGTCCATTAGATTTGTAAGTGTTTCCATAAAAAATTCTTTTTTTTATTGTTTCGCGCCCGGGGCCGCGGGGAACCGATTACCCGGGGCCCAAGGGGACCAAGCGCACGCCGGCGGGGGATGGGTGCCTCGTCCCATGTAGGTACCCCCGTTTCAAAAGGGGCCCTTGCAGCGTCGAAAGTTCTCCCCCGCCGGCAGCAAAGACCAAGGCCCCCCAGGGTCCCAGGCCTGGGCACCCTACCAGCCAACTTAGTGCGGCCCCAGCCATGGGAGCGAGACCCCCAGCGACCAGCCCCGGCAGCCCACGAAGTGAACAGAGAAAGCAGAAAAAACAGAGGGGGCAAGGAAGAGGGTAAAGAGGGGAAGACAGGAAAGAGGGGGCTGTAGGATAGCAGGGTATGCTAAAAGTCCACTTCGCAACCGGGCGGGGGACCCGGCAGGGCCCCCAGCCACGGCTGACCCCCCTCGCCACATGGAGGCAGGAGCCCGCGGGCGATCCACCCCAGAAAGACCGCCCGCGGGGAGGGGGAACATAAGAAATAAAGATGGTGAAAAAGTACAAGCAAAAGTGTCTATTACTAGGAAATTTAAAAGAATTATATTGAAAATATAAAGAAAACAATGATAATAACATAGGGTTTTCTACCTTTACCAATCTGAGGCCTAAATGGTGTGTAATTGCTGGAGGCAAAGGAACCCACTCAGTTTGTGTTTGCACCCAACCACCAGAATCCTAAACTCATGGTATCAGCAATTGCAGAGAAAAACTTAACCTATTACACACTTATGGAAAAAAGTGTGTGATATAAATTCTTCTATATGCATGGATGTCGAGAATGTCTTGGTAGCATAGGCATATTTAATTTCTTAAATACTATACCTTCCTTGACAAGTAGAGATTCTGTCGAATATGTTCAGTGGACTAATACAGATAGATCAACATTGCAAACTCATATAGCTTCTCCAGATGAATTTATTGAACACCTTTCAGAAAACATTTTTTCTCTTACTAGGCACCACTACATTGCAAAAAGCCAGTCAGTATTTGAAGACTATGAAACAGAATCTTCACTGTGATGAAATACTTGTGCTAGGAGATTTTGCAGAAAACTATTCATTCATCTCTGAAGATGAACCACAAAGTTTTCACTGGACAAATGACCAGGTGACCCTCCATCCATTTGTGGTGTATCACATGAAGGATGAGGAATTAATTCATACTAGTTACTGTATTATTAGCGATTGTCTTGAGCACTCAACATCAGCATTTCACACTTTTCAGCAATATTTAATGAAGGATATTAAACAGAAATTCCCCAATGTACAAAAAGTAATTTATTTCTCTGATGGGTGTGGAAGCCAATACAAAAACAAATATAATTTCAGCAATCTATGCTGTCATGAACAGGATTTTGGTGTGAAGGCTGAGTGGAATTTCTTTGCCACAAGTCATGGAAAAAATGCTTGTGATGGTATTGGAGGAACTATTAAAAGAGTTGTAACAAAGGCTAATTTGCAATGTACTGATACTGGTCATATTCTAGCACCAAGAGCTTTATGATTTCTGCACTGAACACTTTAATTCAATTATTTGTTTGTATGTATGTTACAAAGGAGGTTCATGCGGATAAATTCAATCTTTCTAGTAGGTTTAATGAAGCTTCACCTGTTAAAGGTACACAGGGTTTCCACAGGTTTGTACCAGAGTCAGAAAACCTAATACAAGCTATCAGACATCTGATTCTGATAATTGTAAATTGTTTAGAATAAGTACTGGGGCTGAACCAGATAAAGACAGTCAACTAGTTGAAAAAGATGAGTATCAAATTGGCCAGTATGTTGCCTGTAAATATGATGATAAAGTTTGGTTTGGAATTATTTCGGACACTTCAGAAGAATATGGTGATTATAAAATCAGTTTCCTCACCTCATCAGGATCTACCACTCAGTATTATTTTCCGATGAAAGAGGATGTTTGCTGGATAAAACAAAGTGATATGATTTTTATCATGATGACACCAAATATCAAGCCTGGTGTTAAGATTATTTACTCCTTGAATCCAAAGCAAGTTCAAGAACTTAGTGGGAGTTTGGAACCAAAACTAGGATAAAAATCTGTTGAAAATTAACTATATATAAACTTAGGTAGGTATAGATTATTAGCATTAAGAATTGTTGCACCATGTGTAAATTGCAATGCATTAATTACCTAACAGCTTACATGAATTTGTAAAAATTAGTCTTTTAAGTAAAAGTAGCCATTTTGAAATCTGTAAATACCTATTTTATATGCAAATACACATATATTTCTTTTCATACATTGATAGAATAAAGTTGAAACTCATTTTATGTATATATGAAAATTTTAAAAAATCTAATTTAGTGGGGGCAGGACCCCTTCAAATGGAATAAAGTGTCATAACTTTTTTTTCTGTTAATTTTAGCCATTTTTCTACTTTTGAGCTGATATTTGAAATTTGTTACTTACTAGCATAGACCATTCTATAAACCAAATTTAAGCAAAATCTATGAGGGTGTGGTTTTGACCACTGCATGAATCGTCATGGAATGACCCGAAACGAAAAAATAAAATAATTTTATTTTACCAAATAAAACTTATCATTTTAGCTACAGTACACGAATAACAAATTCTTGTGTTATATACGTATTGTGGAGTGAGGTGAGGAAAAGCATTTAAACAAATTTGAAATGTAAAAATATGAAAATTGAGAAGTTTTCACATTAGATTAGTAAAATTTATGAAGGGAATTTATTTTTTAAAATATAGGCAAAGAATCAGCATCAGTACATCATTATTTAAAACACATTGGAACATCCCCATCTTTTAAACAGAATATTGTGATTCACGATCATACGCTTTGCTTATATCCAAAAAACCAAAAGACAATTAGCCTATAATTAGTTAATATATATCATGTACAGGAATACCCCGACTTATAAAAGGGTTAGGTTCCTGAAAAACCTTTCATAAATCGGGGAGGATTTTCCCATTGACTCCCATTATAAAAGCTAAGGTATGTTCCAGCCCCCCCCCCCCCCCCAAAATCCCACCCATAACGTAATAAAGCAAGATTTACAAAATTACATTTAAGTAGAACATGTGTATAAATTGTAAAAAATGTAAATATTTAAACAGACATGTAATAGTAAGTATGCTGTACGAGATAAATATCAGCAAAATGTCCACAAAGTAAACACAATACGTATAAATGGAAATTTTGCAAGAAATTAAATTGATTAAACGTGTAATATACTTTACATGAAAAGTGATTAGCGAGTGATAATATCAACTTCAACAAATGTCTACTCTTTCAAAATTTAAAAAAAAAATTTTGTAAGTGCGGGAAAAGGTCTGTAGAATGAGGTTTGGTACAGAATTTTTTTTTTTTTTGTAAGTGCAAATTTTCATAAACTGGAGCTTCATAAATTGGGATATGCCTGTACATGAAAATTGCATACAACCTCCAAAATAAAAGTAGAGTAATGAGTATTTTTGTTATTGTGTTGGTTACAGTAACAAATTGAGAAAATACCAGCTAAAAGATTTTAAATATGGAACCACAATAAAGTTTAAAAATATAATCTAATTGGTAATGAAATAGGTATGCTTTAATAAAGTTTCAACCTCTTTATTGCCAAAAGCTTAATTAATATTGTATTATTGCAATTTCTTTCTTGCTTCACTTAAAAAGTTTTTAAAAAACCTTGATACCCTCCCACCCCAACTTCTTTTTAAGATTTTGCTCAAAAGTATTCATTTAATCATCATATTAACCCTTACACAGTTGAATGTTAAGAGTATATAAATCTATTAGGATTAATTTTTAATATACTGTAAGTGTATGATACATTAATTATAAAGACTTTAAAGTTATACTAAATGACAGAATTTCAGTGTTCCTGCCTATATTTGTGACCCGACTTTCATTGCAATGACCTTATTCTTGCTCATGACACTGTCTTGTGATGATTCACAACTGTTGGAAACTATCAACTTGTTTAGTTATAGCACAGACAAAAAAGTTCCATTCTGACCTCTATTTATGAATGACCTTTGATGGAAGAACTAGATCCTTGCTCATGACACATTGTCTCATGATGATACACACACGTGTACAAAGTTTCATTAATTTGTTGAGCTGTTTAAAAATTATGGTGCAAACCCCCACTTGACCTATGACCTCTATTTGTGGCCTTGACTTTTTATGCAGGTACCTCATTCTTGTTCAGAACACCATCTTAGGATGATCTTTATATGTGAAGCTTCATCAGTTACAAAAATGTGACAAACAAATGGATAAGGGCAACTGAGTATGGTCCCTCCAAATTTATTTGGTTGGAGCAAGCATAATAAAATCCCAACTTCCAAGGAATCAAATAATGCAGAAAACTTTCTTTGGACCTATCCTACAACCATGTTAACTTGAGTTAATGATGATCAAGAGTAATTTATTAGTTTAATTTATAATTACATATCAACAGATATTTTAATATAGCCTATCATGGTATGGTTACAATTGTGAATATGACACTCATGTCTTTGATTGCTTCTAACTACCAGGTGTGTATAAAGTAATGCAAGTGAAGAATTATATTAATGCAAGCAAACATGAACAAATAATATATATTACATGTACTTTGTAACAACTGTATATTTGATGCTGTTTACGAGTTAAAAATGTTGAAACTAGTTTAAACCAGTTTAAATCAGAATGCTCTCTCTACTTGAATTACAACACTAGTTTAACCCATTAGTGCCGCGTGTTACTTTACTGATTTTGTTCTGGCTAATACCAGATGATTTTATTCAGTCTTGGGAAAGACCTCTTAGCACTAATGGGTTAAGCCAGTTCAAGTCAGATTTGTCTCTTTACTTGCATTATATACTTCATACACACCCTGTACCTAGCATTTTATTTACCTTATTTAGTTATTTCTAGTCTCTCAACAATGCTTAGAAAATTTATCATCAAAACTATAATGCCTGACTAAAATCCTCTAACCAGTATAATTTTTGCCAAAAAGAACTTTGCATTTTTGAACACTGAATTCCATCTGCAAATTTAGATACTTTACTACCTACTCCCTTCTCTAAATCATTTAGATCAGGGTTTTTTAACCTTTTCTACCACATACACCTTTTACATTGCCAGTGCTACCCATGTACCCCCCAAAAAAAGGATGAATTCAAAGAAAATACAAGAATGACATATGTACGGTACCCCCTGGTAAATCCCAGGCACACTCCAGGTTGAAAACTCCCGATTTAGATATACACTAAAGAGTAATGGACCTAACACTGATCCCTGTGGTACTCCACTTTTCACTTTTTCTACCCAACTAATAAATAACCAATATCCTACACAAGCTCTAAATTTATATAGAAGTCTCCCCTGTAGAACCTTGTCATATGCCTTACTAAAATCCAAACATCTATCTGATCAGTTACAAAGTAAATTCATGCTGGGAACTTGGAAATAAGATTATAATTATCCAAGTGGTCTTTAATATTATTTATAATTCTTTCCTTGGTTAACCTTGGTTTTGCTTCCACCCAAATTGTTCATTCTAACAAATGTCAAGCTTGTCACTCCACCTTAGACCTACAGTTTAACAGTGAATCTGAACCATGCCCCACCAGCAGCCAAGGTCTTAACCACTAGGCTACCCAGGGTACCCATTTATCTGCCAAGCAATTTCTTTTTTATTGTATGGAAGGATGAAAAGCTGGATTTTGCTATGCACCACCTGCCATCACCAGGTTTCAATCCCAGGGCCAATGGATTTGTACGATGTTACCAATGATGTTAAACTAACAAACAATTTCCTACCTCCTTTTTAGTGGTACCCTTTCAGCGAGTGGGTACCTACTACATTTGCTTTCTTTGATTCATCAGGCACCTCTACATAATTAAGAGACCTAGCAAATAGTGTTAAGCACAGTTGGTAAAATATGGAGGTCACAATAGCTTAGGTGGGTAAAGTTAAAGTTAGTAATTATAGACTGTCTCCAAGCTGTATGGATTCTTAAATTTTACCAAAATCTTACTTCTTTGGCCAAACACAAACAATATATATATATAATATATATATATATAATATATATAATATATACGTATATTACATTATATGACACCAACTAGGGAAGTACTCCAGGAGATAATATTATGCAGGAATCAGGGAGTGCTGGAACTCCCAATTCTCCCATCACCATTTTTTTAACTAATCTTTTTCCATGTCTCAGACAACAGTCAGCATGCTCTTATACAGACAATTCTTCCTCTATTCCTCACTACATATACCTTAACACATTGTGTACACACACACACAAAACTTTAAGACCTTGATTTCAGCTTTGGTAAATTTATAGTGTCAACCACAACTCATTTTGAAAATTAAAAATTAGGTTTTCCGGTGGTTTCTGATGTGATTCATCTGAAAATGACATTCATTTCCGTCGCAAATTACTCGTTTTTGTGATTCCCCCTCTACAATATGGGGGAATGCGTGGGAAATCAGGTTTTTTGGGTGTGTGTGTGTGGGGGGGGGGGGGGGGGGGGGCAAAAATGAGTGATTTGCGATAGAAATGAATGTCATTTTCAGATGAATCACATCAGAAACCAACGGAAAACCTAGGAACCCTACACTGATCAATTTGTGATGCGTGATCTTTACGGGGGCTCCACCCCCATACCCCCAAGACCTAAATTATACAAATGATAATGTAATAACATGTTAAGTTATGCACTTTTTTAGTCTTCATCTAGGGCACATGAATCAAGTTCTCAGTCAAACCCACACAAACAGCACATCATAATTCTATCACAAACATGACCAAACTGAATCCAATTAGAAAAAAAAAATAGCCAGAACAAAAACCAACCAACTAATTAAGTCGCAGAGTAGTGAAAAAATAGCCCAATCAAGAAAAATATTTTATGAAAAAAAGTCGCATTTGGCATGACATCACATCAAATGGATTTGTTAATTAAAATTTCAGAAGCAAATATCTCCATAAATATTAAAAACTGAGGTGAGGGGGTCATTTCAGTCGCAATTCACTCATTTTTTACCCCCCCCCCCACCCAAAAACCCCAATTTCACAAAAATGAGTAATTTGCAATGGAAATGAATGTCATTTTTGGATGAATCACATCAGAAACCACCAGAAAACCTAATTTTTATTTTTCAAAATGAGTTGTGGTTGAAACTATAATAATACCTCAGCTTTTGCTTTCCCCTTCCATTAGGAGGAAGGGGGCATTTTTTTAAAGGCATTTGCCCTTAATCCCTTCCTTTAAAAACAGAAAGGTTTTGGGTAAAATTTTGCAACCTTGACATAGCTCCCAGACAGTTCATAAGTCATGCCTACATTTTGAAATCAGTGAATCTCATGACATGATTATGGTGTAAAGACATCAGTGATGTCACCACAACATGCTTGCCAATCTGAAATGCGAGCATAGCGCATGGGGTATGTCAGAACTGAGTCTAGATTGTCAAGTTTTATCAAGTTTGCCCTTGGCTTGGCTTGTGTGACCTAGGAAGTAAACTTAATATGACTCCAGTGTAAATTTAGCAGAAACACTAGGTTCAGGTGATCATTGTATCCTTCAGTTTAATATTGCTTGTAATTCAAGACCTAGTGAAAATAAAGTAGAAGTCCCAGATTTTAAGAGAGGAAATATAAATGGACTAGTAAATGATCTGTGTCTAATAAATTGGACAGATATTCTACAGCCTGAACAGACAGTAACTAGTATGTGGGAAAAATTTAAAAGTATAATAATGAATATACAAAGGAAGCATATCCCACAGTGTAAAATCAGAACTAGAAAAAATAAAAAACAACCTTGGATAAACTGCAATGTAAAAAGAGCAATCAGGGAAAAAACAAAAGCATTTTATAAATCCAAAAGAACTAAAAATGGTACAGACTCCAAAATATATAAAAGTAAAAGCAGCATTTGCAAGAAAGCAATCAGAGATAGCAAATGAGACCTGGACAAAAGCCTAGCCAAGAATTCAAAAAACAATCCTAAGAAGTTTTTCAGTCACTTCAATTTGAAAAGTAGAGTGAAAAAGAAAACTGGCCCCCTCCATATAGATGATGATCTTGAAATAACTGAAGAACTAAACAAATACTTTGCATCAGTATTCACAAATTTATACTACCAGGACAAGATAGAGAAATAAATGAGTTAAGGGTAACAAAACTAGATATCCTAAAAGCAATAGATAAATTAAAATATGGAAAAATCTCTAGGGCCAGATGAAAAGCATCCAATAGTCATAAAAGCTGCCAAAAAGAATATAGCACAGGCACTAGAAATTATTTTTAATAAATCATTGATATGTACTGAAATTCCAGGATTGGAAGAAAGCAAATGTGGCTCCAATCTTTAAAAAAGGAAATAAAAACTTGGCAAAAAACTACAGACCCATCAGCCCCACCTCCATTATTTGCAAATTACTCGAAAGTAGCATTAGAGGTAAAGTTACCGAGTTCCTTGAAGAGTGCAACCTTATAAATGATAGCCAGCATGGCTTTCGAAATGGAAGGTCCTGTCTAACCAACTTGATTGAATTTTATGATGGAGTCCTATTGCATTTGGACAATAAAGAGCCAGTAGATATAGTATACTTAGATTTTGCAAAGGCATTTGATACTGTTCCTCATGCAAGATTGTTGGTAGAAGTTAGAGCCCATGGTATAAGAGGTCATATAGATGACTGGATAGAAGAATGGCTGAGAAACAGAAAACAGAGTTCATCTAAATCAGGGGTGGGGAAACCCTCGCCCGCGGGCGAAATTTCGCCCGCTTAGGTATTTATTATTTACTAAAAATTATGTATTTACAGCCCAGCAAATAGCTTTTTAAAATACATCTCTCGTAAAAAAATCTATAATATATCTTATGATCCAAATATTGAAATAATTATGTACAACGTAGGTATTTGGCAACTTTTAGCTGACGCGCAGAGGCAGCGAATCAACTTGTTGCTATACCCCAGACCTCAGTTTTAATTATAGGTTTTGAGCGGGCACAGTGATTAACTAGTTGGCGGTTTAATTTAAATTTTTTATTAAAATACCCATATTATAATGGCAAATTGTAGGAAAAAATGGAAAACTGGTGCTGGTGAGTGATGCATTTTGTGAAAAATGGACGGAATTATATTTTTTCGCTGAAATGAATGAGAAGTGCATTTGTCTTATTTGCAATGAATTTGTTGCTGTTTTTAAGAAGTACAATCTTGAGTGCCATTATTTAAGCAAGCATAAGAAATATGAAAATTTAAAAGGAGCAGAGCGTTTAGACAAGTTAACATCCTTAAAAGAAAATTTGGTTAAAAGGCAATCTCTTTTTAAAAAGCCTATTCAGGAAAAGGCATCTGTAACTCAAACCAGTTATGCATTGTCTGAACAAATTGCAAAAAAACTAAAGCCACATAATGAAGGTGAGTTTGTAAAAGATTGCATCATTACTGCCGTTGGAATTTTATGCCCAGAAAAACTCAGTTTGTTTGAAAAAATTAGCTTATCGAGAAGGACCGTTTCTGACCGTATTAAAGAAATGGCTGAGGATATTCAAACTTCTTTAAAAACAGACGCAGCAGAATTTGTGTTTTATTCAATAGCTGTCGATGAGACTACTGATTTATCAAATACTGCACAGCTAGCTATATTTATACGTGGAATAACTGCAGACTTTAAGATACGAGAAGAATTACTTGCCTTAAAATCAATGCATGGGACAACCAGAGGAGAAGATCTATTTGAAATGGTCAACTCAGTATTAAATGATTTCAATCTACCTTATGAAAAGCTGAGCAGTGTCGCTACAGACGGTACACCATCCATGGTAGGCTGTGAAAAAGGACTCATAACTCAGATTAAGAAAGAATTTGAGAAACGTCAATTAAACCCAAATACTTTAATTGTGTGCCACTGTTTCATTCATCAGCAAAATTTATGTGCACATTCTCTTAAGATGGACAACATAATGAAAGTTGTGACAAAATCTGTTAATTTTATAAAAAGTAAATGGTTGAACAACAGTGTGTTCAAAGAATTTTTGCATGACCTTGAAGCTGAATATGGTGACCTATTGTACCATTGTGAAGTTCGATGGCTAAGTAAAGCTCAAATGCTTCAGTGCTTTTATGAACTGAGATGAAGTGAGACTCTTTATGGACGTTAAAGGTGCCCCCATTAAAGAATTGGAGGACCAAAAGTTTCTAAGTGATTTGGCATTTTTAGTAGATATAACTAGTCATTTAAATAATCTAAATTTAAAATTGCAAGGGCCCAATCAGCTAATTACCTCTTTGCTCACCCATATCAGGAGCTTTGAATCGATGCTTCAATTATTTGTGACCCAACTGAAAAGGAACTGCTTTATACATTTTCCAAAGTTGAGAGAACAAAATCCAAAATCGACAGTTGAGTACATTGACGAGTGTTTAAGTCTTTTGGATCAATTTCAAAATAGATTTGAAGATTTGAAAAATCATAGAATCGAGCTACGAATATGCGAAACCCCTTTTGACGTAATGCCTGATGAAGCTCCGGAATCCTGGCAATTGGAATTAATTGATTTACATTCTGATAATACTTTGAAATCAAAATATAACAGTGAGCCTATTTTGGAATTTTACAAATGTGTTAATTTTGAGAAATTTCCTTTTCTGAGAAACAATGCTTTGAAAATAGCTTCACAAGTTTCTACAACTTATCAATGCGAGCAGTTTTTCTCAAAATTAAATGTGGCAGAGAGTCATTTACGTACACGACTTACAGACGAAAATCTTGCTAACCAACTCCAAGTTGCTGTTTCATCAATGCCAGTTAATATTTCCAAACTTTCACAGGAAAAGCAGTACCATCCTTCTCACTAAAAAATTGAAAGGTAAGATTCATCAAATTAAAAAAATATGCCCTTATGATTATTTTTTATTGCTTCAAAGTTATAAAAATAAACTATATATATATATATATATATATATATATATCCTGGTATTTTTTAAATTAGTCTTTGCTTGAGAGTTACATATCTACGAAATTGCTATTTAAAGGTAACTATTTTGATGATATTGATGTGCATTCACAAATAGATGTATTGTAAATTATATAAGGCTTATATATATAAGCTTAAAATTTGCCAGATGCCCGCGGAGGTGTTTATGTTATCAATTTTCGCCCTTGATACTGAAAAGTTTCCCCACCCCTGATCTAAATAGAAATAAGTCTACTTGGAAACCCATATTGAGCGGAGTCCCACAGGGGTCTGTGCTGGGACCTCTGCTTTTTGTTGTCTATATAAATGATCTAGAGAAGGGCCTATCATATAAAACCTCAAAATTTGCTGATACAAAATTAGGCCATAATGTTAAGTCAGTAGCAGGAGCAATGACAATACAAAAAGACTTAGACAGAGTAACAGCCTGGGCAGATAAATGAGAGATGAAATTTAATGTTGATAAGTGCAAGGTTATGCATATTGGGCCAAAAAATCCAAAATTTGAATACAATATGAATGGAATTTGGATTAAAAATGATGATAAAGAGAAAGACTTGGGTGTCACTGTGACCAATGAACTTAAACCCTCAAATCACTGTATGGTAATCAGAAATAAAGCAAATGCTAGACTCAATCTCATGCAGACACACACTGAATACAAATCACCCAATATTATAAAGCAACTATACATTTCATATGTGAGACCCCTCCTCGAATACTGTATTCAATTTAATAGTCCCTATTTGATACAAGATATTGAAAAACTGGAAAAAGTATAGAAATGAGCAACAAGAATGATCCCCTCTCAAAGACAATTGACATATAAGGAAAGACTGGTGTATCTAAACATGTTCTCATTAAAAAGGAGGAAGTTAAGGGGTGATATGATAGAGGTGTATAAAATGATAAAAGGGTTGGATAAGATAGATTTTGAGTATCTTTTCATTAAAGATCACAATAACCAGACTAGAGGTCATAGTATGAAATTATTTAAGCCAATATGTAGAACAAATTTAAGGAAACATAGTTTTACAAACAGAGTAATTAAGTTTTGGAACAGTCTGACAGAAGAAGTGGTGACTTCATACACACTTGATTCTTTCAAAAGAAGGTTGGATAGTATGATGTCTGCAAGGGACATCTGGTGATAGTGTGTAAGCCCATTTTTATTGCGTGAATGGTACTAGTTTATTTCATATATATTATGCCGAGCGGTGCCCCCCATAGTACTGTGAGGTATTGAAAACCTCATGATCTTCACGTGCCCAACAAACACCTTTAAATGGGAGACCCAAAATGGGTGCACACACATTTCTACATTACTGTACAGTCTTTACAGCCACACCTACACTTTTCCTCCTAAGTATATATATTGTAATGTATATGGTTATAAATTGTGACTTGATCCACAGTTGATATTGACTAACTTATTTTTGGTTGGCAAGGTACTAGTATTGATAGGTACCGTAATGAAACTGACTGGATTCTTTAGATGGTATATTTGCATGTCAGTTATAAATAGATATACAGTGTAACATATTTGTGGATAATAGCATATTATGACTTTGATCCTCTGGATCCAGAGTAAGGTACTAGTATTGATAGGTACCGTAATGAAACTGACTGGATTCTTTAGATGGTATATTTGCATGTCAGTTATAAATAGATATACAGTGTAACATATTTGTGGATAATAGCCTATTATGACTTTGATCCTCTGGATCCAGAGATTCCATCTTTAATTTTAAATTGACAATTAATTAGTTTTGTAAAAATTGGTTATTGTCAATGTACAGGCAGTTTTTACATAGTGGAGCCACCTTGATGGGCCAAAGTGGCCCTAAGTGTGCACACTATAAAAATTTCTTGTTCTTCTTATGATGCATACACTGCATGAAAAGTAGTGAAGTGACCAAAATATCATTGAAAACTCAATCTAGGCCTAAGCCTATACAAAACAGAAAGCAACAATCATATAACCCATCTTACAGTATCCAAAGTAACTACATTACACTGGAAAACAAGAGGCTACTCTGCCCTATCAAGGTTATCCAAATCATAAAAATAATCTGAAGCTATATTTTATAAAATCTTACAAAATTTCCCAAGTAGACTACATTACATGAACTAAAATAATTTTATATATATATATATATATATATATATATATATATATATATATCCCCGCAAGGGGGTTCTAAGCTCGTGCTCTTGAGTGCTCTTTGTGCTCATTTGTACGTGCTTGTTCCTGGAGGTTTCACGTGCGCCCTCCCGGCCCTAGCACCCAAGGATGATGGGGCTCGACCCTGCAGTCCTTGTCATCCTTGGTCTTTTTCCACTTCGACTGTCCCCTCCACCTTTCTTTTTCCTCTGTCTTTCCTCTCACTTTTTCTTTGTTTTTCCGCTGAGATATGCCCTTTAAATAGAGGCGAATCGGTTCTTCCTGAACTAAAAAAAAAAAAAAAAAAAAAAAAAAAAATATATATATATATATATATATATATATATACCCATTCATTCATGAAAAAGGGACCATCATATATTGAACCAATATTTTTGCTCAAAAAATGACGCACCAGACCTGGTAAATTTATGCCAAATTTCTGAAAATGGGTACGGCAAAACTTAGTCTGTTACCTGTCGGGTTTAATTATTTGATTAGCCTAGGGTCTAAGATAGTGAAAACCTATAATGAGATTTCTTACCGAAGTTTACAAAAACAGTGAATATAATTCCGTTTAATAACATTTTGCGTACGATACTTCAAACTTTTATTTTCGCTAAATTATTGAGGTTACCGAAACTTGCACATAAAAAATAGACCTTGGATCTTCAAACTAGCGTGGGCTCAGTAACAGTTCCGTTTCTTACCCTTTTAGTTTGACTGAAACAATTAACAACAGTATAGCTTGAATGAATTCGGAAGTAGGTCTAATCGAATTAAAACAGCGAAAAAATTATAAATTATTTATAAAAAGCTTAAATACACAATTCAGAAAAATATTACAGACACCAACTTCGAAACAAAACTTAATAACCAGTCGTCATCGAATATCTAATTTCACAATGAACTACGAATGTGTAATATGAACGTGTAATACGTGTTGTTCTTAGCTGTGGGAAGCGAGTTGCCATTTAACACTTGATGGTAAATTTACGAATTAATTTTATAAAAATTTAGTCATTTAAGATATGCATGATATAATGCATTTTAACTTTTATTGGACATTCTAAAAATCCATCAAGGGAAATATTTGTACAAAAAAAAGTTGAAAAATAAGGACTCGATCCGAAAAAAAAAAATTAATTAGAAATTGAAACTTCGTCATCATATGGCAAGTTTTGCTCGTGGAACAAATTGATTGGTCCGTTTGTAAATTCACATATGAGCACTTGGGCAATATAAAGCATAGGTGATGCAAAGCAACATTGCCCAGCCATTTAATTAAAGTGCCTTTTGCCAGAAAATTAGTTTTTAATCTGCAAAAGTGAAATTCTTTGAGACCTTATGTTGATATTATTATTATTATTATTATTGGTGGTGTACTGGTTAGCGTCGCTGACTACGAATCCATCGGCCCTGGGATCGAAACCCGTTGACGGCAGGCGGCGCGCAGCAAAACTCAGCTGTTCATCCTTTTGCACAATAAAGAAATTGGTTGGTAGATAAATGGGTACCCTGGGTAGCCTAGTAATTAAGACGCTGGGCTGCTGGTGGGGCGTGGTTCGGATTCCACGTTAAACTGTAGATCAAAGGTGGAGTGACAAGCTTGACCTTCGTCAGAATGAACAATTCGAGCGGAAACAAAACCAAGGTTAACCAAAGTTATATATGTTTAGCTGCAGGCCCAAATAACATCTCGTTAATAATACTCATTTTACATGAGCTTATATCCGAGTCTGAAATAAAGATTGTGTTTTGTTTTGAATTTTTCTACAATACCTGGTAAGCCAACCAAGCAAATATTCATCATAGTAAAATGTAATGCGATAGATAGTGTAACAATATTATACATTTTTAATCATGTACCCTTTACTTTCCAGGGCCATTACTATGTTAATAAGTCTATTTTAAAAGCTTGTTCATTATTTATTTTAGGCACTGATGATGGAAATAGGATTTTCAAAACGTTTGCAAATAAATTTACGAGATAACTAACTCTTTGCCCTCTTTTTTCAATATACGAGTACAGTATATATGTACATATATTCCCACAAGAAAAATTAAAAGCGACTCCAAGGCCTTTCGTGTATTCAACAATACACTCTGACGAGGTGTACTGTTGAATAAACGAGATCTTGGAACCGCTTTTCCTTGTGGGTGTGCATCATTTATTTATTTCGCGTTTAATTGTGAAATTCATCCCATATATATATATATATTACTCGAGATACGAGATGCTTAATCGGGATGTTGCAAAAATAATGGTATATTTTACAGGATTTCAGAATTTTTGGCAGACCACCTGTGAGTGGAGTTCACAAAAATTTGCAGTTTCACTTATCCACTTCAAATTAATGGGGGTTATACCAGGGTCCGGGAGATGGTTAGGGTTGTACGAGGTGTCAAAGCCGGGCTGGAACCCTAGTACTGGTGCTTTTTTACAGAAAAAGTAAAATTTTTAATTATATGACTATTTTATCAAATTCATTTTTTCATGTTTCACTTTTTGAGTAAAAAATCTTTTAAAAATTAAATATCCAAATTATTTTACTATAGTAATAATAATAATAATAATAATAATTAATTTGCTTTCATCAGTTTGAGACAGTGATATAGGACTCGAGACCTTTTTTCTGGTCTCGGTCTCGACTACGTCACTGCTGAGTATGTTGATGTTCCTCAAGTGCACCGAACATTTATCTTGTTTTAAGTAGGCAGTTAACTGATGAAAAATGTCCCAAACTATGAATTTGTGAATAAATTATGAGTAAATTTTGCAAATGTCACTTGATAACCGACTTGTCTACGAGTCATTTTTGTCGAGTCTCGAGTAAGTCACGAGTCACTGAGAGCGAGTTTCAAGTAAAGTTTCAAGTCTTTTTTTTTTAGCGAGTCTCAAGTCATTTAAATTGGCGAATCGCGAGTCAAATCATTTTTGGCGAGTCGCGAGTCAAATCATTTTTGGCGAGTCGCGAGTCAAATCATTTTTGGCGAGTCGCAAGTAAAGTCTCGAGTCAGCATGGATAAATAATATTTTTTTTCACATAGTGCTTTAGTACTATGTTCAAAAGCTCTGAAACTAAATGCCTAATTGTTCGAGTAAATTAATCCTCACTTATCCCTGCATCTGGCTGAGTCTGCCTCGCCCTCTTACGCCTCCACTGGGTTACCACCTTTACACTATGCTCTCTATTCTTGTCATGAAAGACATGACCTGCCCATGCCTATTTACTATTAAGAACTTACCTTTACCAATATCTTCTTCTAAAGATGTGACTTACCCGTGCCAATTTCTTATTCTCGATTTTAATAAGTACTGTTATTTATCTCCTTCCAGTTGTTCCTTACTCATCTCTTCATGATAAACATAATATTATCCCTTCCTTTCCTGTCTGAGTACTCTTTAGTTTACCTCGTAGAAGTCAATAGAAACACATAAAATTTCAATATTCATTACCAATTGATGTTTTTATTGAGAGGAAATGCATACTCAACAAAGTTTCGTACCTGAAAAGATTTATGGATGAAACAAGGGGGGACATCGCATGCCTCACGGAAACTCATCTTAAAGATTGCCAAGGAAATTGTGAAAACTGCGAACATTGTACTGATAAGAAAGAGATAAATATAGGGGGTTTCAACTTACTAAAAAAGCTGATAGAACAGCGAGAAGTAAAGGTGGCTGTGCTATGTATGTACATGAAGGTCATATGACAGAGACGGTAATAAGTAACTCAAACAGCTTTGTGGAACTCCTAGCAGTGAAAATAGAAAAACTAAACGTGATACTGATAGTCATCTACAGACCTCCAAACACCAACCGAAAAATTCTCGGATGCCATTGATGATATCAGAAACTTAATAAAGTCCATAAACCCTCCATCCCCCAATATAATGCTCTGCGGAGATTTCAATTTCCCATTTATAAAATATAAAAAGGTGGAGAGGAATATATATACACCAGGACAAGGGGGACAAAAGAGAAGACCAGGAGCGAGTAAAAATGTTGATGGTTCTCACAAACGAGTTTATGCTGACACAGGAGATCAGAAAATACCAGAAAAAATAACTGCCTGGATCTGGTATTCACGAATAACACGAACTTGATTGCCGAGATAAAAATAACCCCAACTATTATCTCAGACCACAACATAATCGAGATATCAACAAATATGGCGACAACACTAAAAGACAATACACATACTGAAGAAAGAGGCAAATTTGAGACTTTTAACTTAAACTCCAAGACTATAAATTGGGAAGCAATCAGATCACACATGTCCAAAATAGAGTGGAGAACAGTTTTGGAGAATAAAACAACTGAGGAAATGCTAACAATCTTGGAAGAAAAGACGCTGAGAATTTTAGAAAAATATGCTCCGAAAGCACTGATTAAGGGCCATACAAAGAGGGAAGAGGAAAAGGCGGTAGAAGCAATAAAGGAAAATCCAAAATATTTCTATAGCTATACGAAAAGGAAAACAAAAACGCGCACCACTATTGGGCCCTTAAGGAAAAGAAATAATGAACTAACGGACGATCTAAAAGAAATATCTGAAACAGTGAGAGCCCAGTATGAATCATTCTTCAATACCCCAAAAAGTGACAAAGCAATACCTGACATAGATGCATTCTTTGAAGAAAAATTGCAAGGAGAGTGTATAACAGACTGATTTTACCCCAGAAAATGTAGCGAGAGCTACAGGACAAATGAACTCACTTTCAGCTGCAGGTCCGGACAAATGGAACGCATTATTGATTAAAAAACTAAAACTGAAATAGCTACACCCTTACACTGGATATGGAGAAGATCCCTAGACACTGGAGAAATACCGAGCATCTTGAAAAGAACAAACATTGTCTCTATAAAGGAGGGGATAGATCTCAAGCAAAGAACTATAGACCAGTGTCATTGACCTCCCACCTCACCAAAGTATTTGAAAGAATAGTCAGAGAAAATCTGTGACTTCTTGGAGACAGTGGAAAGATTCAATGAAAATCAGCATGGATTCCGATCAGGAAGATCATGCCTATCACAACTTATAGAGCACTAAAACAATATCCTAGATGTACTTGAAGGCAATGAAAACTACGATATCATATACTGTACACGGATTTTGCTAAAGCTTTCGGCAAATGTGATCATAGTATAATAGCACATAAAATGAAACATATAGGAATAACAGGCAAAGTGGGAAAATGGATCTACAACGTCTAAGGTCGTCAAAATTCAAGGTATATCATTGTCAGAATCAGAAGTACGCAGCTCAGTACCACAAGGTACAGTACTGGCCCCACTCCTGTTCATTATCACGCTAGCAGACATAGACAGTGGAGTAAACAGCAACAATATAGTAACATCCTTTGCAGACGATACAAAGATAAGCAGAAAAATCAGCTATGCAAAAGAAGTGGAGGCCTTGCTGAGGGACACGAACAAAATATACAAATGGTCAGAAGACAACACCATGACATTTAACACCGAGAAATTTCAGCTCTTGAGATATGGTAGAAATGAAGAACTTAAACAGACAGCATATTATGCTCCAGATAGACAGGAAATTCAGAGAAGGAGGAAAGCAATCGATTTTAGGGTTATAATGATCGATGATGCGAAATTCGAGACACAAAATCAGATAGCGATAAACAAAGCAAAATGAGTCGCGGGACAGGTACTAAGAACGTTCAAACGTTCAAAAGAAGGGACAAGACAGTAATGATTCCCCTGCTGAAAACACTGATCAAACCAAAACTTGAATACTGCTCAGTCTTGACGTCTCCATTTAAAAAGGAAGAAACTAATAAACTCGAAAAAATCTCGGAGACGTTTCACAGCTAAGATTGATGGCTGCAAAGAACTCAACTACTGGGAAAGACTACACGTAAACTAAATCTGTACCTTCTGGAAAGAAGGAAGAGAGGTACACCATAATCTCCATACGGTATGGAAAATGATCGAAAAACTGGTACCAAACCTCAAACTAAACCCAATTACCATCCAAACAGTGCTGGAAAATAGGAAAGGCAGAATGTGTAGTGTTCTCAAATTAAAGACCCGACAAGGGACTTCTTTAACACTGAAGGAAAATAGCTTGGTTGTCAGGGGCCCAAGACTTTTTAACCAGCTTCCAAAGGACCTCAGGAACGTTACAGGGGTCAAAGTTGAAGTCTTCCAAAGAAGACTAGATGCCTGGCTCAGGACGGTACCAGATGAGCTGGGTGTATCTGGCTATGTGCGGAAAGCGAAAGAGAGCAACTCGCTCCTCCACCATGCCAGGCCTACAGGTGGGGTCACCAACTTGACCTTCGTGTGAAGAGAAACCAACGCACCGAACTTCAGCGACGTTAACGATATCATATTCACTACACTTATATACAAAAATTACATCGAATTTATGTGATGCAAACAGCAAAAGTGTGCATTTATCTATGATTTTATGGAAGTTATATTAAAGTTATATTCTATCTCTTCCGGAAGCACACGGACGACTGCTCCAAAGCCATATAATAGGGTACACCCATTCGGTCGTGGAAACTGGTTCCAGCGGCGATGTGACGATAATGATATGGACTCCAAACTCGGAAGATTAAGGTGTCTCGGTCCAACCAATCACAAGCCAACACTAGAATAATGGGCGGGGCTTATTTTACAGTTTGATAATGAACGGACTATAGTTAATTGTACATTATTCAAAAGTTGATATGAGGGAAAAATACTAAAGTTATTTCAGTCAAGTCGCGAGTCAGAATATTACGAGTCTCATGTCAAGGCGCGAGTTTAGAAAGGCAAGTCTCGAGTCAAGTCAAGTCAGATTACGTCCGAGTCCAAGTCAGTCTCAAGTCCACAAAAATAGAGACTCGAGTCTCTATCTCTGTTTGATAACCTCTTTAGAATCATTCCTGAATGTGAAATACAGAGCTTAGGAATTAGGCATTACACAATAATGAATCCATACAAAAACAGCATATCGTTTCGAGCTCTGTCTCGGCCATGGTGGTTTCGACTACATCACTGGCTTGAGACATTAAATTCAATACAAACTATTACTTCAATAAGTTAAATATCAAGTAACGATTAATTAAATATAAAAACAACTGTAAATTGTTGATGAAATTATAAATTTTAAAATTTATTATACCTAAACTTTGCAAAACTTAATTTTCAGCGCGATAATTTTAAAAGTTTGGAAAACACAAAGGGCAAAGGGACCCAATCCTCTCCCGGACCTTGGGTTATACAAACCACCGACATCGATTTTATAATTACTGAGCTGACGTTTGACATTGCGAACGACACCAACAAACAAACGAGAAGCAACACCGAATGCAACTCTTGCGTAAGAGATTTGACTTCCCCGGACACAATGAAAATCATAGCCTAATATAATTATTATAATACAATAATACAAATTATATTCAAATGAAGCCGACGTTGCAATAACAAACTGGATTTTTCCAGTTCTCTTTTTGAATAAATCATACAAAATTTATGTAGTCTTTCGAAAAATATAGGTTACCTGTCTTTCGCAATGCCCCTTAGCTTAAGTGTGAGTTAGATGAAAGGTTTCATTGTTTCACACAAAGCATTACTCCGCCCATACACTCATCATCATCATTATTATTATATATATATACTGTGTGTATATAAAGTTTCTGGGGACGCCATTTTTTTGGATCCCCAACTGGCCGAAAGTTGGTAACGTAGGAAATAACTAATCAACCTAGTGTAACGTAACCTGGAAGTAACAGTCACTCTGATTAGGCTGACTATGAAATGGGTGGATCACCGAAATTGGTGTTCCCGAACTTATACTCGTATATGTGATGATTTTTTAAACATCTGACATTTTAAAAGGTTTGTATTTTTTTTATTAACTGAAATAAAAGCATGAAACTTTTGCATCACAGAGCATATTTGGCAATGGGGGACTAATTCCCCATGTGTAGAGAATTTACAGTACAAATTTCATGCTTTTATTTGTTAATAAAAATGACGAACCTTTTAAAGTGTCATATGTTTCAAAGAAATCACCCGATATATATATATAATATATATATATATATATATAATTTTTTATACAGGGTGTCAAGGGCGAACGACCGCAAAACCGCCTCATAGAGGGAGAAGAGCGCCAATGGGGAACATTGAAATCTCGTAAAATGGAGATTTCAGCGAAAGAAGAGTGGGATAGAATGTATTCCACTTTGGAAGTGAGGTAGCCAAAGAGTTTTGGATAGTCAGGAGAATTAGAAGAAAGGTAGACAGCGAAGATGTATTTAGTTTGATATTGGTAATGAATTAAGCTATATACAGTATATAATATATGAATGATACGAACCCACAAGGAAAAAAAAAAATAAATAAATAAATAAATAAAAAAAAAAAAAATATATATACATATATGAGGGGCGGTCAGAAAATAAGTTTACACGGCGTATAATTTCTTAACTAAAGGACCTACATTGATTATGTTTGTATCAGGTGAATTCGTTCATCATTGTTGGCAACACTGCACGTCGATTCGGCTGCCATCTACCGTAAATTGGTTATATGAGTCAGTTGAACATGGCGGCTCGACTGGAACAGTGCCCTGCCCTACGGAGCAGTCCAGGACGTTTGCGTTTAATGGCCGTTCGTAAACGTTCCAGTGTTGAACAATATGCAGCTGCATTGATTGTTGTACCTTTTTGCATGAAGTCTGCGAGCAAAACGCTTTTGTGGTCCCAAAACACGGTAATCATCACTTTGTCAGCGGACCTCACAATCTTGAACTTCTTTGGTCGCGGGGACCCAGGGTGTTTCCATTCCATGCTGGCACGTTTTGTTTCCGGAGTATTTAGGAGACGACAATCTCATGATTGTCATCTCCTGTGACAATGCGCTCGAGAAATTCTTGACCACTGACAGACTCGGAATATCGTTGCAGAAATGACAGGGCACTGTTCCAGTCGAGCCGCCATGTTCAACTGACTCATATAACTAATGTAGATGGCACCCGAATCGACGTGCAGTGTTGCAAACAACGATTAACGAATTCACCTGATACAAACATAATCAATGTAGGTCTTTTAGTTACGAAATTATACGCCGTGTAAACTTATTTTCTGACCGCCCCTAGTATATATATATATACTCCTCGCAAATATTCCTCTTATACTCATGAGTACTTGCATTACGGATTTGCACGTTTCATATGTTTAACCTTGGTTTTGCTTCCCAAATTGTTCATTCTGACGAAGGTCAAACTTGCCACTCCACCTTAGACCTACAGTTTAACGTGGAATCCGAACCACATCCCACCGCGGGCGGTCAGAAATTACAAAGTACTCGCCCGGACTGGATCTCACGACCTACTGATCAATAGCCCAGCATCTTAACCATCAGGCTACCTTGGGTACTCACTTATCTACCAACCAATTTTTATTTTATTGTGTGGAAGGATGAACATTGAACAGCTGGGGTTTGCTGTGCGCCGCCTGCCGTCACCGGGTCTCGATCCTGGAGCCGATGGATTCGTAGTCAGCGATGCTAACCACTACACCATCAAGGCGCATATATATATTAAAATATTTGTTTTAAATTGCCCTGGTGTTACAAGGTAAATTTACAAAAACAGACAGAAAACATGAGAGAAAACACATGAACTTTACCTGCTATATATCCAAACTCTTCGTATTCCTCTTGTACCCCTGAGTACAATGCTTGCATTACGAACAGGATCATAGGTTAACATCCTCGGATGAAAACTTTCTCATTGCCGCTCTCTGTAACCCCTCTATTATGGAGTTGTAATATGAAGAATGTGCAGTACAGGTAGGGTTGCCAGATTTTGATGACCGGATTAAAGGACACTCAAAACGTTTTCAAGCTGCCACTCCCAGATTCTCAAATTTATATATATATATATATATATATATATATATATATATATATATATATACAGTGGTGGGCACCGTTAACCGCTAATCCGTTAACCAAAAAGTTAACTTCGTTAACCGTTAATCATGTAACGGAAGTTACCGATAAACCGTTAACGTTAACTTTTATTATAAAAAAAATGAAAAACAATATATATATAATTTAATTTTCCCTCTTCTTCTCGTTCTCCATTTTGTCCATGAGATGCATGTTGCCCTTCATAAAAATTAGCATATCAAAGTTTTCATCAGAGAGGGATGATCTCTTGGCCCTCAGGATGTCCTTGCCCATAGAGAACAAACGCTCCACTGCAGCACTGGAGGGGATGGCTGTGTTGAACTTGATGAACAAGTCCACCAACACTTGCTCACCCAAGAAGGCAGCATCTGTCAGCAAGTCCTTGGAGTTGGTCTCCAGCCAGGTCTTGACCAAGTTCTGGGCCTTGCCCTTGAGTGACCTGTGGCTTCTGCTGCTCTCTTTTGTCTGGATGACAGCACTGAAGAAGTCATCCTCCTCCTCCTCCTCCTCGTTGTTGCTGCCCACTTCGTTGGACTGCTGCTTCATAGCCTCCTCGACTGTACCCTCCATGCTTTTCCTCACCCTGGCGACCTTGGTGTTGTCATACTTGTCCAACCAGATGAGGCGAAACCTGGGATGGAAGGCAGCAGCCAGCTGGCATTCGTCATCCTCCAGGAGGGGCCCAAACCTTTTGTCGATGCCTGCCAAAAGTGCGTCGACCAAGGCGGATTAATTGCGCACCTGCTCAGCACTGAAAATAATATAAACTTTTAAACGTTTATTTATGAATTTTTTGGGTTAACGGACTTGAGTTAACGGAAGTTAAATGTAACGGAAGTTAATTAGTCCGATAATGATTTTCAAAGTTAACTTAAA
Organism: Bathynomus jamesi; assembly: GCA_023014485.1. Classification (NCBI taxonomy): domain Eukaryota; kingdom Metazoa; phylum Arthropoda; class Malacostraca; order Isopoda; family Cirolanidae; genus Bathynomus; species Bathynomus jamesi. The sequence goes on from JAJOZX010002861.1 coordinate 184,631, forward strand.
AGTTAAATCGTTAACGAAAAAGTTAATTTCGTTAATTAACGATTAACGGATTAACGGTTTGTGCCCAGCTTTATATATATATATATATATATATATATATATATATATATATAGAGAGAGAGAGAGAGAGAGAGAGAGAGAGAATGATGCTCCCCAAAAATTTTTTAAATGTTATAGGATAAATATTTATTTCAACATCTTTGATTTTTACTATATTTAAAATGTTCTTGAATATAGACGAGAGCAGTACCACTACTGTATCTAACTAAACTAAACTAATTTCGCCAGTTAGGTAGTTTATTTGTAAAAATAAAATAAATTCTTTTTACTTTTTACTTCATTTAATATTATACCGTACAAAAGAAAACAGCAAAAAGTAAAACAAAAATAACTATTTAATCTAGGAATTATTCATGTTGAGCATATTTAGTACTACTTCGAGAAACCTTAAGAACTTTGACATCATTTTTTATTTTCTCTGCAAAATCTAAACAATTATCTTTAAAATTGAAGTAAATCAATAGTTCGCTCTTAATAAGCGGAAGTGAACATCTGTTTCTCTCATCATTCCACTTTGAGTTCATAACACTAAATATCCTTTCTGAAAATGCTGAAGTGCCTGGCACTGAAAGAACGTAAGAAATCACCTTGAAAATGTTTAAAAACTTTAAATCAACGCTTTTCAAAAGTAAATACCAACGCCCTGAAGTGCTCGAACAACTTTGAAATTTATCAGAGGCTGATAAAGTTGCATAATTCTCTTTTAGTACTGAAACCTCATCAAATAAATCATTCATGTTCAACTTGAGTTTTTCAACCAATTTCAAATGCTCTACTACTTCCACAAAAGAGTTAAAATCAGGGCAAGAGTCCTTAAAGCATAATTTGCTGAGTTTTCTAAAAAGGGTAGCTTGACTGAAATCAAAATGACTTTCTAAATATTTCAATGCTGCATCATAAAATGCTTTAAAATCTTTTAGCACTGCGCTTTTAACAACAGGATCTAATTGGCGAAAATGTTGATGTACTTGATAACCAAAAAATTCTTGTTCAAGACGATTTTTAAGTGAATTTTTCAGATCATCCATTACATGGAAAACATCACTAGCACAAGTTTCATTGCTTTCAAGTTGTTTTATTGCTTTGTAAAAATACCTATGTAATTATAATAAATTTCTTAAAGGATTTATTATTTATGATTTTGAAATAGACATAAAAATAGAAATAAAGGACATATGCCGTCCTTTGACGCTTCAATAAAGGACAAGGACAAGCAGATCGAAATAAAGGACGTCTGGCAACCCTAATTGTACAGGTATCATTTGTCTACGAGTAAACTAGTCCAAATCTTGAAATCTTACCCACTGTTTGTCAAAATATATATACATACATACTGTATATAAACCTACTTCCGGGAACCTGGAATTAGGTTTACCTGTAAAGTTAACTCTTACTAATTTAATCTAACTTTTAACTTAACCCAAGTTAAGTTTAGAACTAACAAGTGCAGTCTTCTTCAACTAATTGCAAACCTAATCATGGACTGTCCGAAGCTAGTCTGAGAACCGGGGATGGGATAGCAGTGACAAACCCGATCACGGTGTGATTGTCCCGGCCTAAATGTGATTTCACCATAAAAACAAACGTCACCCATTAACTATTGTTTTGAACTGTACATACTTAGCAGAGGGGCCAGAACCACATCACAAACACGAAATATTGCATATTTACCCATAAATCCTTGTAAAGTTGCAACAATTTCTTGGTTTCTTTCGTAGCTTCCGGCAATGTCAATACTTGCCTGCGGCTAAACATGAAGGATTTAGTGTTGTCACTCGTAATTATGGCAACTACATACTCTTAGGAGACACGTACTCTTACCCGCCTTTACCCCCATTAGTAAACTTTTAAATTTTCAGTTTCTTCATACACTCCTCCAAGTCTTCCATCGCTCATGATGGCTACCATTCTTCAGTGGCCTCCATACATGAAAAGTTTATTGACGAGTACGAGATTATTTCAACTGACGGATCTCGAATAATAGGTTAGACAGATCACAGGTTCAAAAATCATTGATAAAATTCAACTTTGACGAAAAACTTTAGCTTGCAGTTTCATTAATTAATGACAATAAAATAGTACATTTACTTTTCCAAAGTGAAAATATATTTAACCTAATTTTGTTAATCCATCCACAATGCGTCACAAATAAAATTCATTCGACTTACCTCCTGATTCAACGTAGCGATGAATTTCAAATCCAGAAAAAATTGCCTCGTCGAGACACTTCATTTTAGTTGAAAGTCATGAAAATAAATTGCACAAAAAGTTTAACTTTCATTCAAATTTTAAAATTTATTCGGTGTTAAATTTAATAAAATTTTTTTTATTAATTTTTTCTTTATATCAACTCATCACTTCCAAGGCATCCATTTTACCTTCAATTTTAATGGTGAGAATATATGTTATTTTCAACAAACACATTTAATTGACTTACCTGACAAATAGTTTCCATTTTTTGGTTGCCTTATATATATATGTTAATATGTATATACACAAAATAGTAGAACCATTGACTAATACAGTATATATTATATAACCAAGCTTCCTCATTTCATTCATAAGCTGTCATACTAAAAGGAATATACGATGATCTACAACTTACGCTTACTATTTACAATTACCAGTCTACACAACTTTTTAATCTCTCGGAAAGTAATAAAGAGTTACATTGTCTAATAGATCTGTTATAAAGCAAATTTAGGGTTCTGCAAAAAACTTGTGTGTAATTATTTCAGAATTACTGCCCATAAAATAATCTGTTATTACAACCGTAAGAAGCACACTGTAATAAATCCTGGCCCTAATCAGAAATTATCAACCATTCTAAACGCCCGTCTGTGTACTTCAATTTAATAATTAACACTATTGAATGGGATTTGTAATTTGTAGAGCTCGCATGAGAGGGCGCTGCGAGTCACGTTTAGTAGAAACGTTTATGAATGAAATGAACTTTATGATAAAACTTATTAATTATCAGGTCATCCCATAAGTAATGTCGTTTTTTAGATCGGAATTTAAAGGACAAAAAAAACTCAACTGAAACTTTTTAATCTAGTATACAGGGTGTCCGAGAATTATCTGTACAATTTTTGGCTGTTATTAAAAGTCAACCATGGATGGTGGACGGGGATGAATTGAGTTTCTGGGCCAATTCTTCGACAGTTGTTGAACAGTCTTCTTCAAGTGCGGCTAACAGCAGGTCATCATCAAACTCAGCAGGGCGTCCAGAGCGTGCTGCATCTGTCAAACAGCAGTCACATTTCTAAACTTTTGAAACCATCTTTGACATTTCCTCACATGCAGAATATCGTTGCCATAAACTTCCTGAATGTTTCGCATTGCTTCAGTAGCACTATTTCCTTTTTTGAACTCGTAAAGCATTATATGCCTGATATGCTCTTCTGATACCGCCATGTTTATGAGGGGTTCACATAAGCGACGTGCACTCAGGGTAGGCAAGGTAGGCAGTGCCTGCCCTAGCATAAAATCTAAAAAAGTAACTTTTTTTGTTAGTTATTTAAACTTCATTCTTTCAGTTCCTTAATGCTTTCTCTTAAAATACATACAAATTTCATGCTAATTCTGTATGTAGCATTATGTGTAATGCTGAAGCAGGCACATATTGCTATGCTTTTTATCCTGCATACAAATTATAATAGCTAAATTCTTCGTAGCGCGTGCCGTCAATCCAAGCTTTTTCCTTTAAAACAATAGGAAATAAAGCAATTTTTAACCTGCCTACGAAGCAACCCATGGGGCGGGAGTATGATGTAGCAACGTGGCAACGCAACTGCCTTATACTGAATGATATAATTAAACAAATGGAAGCTAGATATAATGACTTCAGAAATTTGCGGTTTATTACTTTAGTTGATAGTAAGAAGTTTGCCGAAATGGCTAGTCAAGTTGATAGGGAAGCACAAGAAAGTTTAGAAAAGAATTATGCTAACTTCTTTGATTTCGTAAGAATAAAAGCTGATTTGGCTGGAATCTATAATGCACCAATGTTACGAGACAAATCTATTAAAGATTTGCTCGTCTTCATTTTTAAAAATGAACTGGAACAAACATTTCCCGAAGCAGTGAAACTGCCGCAATTGGTCCTTACAATTCCAGCTACAACTGTTTCAGTTGAGCGAACATTTTCAGCTTTAAAAAGAATTAGAACATGCACTAGGAATCGAATGACACACGAAAGGCTTTCATCGCTCGCTTTAATCTCTCTAGAAAAAGAAAGGTTCATGAAACTGGAACAAAGTACTACACACAACTTTTATGACATGGTTACAGAAATATTTCTTCAGAAGGAGAGACGAATGGAATTTATCTACAAATAATGTAAGTACCGTAAATACTTATATAACTAAAATTTTATTTTGAACTTTTAATATTTTTATTAATTATCGGGATATTAGTTGGTATAAAATAGCTATGAAATTCTGACCAGTTTTATTAAGTTGAGTAACAATTCGATGCATGCCTAATTTCTATATTTCGGTGGTAATTATTGTTAATACAGTTTTCAGACCCTTTGTTGGCAATCGATTTTATTAGTGCCTACTGCCTACCCTCAGTTATTACGCACCGCACGTCCCTGGTTTACATAAAGCAAAACACACGTCTTCACTGGTCAAGGTCTGTAAAGTATGTAGCGAAACACGATAGATCTCCTCTTAGATATAACCTTCGGAAAATTTATGCTTAAACCGAGTAGGAATAGTTTAAACTTAATCTATCGTAAAAAACGACATTACTTATGGGATGACCTGATACATTAGTGTTTAGACTATGGTTGAACCTACCAATGTGACCACTTTTCCAGAGATCACCCCACGAAACTGACCACTTTTCTGTAGTCCCGGCAAAAATCCTACACGTAGACTTTCCTCAGTATAGTGACCACCTGCATATTGTGGAACGTGACCATTTTTACCCAGCCTAAAATATTTTTTTCCAGACATTCATCTAGTCGTATTGAAGTGATCGTATGCTGTCACGACTCAAAATACAGTTTCTGGAAAATTGTTAAGACGAATACGCTTCTTTTTTTTAAAATTTGTGGAAAACCCTTCATTTGATCTCAAGCACGGGATTAAAAAACTGTCAGTTTGTTATTAACTTTATATGACCGCTTTTGTTTGGTCACGTTTGACCAGGTTCATATATATATATATATATATATATATATATATATATATATATATATATATATATATATATATATATATATATGAAAAATTATTTCACGAAAGTGACACGTGAAAAATATTTATGATGAATAAAACCACGAAGGGAAAAGAAACACAAAGGGGTGCTCAAGCGCTTTCGTCTAATGACATCCTCAGGAACACTGGAGTGAAAGGACAGATCAAGGCAATATATAGGTTACAAAAATAAACATACATACATACATATTCACTCTAGCAACATTGTTAATAGAAATATTCTTGAGTCGGCTATAATTCAACTTACAAATAACCTTAACATGAGTAAAGGTCTGTTTCAACTCGATCCCGTTGCTCTGAATTCCTTCAGAATGGATTTAAACAAAAAGGGCAGGTTGTTAAATCTTTGGTAAAAATTTGTTTTTGTCTTTTTTTTTTTTTTTTTTTCCTTATAAATCTGTAGGTTTCTCTTACAACTTTATTTTTCAATTTTTTGCTGTATGCGTGTATGTGTGTGTATGTATGTGTATGTGAGTATGTGTGTGGTCATTGCAGTTAAATGTGTGTATGTATATGTATGTATGTATGTGTGTATATGTATGTATGTATGTATGTGTATATATATGTGTATATATATATATATATATGTGTATGTACCTTACCTTACAACCTCACAAAGGTTCTGCGCGATGATTTCTCATTTCGCGAAGGTCAAGCTTGTATGTGTATATATATATATGTGTGTGTGTGTGTGTGTGTTTGTATATATGTGTGTATATGTATATATATTTGGTTATGCGGGTATACATGTGTAGGTGTATTATTTGTAATTTTTTCAATTTATATTTATTTTTATTTCTTTATTCTTTTGCGACCTACCGTTTTTTCAGACAATAATTATAAAAACAAATCTTTGGTAATTTTTTCCCTTATGCATATATATGTATCATATATATATATATATATATATATATATATATATTCGTATATATTGCGTTATATTTCGTATATATACCGTATATATGTTGTAATATTTTTATGGTTCTTTATATATCATCTAGGCATCATTTTGTTTTCCAATTTATATTTACTTTTACTTTTTTATTCGTTTGTGACTATAATATGCATGATTCAGACAATAACTAAAAAACCTGTGGTAATTTTTCCCTTATAAATTGGTGTGCCTCTCTTAAAATTTATTTTTCAATTTATTATTATTATTTTTTATTATTTTTTTATTTTTTTTTTTGGTTTATTTCTTCATTTCTTTGTGACATATATATCAATTTGGCATCATCTATTAAATTGATTGTAAACTTCCCTTTTGAGCTTGAATTTGTAGACTCCACTTACAATTTTTTTTTTTTTTATCTGTTGGTTTATTTCTTTATGGTTATTTTGGCTGTGACATATATATCACTAAGGCACTTTTTATATTTATATTTATATTTATTTTTATTTCTTTATTCTTTTGTGACCTGTTCCATAAACAAGCCATTTGAATTTATATTGAAGGTCGGCCAAAGTGCTAAGTGTCTTTTTTTCCCTTACAAATGTGTTTATCCTCCCACAATTTTTCTTTACTTACTATATATATGTATATGTGTATGTGTGTATGTATATATATATATATATGTATGTGTATATATATATTTGTGGTTTTTTTATTTGCCGGTTTATTTCTTTATGGTTATTTAGGCTGTGACATATATATCACTAAGGCACTATTTTGTAATTAATTTTTTTTTCTCAATTTATATTTATTTTTATTTCTTTATTCTTTTGTGACCTGTTTCATAAACAAGCCATTTGAATTTATATTGAATGTCGGCTGAAGTGCTAAAAGTGTCAATCTCCCATACAAATGTTTGCTCCTCCCACAATTTTTTCTATGCTTACTATATATATGTATATATATATATATATTATATATATATATATATATATATGAATATGTATGTATGTATGTTTATTTTTGTAACCTATATATTGCCTTGATCTGTCCTTTCACTCCAGTGTTCCTGAGGATGTCATTAGACGAAAGCGCTTGAGCACCCCTTTGTGTTTCTTTTCCCTTCGTGGTTTTATTCATCATATATATATACAGGGTGGCGGAAAGTAGCTCCCTATTTTGGATTGGTAAAAAAAACACGTATATTATCCATTTATTTCAGAAGAAATAATATGAAAAGGTAGGCATACATGGTAGGTTTTCTCTAAAATTCAATGTGGACTCCAACTCTTTCCACCAGCTTCTGGAGCCGCCCAGGAATGGCGTCCACTGACTTTAGCAGGAACTCCGGCGGGATGGAGGACATGACTTCCCGAATTCGGTCCTCCAGTTCTTCCAATGTCCTCGTGTTTGGTGCGGTAGACTTCTTCCTTTACCCACCCCCAAAGAAAGAAGTCGCACGGTGTCAAGTCGGGGCTCCTGGCTGCCATTGATGTGGACCACGACGACCCATCCAACGCCAGGGAAGTGGGCATCCAGCCACTCACGGACAACAATGGCCAGCCAGGAGCCCGACTTGACACCGTGCGACTTCTTTCTTTGGGGGTGGGTAAAGGAAGAAGTCTACCGCACCAAACCGAGGACATTGGAAGAACTGGAGGACCGAATTCGGGAAGTCATGTCCTCCATCCCGCCGGAGTTCCTGCTAAAGTCAGTGGACGCCATTCCTGGGCGGCTCCAGAAGCTGGTGGAAAGAGTTGGAGCCCACAGTGAATTTAGAGAAAACCTACCATGTATGCCTACCTTTCATATTATTTCTTCTGAAATAAATGGATAATATATGTATTTTTTTACCAATCCAAAATAGGGAGCTACTTTCCGCCCACCCTGTATATATATATATATATATATATATATAGGGTGGTGCATAAATGTGTTCCATAAATCGCAGGGTGTATTCTTGAGACAAAAGTAAAGAAGACCATATGAACATAGGTCGAAAAACCCGTAGGTTTCGAGCTATAGCTAATTTCGCCCGTTTAATGAGGGAATATCTCGATGTTGTATCTCCTGCCAGTTGGATAGGGCGCGGTGGTCCTATTCTGTGACCACCTCGATCATCAGATTTAAATTCTCTTGATTATTACTTGTGGGGTAATTTAAAAAGCCTAGTTTATGTTACAGAAGTCGGAGCACGTGATGAATTGTGACAACGAGTTCGAGATAATTGCGAAATGATCAGCAATACTACAGGAATTTTTGTGTGTCAGACAATCACTGGTGCGACGTGCTGAGGTATGCATTCAAGAAGTAGGAACGAATTTCGAACACTTACTTTAATGAAGCAAATGTATCACACTGTGTACTTGCATTAAATGTAAAAAATCTTTAGGAGTTTTTTTTCTGTCGCGTGCTATAGCTCGAAACCTACGGGTTTCTCAATCTATGTTTATATAGTCTTTTTTCTTTACTTTTGTCTGAAGAATACACCCTGCGATTTATGAAACGCATTTATGCATCACCCTCTATATTTGTGATGTACCGATTCCATGAAAAACTGCCGATGCCGATTCTTTGCCTATATTTAAAAAAAATCAATTCCATTCATAAATTTTACTGATCTAAATGAGAAAACTTTCAATTTTCATATTTCAAATTCGTTTAAACGCTTTTCTTAGCTCACTCCACAATATCCAGTACCAGAATTTGTTACTCACATACCATAGCTAAAATGACGTTAAAAGCTTTATTACTCATAAAATAATAATTTTGTTTCATAAATTGAATATCAATATTTAAAGTAATTGTTTTTCCTTATGTTGAAGGTATTTTCTTTCTTCAACAATGTGAAAAAAAAATTTTCATTAAAACTTCAAGGCCCTGGTGGACAATTTGAGTTAAAAAATGGATATATAATTTGGGTTCATAAAGTTATTAAAATACTTAAAATAAAGTCAGCATAATAAAATAGTTTAATATGTAAATCATAAAGTACATCTTAATATACAATAGGATATTACAACAGTTATATTTAGATTAGCTTGTTAGAAAAAAAAGTAAATTTATGGCCAACTTCACTTATTAAGCGTAGCGTTTTTCGTGAATGTAAAATATTTTTATATAATTACACTTTAAAATGAGCATAAATTATCATAGTGTTTTGTCTGTCTGTATAGACTTTGCTTTGTAATGAAAATTTTAAAATGTCAAAGAATCGGTAAGAGAATCGGCTAAATTTGACCGATGCCGATTAATCGGTACATCACTAATATATATATAATACAACCAGGGCCGTTTCCTGACGTAAGCAGACTAAGCGGCCGCTTAGGGCCCCGCTGCTACTAAGGGGCCCCTAGACAGGCTCCCAGGTCATAGCTCAGTGGGCAATAGGAATAGGAATATAGCTGAAGTTATTATTAATATTATTGTTGTTATTATTATTGTTATCCTTATTATTATTATTGTCGTATTAATTAAAGTTTTTGTATGAGACAAATATGATAAAACGGAGACAAACGAAACGTTTTGGTCGTTATGTGTAAATAACTATTGTGAGATCTTATTTCTATATTATTTAACTTTATTCTTACTATATGCTTATACTTTCCTAAATGCTTAATTTTTATAGTACTGTAAAACTATTATTATTATCATCATCATCATTATTATTATTATTATTTAGCAGATTAGTTGTGGTTAACGAGATGTGACTTCGTGCATCTTGGAAAATGAAACGACATTAGCCATCAGGAGCTGAAAAACGGAAAGAAGAAAATAGAGAAGCTTTCCAGTAGCACATGTGAGATGTGCCACTTGTATATTCTTATGATTACAGTTCAAGCAACTAGGTTAGGTAAACCATCAAGCTAGGCAAGTGCTCAGGAATCGTGTAGAGTAAGCTAGTCTCTGTAATATTTATAATATTTCGAAATGTGAAATTTAATGGTTCACATCACCTCAAATTCTGTTCACACAGATCAATTATTTATCAAACAAGATGTCATTAATGGAGGTAGAGCGAAGACGCTGGCGAGATGTTCTCACACGTCTTGTAAGTATAATCCAATCACTGGCAGAGAGAAACCTTGCTTTCAGGGGGTCTTCCTCTACATTGTACAATCGAGACAATGGCAACTTCTTGAAGGAGGTTGAGCTGCTTGCCAAATTTGATCCAGTGATGAAACAACACATCAGCAGAGTCGAAAGTGGCCAATATAGTCATTCAAGTTACCTAGGAAACATCATTCAAAATGAGTTCATTGGGTCCATTAGTGGGAAGATCTTGGATGCCATTGTTGCAGAAATAAAACAAGCTAAATATTATTCACTCATTTTAGACTGCACTCCAGACATAAGCCACCAAGAACAGATGTCGATTATTATCAGAACTGTTAAAATGGGTGAAGTACCAGAAATAAAAGAATACTTCTTGGGCTTTCCTGAGGCTTCAGAAAGTACAGGCCTGGGTTTATCAGTTCTGATTCTGAAGAGACTAGATGAGCTGAATATTCACTTTGATGACTGCAGAGGACAGTCATATGACAACGGAGCGAACATGAAGGGCAAGTACAAAGGTGTTCAGGCAAGGTTATTAGAGAACTGTCGTGCACTCTATGTTCCATGTGGGGCTCACACTCTGAATCTTGTAGTGGCTGATGCAGCTAAAACTTCCACAGATGCCATGAGCTTCTTTGGCAACGTACAAAAATTGTACAACCTTTTTGCAGCAGCTACACAGAGATGGACAATCCTAAAGAAGCACGTGAACATAACACTCAAGTCTTCGAGTGAAACCAGGTGGGAGAGCCGGCTTAAGAGCAATGAGGCTGTGCGATACCAGAGCCACAACATCAGAGAGGCCCTGTTGGAAGTCAGAAACAATGCCACAGATGCCATAGCCAGGACTGAAGCACAAGCACTTGCAGAGGAGGTAGGGTCTTATCGCTTTCAGATATTTGCACAGTAGTATGGTATGACATTCTTCATGCAGTTAACCATGTGGGCAAACTTCTGCAGTCTCCTACAATGCAGTTTGATGTGGCAGTCAACCTCCTCACAAAAACAAAAGACTCACTCACCAGCTACAGAAACAGGTTTTGTTGCAGCACAAGTCGTAGCTAGGGACATATGTGAGGAAATGAATGTGGAGGCTGTGCTGAAGGAGAAGAGGCTCAGATCCACAAAAAAGCACTTTGCTTACGAAGCTCCTGACGAATCATTTACAGAAGCATTAAAGAGGCTGGAAGTCAAATTTTTCAATGTGGTGGTGGATTGTGCCATCGGGTCAATAAATGAGAGATTCAAAACATTAGATGATGTGAGGGACATATTTGGGGTTCTCCTAAACTTCTTCACAATGAACAAGGAAGACTTGTCCTGCAAGTGTGAAAAGCTCTCTAAGATACTGAGCTCTGGAAGAAAACTGGCCCTCGAAATTAAGAACTTGCCAACTTTACCTTCACACAACATGACTGCATTGGAGCTTCTCTCCTTCATTCATCAGAAGCAACTGGAGGAACTATACCCCAATCTCTGGGTTGCACTAAGAATTGCCTGCACTCTACCTGTGACAGTAGCGTCAGCCGAAAGGAGCTTCTCAAGATGAAGCTAATCAAGAACTACCTCAGATCATCAATGGGGCAGGATCGCCTCAGTGGCCTTGGCATCATAAGCATCAACCAGGACATTGGCAGGGAGATTTCATATGATGATGTTATTGATGATTTCGCCCAGAAAAAATCTAGGAGGCAAAAATTTTGAAGATACAAACTGTTAACTATTACACGATTGTATCGTAGAGTTAGTAATTGTTTGGTAGTTGATAATTGCATTTTTTTTTATACATAGTTCTGTGTCATTTATTCTAAATAATGTATAAGCTAATTTTCAGGAATTTCATGAAGAGTATTTTTTCTGTTTGTCTTCTGAAAGTACATATTTGTTATTTTGGATATAAGTGTTTCATAATTGTTTTTTATTAACACAGCCATTTTTTGTATGTGTGTGCTGAGGTGATGTAGTAAGGCGAGTGGTGGATGGAGGGGGTGGGGCCTCAAATGGGTATACTGCTTAGGGCCCCCTAATGGCTAGAAACGGCCCTGAATACAACTCAGAATGGTTCCTGAGATAATTTTATGGGCTTCCAACATGAAAAAGAAAAACTTTAGTATCTGCCATTCACTAATACTTATTCGGACTATTGTGGATTTAATTATCCCAGAAGGTTCCTTGTTCCATGCACATTAAGTCTGTGTATTCCACATACTGTACATATATATTTTGAAATGAAACCAGTTGTCCAACTAGCAAATGACGCCGCTTCATTTACAAAGGAATAAAATACAAAATTTGACGACAGAGACAATACTAATGCTTGCGATGACAATGATGATGATGATAATTATAAAAATGAAGATTGGAATACAGTACTGGCGATAACGAGTGAATATAGTTTATTTCTACAAGGACAAAGAAGCGCTTCTACTCTCCAGGATGAACGCAATGATTACGTTTTGGATGGGAGTACACTCATAGAATCGTGATTTCGGAAGTCCCTGAAGTTGGTCGGTTTGCCTCTCCCTCGAGTTGACCTGAGCCGGCCACAAACTTTAACTTCTTTTGGACCACTGGGTCGAATATGTACCGTTTCCTATACACGCACTCATAACTTAACCCGACAAAAACTTTGGTTGTTAAGAGGTTAATTCTGACTGCTCAGGTTCAAACGACTCTCGGGGAAATAGGGTTTCGAATGTCACTTCATGTTACCTGTATTACCTTTCAAGGATGAACTAGAACAACAGTTCTCGAGGAACGTCGGGAGAGACTGTTCACGCACCATTTCTTAATTTTAAAATTTATGATTAGACAAAAGCTGTAATTGTACCGCTGTATATAAAAAGTAAAAATAAATGTAAAAATTATCAGGGCTGTGGAGTCGGTGATAAAATTTGCCGACTCCAACTCCGACTCAAAAATTTTTAACATTCCGACTCCGACTCCAGAAATCTGACTTGCATAATTACGACTCCGACTCCGATGGAATGTTAAGGCCAAATTGATTACGATTAGTTTTATTAGGCCAATGGAGATTCATAAACAAGGCATTTCGTCACCACCACATGACTCATCAGAGTACTTAGTGGCTATAACTATGCCTTAATGGCTTTTTTTCTCTTTATTCAAAAATTACAATAAATCCCAAAATACAAACTGATTGAAGCTTAAACAAAATATTATTATTATTGGTTTAGCAAATTAATAAGATGTTTTTGTATTATTATAAACATCCGTAACAAAATGTACTAATCTAAACTGAATTTGTTTTTAAAAAAAGGATCGCTTCCATTAAATCTTCTTTCAGTGATGCTTATCAAAATTATCAAATTGAAATCTAAAAATCTGAAAATCTGAAAAAGATTTAGGGTTGCTAGTACAAAATTTTTAAATTTCCTTATTATTAATTATGTTAATTAATTAATTATAAGCAACTATATTTATATATTATTTATATTTATATATTATATATTAAAACATTAGGTTAAATCTATTTTATTCATAAAATTGAGCTAGGCCTAGGCTGCTATGGTTATAATTGAAGGATTTGCACCGACTCCGACTCCATCCAACTATGCACTTCCGACTCAGACTCCACAGCCCTGAAAATTATTGGAATACAACTATTTTTTAAGTATAGCTGGAAAAGTATACCAGTGTCGATATGGTAGAAAGATTAGAGAGAGGTTGGTTGGAGATGAAATAAGCAACTTTAGAGGAAGAAGACGTGTTGAAGCGTTTGTAGTGAGACAACTGACTGAGAAACTAAGTGATACGGAGAAGAAAACGTGTATTTGGCATTTATGAAGGGCGAGTTGAACGACTGATTTAGTTTTAATGTTGGGAGTTCAACAGGGATATGCGTGATGTCGATGTCATTTTGGTTGTTGTATGTGTGTATATAGATAGGATAATGCGTTAGATAGAAGCAGTTGTACAGAAGGGTAAATCCGAATTTGGAACAGAATGAATGAAAGCTGTCGCGTCTAATGTATGCTGATAACGCGATGCTTGCGAGTGAATCAGAAAAACTTGATGACAGCATTGGCAAGTTTTACCGACATATGTTGAAGGTTATTGAAAGTGAATGTAAATAAAAGTTTCTTGTTTAGAGAGTAGTAGTTTGCATGTAATATCGCAGTGAGTAAAAAAAACTATAGTGTGTGAAAGAACTTCTGTATCTGGGATGTTTGTTTGACAAAAAGGTACAATACATTAGAAGTTGTGGTAGAGTGAAATGAGGCAAGTCATGGACACTAAAGTTTATGGCAGGAAGTCTATGACTCTAGATGCTAGCAAGAGGTTACATGGCGTATTGGTGACAACACTGATGTACGTAAACGAGACATTTGTTGGGCATGGTAGTTCACTGTCAAAAGTGAAGGTAGTTCAGATGAATAATTTAACAAGTATGATTGGTGTAAGGCGGATTGGCCGTATGAAAACAAGGATGTAGAGTGAAGAAGTAATTGGATGCGAGAAGATATTGGTATGGTTGTATGGAGAGAATGAATAATTGTGAAAAGAGTATGACATTGAGTACGTAAGTGTGAGAAGTAGAGGAAGACCTCGTAAAAGATTTTTTTATGCGGGAAGGAGGGGCCAAGGGCGAATGTCCGCAAAAACGCCCCCCCCCCCCATAGCGGAAGATGAGAGTCAAAATTAAGGCCCGGGGTTTTCAAGATACCTGGACAGTGGAGACACTGCATTTGAAAGATTGAAGGTCACAGAGAGGGGAAACGATAGCTTGAGGAAAATTGTTCCAGAGTTGACTGGTTGAGTAGAAGAACGATTGAAAATATCGATTAACTCTTGTGGTTAAAGAGTTGGACAGAAAAGTAATGAGAATGTGTCGAAAGTCTGGTGCTGCGTGGTCTTCTTAAAGGAGTAGACATGTAGTTAGAGAGTTCAGAAGAGCAGTGTCCGTTATAATAGCGATAGTAGAGAGAGAGAGTGAGGCAACATTGTGGCGAAGAGCGAGGGAGTGAAGACCGTTAGTAAGAGGCGAGGAATTGATGAGACGAAAAACCTTGGATTTCATCTGGTCAAGTAGAGCTATGTGCGTTGAGCCACTCCACACACGAGAAAAATATTCCATACAGGGGCGGACAAGACCCTTGTACAGAAACAACTGAGTTGGTGTGAAGAAACTGGGGAGCTGATACAGCACATCTAACCTCCTGGAAGCTGTTTTGGAAAGAGTATACGTGATCTTTCTAGGAAAGGTCAAGAGAAAAGGAAACACCAAGAATGTTAAGAGAAGAGAAAGGATTGAGTTGTGTATTGTTGAAGGTAAGGGGATAGTCGTATGGAAAATTGTGGCAAGTGGACAGATGACGGAACTGAGGTTTTGAGGCACTGAAAGCCACAAGGTTTTCTCTGCCCCAATAAGAGAGTAGAAAGATCAGAGATCAAGTGCACCATAGCCGTTCAACGCGAATTATGGAGTGACTGTTGAGATGGAAGGATGTATTTAGATTTAGTAAAAGTGTGAATGAACGTAATAGTACTGTACAAAAGTGAGAGACCACTGTCGATCTGATAACTATTAGATAATCTGTTGTATGAAAATTGGTTTTGATACGAAAATACACATTAACTAGAACCTCTGGTTCATATTAACGTATAACTAAGTTATTACTTAAGTGTATAAAGTTGTATAAGCTGGATGACCCTCTAGTCTGCATAAATTGGACTTGAGGGTTGATTCATTATATTACTTATAAAGTTATAACGCATGTGTTTAAAGATCTAGCGAACTATTACTGATGGATCTGCAGTAAATGCTCCTAAGCTATTGTTATATCAATATTTACAATTAAAAGTATTGACATATTCACTTAAATTCTGCAAAACAAATTTATCCAAAACGTTTCTCATTATAATACTAATTCATGCTTTTTTTTTCTTTCACAGGCTTAAGAAATGACAAAAAGTACAATTTCTGATGAGATTAGATATAAAATAATACATTTGCATGGTGAGGGACTGAGTCAAAGAAAAATAAGTGAATCTACAGGCGTTTCCAAAACTGGTGTACAAAAAATCTTGGCTCGTCACAGCTCAAATGGAACCCCAGCTGATCGGCCTAGATCAGGGAGGGCTAAGCTTTCTCCATCTGATCTACAATATCTAAAGATTACTTCCCTTCCAGACAGACACAAATCCAGCACTTCACTTGAAGCGGATCTCGAAAAAATAACGGGTGTCTCAGTTGATCCTTCTACTGTACGAATGAAGCTTAATTTAGTAGGTCTCAGATGTCCACTACTTGTGTTCCAAAGCACATTTTCTTCTCTTCTCTTTATTTCCATTCCTTAAAAGTGGCTTTTTTGCTGGAACACGTCTTTTAAGACCTACTGAGTTAAGTTTCCTTCATACAGTAATGGGATCAACTGAGACACCTATTGTTTTTTCGAGATCTGCTGCAAGTGAAGTGCTGGATTTGCGTCTGTCTGGAAGGGAAGTAATCTTTAGATATTGTAGATCAGATGGAGAAAGCTCAGAGGGCCTCCCTGATCTAGGGCGATCAGCTGGGGTTCCATTTGAGCTGTGACGAGCCAAGATTTTTTGTACACCAGTTTTGGAAACGCCTGTAGATTCACTTATTTTTCTTTGAGTCAGTCCCTCACCATGCAAATGTATTATTTTATATCTAATCTCATCAGAAATTGTACTTTTTGTCATTTCTTAAGCCTGTGAAAGGAAAAAACAGCATGAATTACGATTATAATGAGAAACGTTTTGGATAAATTTGTTTTGCAGAATTTAAGTGAATATGTCAATACTTTTAATTGTAAATATTGATATAACAATAGCTTAGGAACATTTACTGCAGATTCATCAGTAATAGTTCGCTAGATCTTTAAACACATGCGTTATAAGTAATATAATGAATCAACCCTCAAGTCCAATTTATACAGACTAAAGGGTCATCCAGCTTATACAACTTTATACACTTAAGTAATAACTTAGTTATACGTTAATATGAACAGATTATCTAATAGTTATCAGATCGACAGTGGTCTCTGACTTTTGCACAGTACTGTATATATATATATATATATATATATATATATATATATATATATATATGGGTTCTAAGCTCGTGCTTTTGAGTGCTCTTTGTGCTCGTTTGTACGTGCTTGTTCCTGGAGGTTTCACGTGCGCCCTCCCGGCCCTAGCACCCAAGGATGATGGGGCTCGACCCTGCAGTCTTTCTCATCCTTGGTCTTTTTCCACTTCGACTGTCCCCTCCACCCTTTCTTTTTCCTCTGTCTTTCCTCTCACTTTTTCTTTGTTTTTCCGCTGAGATATGCCCTTTTAAATAGAGGCGAATCGGTTCTTCCCGAACTTAAAAAAAAAAAAAATATATATATATATATACACAGCGTGTCCCAAAGAAATGTATACCCACTTTGTTCGATAATACCAGCTATGAGGATAATAAATATATTACTTTTTATATGTTTTTTAATAAAGAATTTTCTCCTGAATCTAAATATGTAATTATTTTTATTAAAAATTGAAAAACAAAAAAGTTACAGATGTTTAAATTATAATTATTATTTTCGAGACTTCATGTGCGATATTTTCTAATATTTTAACCGACTGTTTTGAGATACTTATGTTTAGTGTTGATATTGAAGCATAAATGTTGTAATTATTAGCTGAGTCTTGGACTATAAAGAAAGATCATGAGAAAAGAAGAGATGTAACGGAGATGAGAATGCTGAGATGGATGTGCGGAGTGACAAGGTTGGATAGAGTAAGGAATGAAAGGATAAGGGGCACAACAAAGGTTGGAGAAATCTCGAGGAAGATACAAGAAAGTAGACTGAAATGGTATGGACATGTGATGAGAGGGGACGAAGATTATGTGGGTAAGAGAACGATGAATATGGAGGTGCATGGCAGGAGAGAGAGAGGCAGACCGAAGCGAAGGTGGATGGAGAGGGTGAGGGACGATTTGAGGGAGAAGGGTTTGTCGGAGGAAGAAGCCCAGGACCGGGCTGTGTGGAGGAGGCTGGTCAGAAACGCCGACCCCGCATAGAGGCGGGAACGGGCGAAGAGAAAGAAGAAGATTAGTTAATTCAAAAAATTTACAAATTCCATGGTTAAATGACACTTTATCTAAGATGTTCATTATAGGGTGATTCAAAAAAATCAGTTTTTTTTTTAATTGTTCAACCTGTATTTTTGTTCCCTTTGACAAAAAAGTAGTGTATCCCAAATTTGGTGAATTTTAAATAAAATTTACTATGTGCTACCAGGCGTCAAAGTTTCCCTCTTTTTCAATTTGTTTGTTTTTACAACTTATGATTTTATGTTTAATTGTTTATATTTCAGAATTTTTAATTAATGGTTTATATACTAGCTTGCTTTTAGTTGTTGCTTGGAACTCGTAATTTTGATACCAATTAATCGATTATGGAAGCTAGGCCTAACTCACCATCACCCAGTTGCTCATTTGGGAGAAGTTCTACAAGAAAAGAAACTGAAGTATGGCTAATTGGGCAGCCCTCTGCAGTACTAAAAACATCCGTATTACCATCAGAGAAGGAAATGATGGCCCTCTTCATGCACTACAGAAATATTAAAAAGCAAGACATTAGAGAATCTTGCTGCTCTACTGCAGATGATGTGCTAGCAGTTTGGAAAAAAGCAGGAATACCAGCAAAACAAAGAATACATGTAGTAGATAAAATTCAAGGAATACTGAAGGAATGACAGCTGCTTAAGAAAAACAAAGCAAACAAATTGAAAAGATCACAAAATTTAAATAATAAAGAAGAAAAATGGAAAGATAAACTGGAAAACTTATTTGACATTGCTCATGAGAATGCTATGCAGCTTATAAAAATAGAAGATAAGAAATTCTTGAAAATGCAACGTGAGAAAGGACGTCATGGAAAAATGGGTACCATTGATAAGGCTGTTGCTAAAAAAGAGCAAAGAGCAGCAGAAAAGCAACAACGTTATGAAAAGAGGAAAGCAGAAGAAGAGATCAAAAGAAAGAAGAGTGAAGAGGCTGTCATACTCACCAGTACATCATCAGAATCAGAATCAGAGGAGAGTAAAAGTGATGAATCTGGTTTCTGTGCTGCACAACCTTCAACATGGAAAAGTAAGGTTGGCAAACGTAGAAAATTGTTTGATGATAAATTATTAGGAAGTCTTGATGTTGCAAAATTGAGTGACAGAAATGCGTCTCTTTTTAATGCAAACAATCAGACATCGCTTGAATGGGACATCTGCGAACAAATAAAATGCATGTGTTTCAATACAACGGCAGCCAATACTGGTCCTAGAAATGGTGCAGCTATTCTTCTAGAACAAAAATTCGACAACGATTTATTGTGGCTGGCATGTCGACACCATATATTTGAAATTATGCTGGAAGCTGTTGTTTCAAAGTCTTTATCACCATCTTCTGGCCCAGATATAGTCCTTTTTAAGAAGTTCAGAGAAAAATGGTCAAGCATTAATAAGGAGGACTACGAGACAGCATTATCAGATCCAGATATCTATGAAAATATTCATGACATTATATTTGCAACAAATCAACTAGATACATTCCAACCAAGAGACGATTACCTAGAACTATTGCAGTTAACAATTATTTTTTTGGGAGGTGAACCAAAAGGTGGAATCAAATTTAAACATCCAGCGGGACTTCATCGGGCTAGGTGGATGGCCAAAATTACATATTCATTAAAAATTTTTATGTTCAAATCTCAGTTCAAAATTTCGGTAAGACAAAAAAGGACTAAAAGAGATCTGTCTATTTGCTACTCGGTTATATGTAAAGGCATGGTTTACAGCTCCTGTGCCATCTTGCGCTCCTCGTCTTGCTCTGGAATTATTACAGAATCTTGTAGGCTACAAACAAATAAATGACAATTGCATTTGTTGCTATTAAAAAACTGTTAGGTCACCTCTGGTACCTATCAGAAGAACTGGTAGCCTTGGCCTTTTATGATGATGAAGTGCCTACTGAAACAACAAACAAAATGGTAAAGGCCTTGTAAAATACAACAGAAACTCTTCCTGCAAAACGGGCTTTTCTAGATCCTGCACTTATTCCAACGAAGAAATTAGAAGATTTTGTCATCAAATACGCAGAGATTCTTTACAATAACAGAATTTAGTTCAAAATTTTTACTCAAAGATGCTAAAGAATGGCATAATGATGAAGAGTATAACTCCGCTAAGAAATCTATCAAACAGTGGAAAGTCGTGAATGATATAGCGAAAGAGGAGAAAAGAGAAGTAAAATTAATGGATGAATATAAAATACATGACGAAGATCAAAAACAATTCTTGCTACAAGTAGTGAAAAACTACAGGGCTGTTTACCCTAATAGAAAGAAAGAAACATTGATGAAGTAAGGACAGCTAATGTCTCAAATATCATGCTAGTTTAATTATGCATGCTTGTGGTTATGGTAGGACCTACGGGGGAGCTTTCCACATTAAAAAAAAGCAATGCGCCTTGTACTGTACCCCCTGGGTGGTGTGGAAAAATTTGACAATTTGAGTCATTCTGTCAATTTTTAATTGCTGGTAGCAACCCCTAAAAATTAAAAATTTGCTAAAATATTTTAGGATAGTTGTTTTTATGCTGAAATGAACCATTTAAAAGGTTGAACGCATTAAAATATAAAAAAATTTTTTTTACCCCATATTTGAATCACCCTAATGTTCAAATTGTCTAGAAAAGAACAAACGTCGCAGAGTTATAAGATGTTAGATAAGGTTAGAGCAAAACTGTAGTCTTGCCTAATTAGAACTCAACGAAATGGCTAGGCTAAGCTAGGCACTAAACATAAGTATCTCAAAACAGTCGGTTAAAAGGCAGGCCAGGCCATAAAAAAAAATTAGAAAATATCGCACATGAAGTCTCGAAAATAATAATTCTAATTTAAACATCTGTAACTTTTTTGTTCTTCAATTTTTAATAAAGATAATTACATATTTAGATTCAGGAGAAAATTCTTTATTAAAAAACACATAAACAGTAATATATTTATTATCCTCATAGCTGGTATTATCGAACAAAGTGGGTATACATTTCTTTGGGACACGCTGTATATAAGTGGCAGAAAAATCGGCCCACTTGAAATATCGCGAAAAGCAAAAAAGTGGGCAAGCTTCTGTTTATAAAAGTTTTGAAATTCGAATATATAGTCTATGAGGCAACCAAATAACTTGATAAAACAACGTCAGCTGCGAACACACTAGCTGTAACGAATTTTCGACTTCTTTTAAGAATTCGACAGTGACATTCAGTTGCTCTTAGACTGCTAGTGCCACTTTTTTCTTCTACTAGTAGGAGTAGGTATTTGCGTTTAGTAAGAGATAGACTTCTAATTCTTTTGGGTTTCAGAATTGGACATTTACAATGGATTTGAGTGCCGTGAGCGTCGCAAGAGTCGTCGGCCTAATTGAAGATGGTCGGAGCCAGCGTTACGTCGCCGATGCTCCAGGAATTCGAAGAACAACGGTTCGACGTGTCTACCAACGTTATGTGGAGACAGGAGAGTACACCCGAAGACCAGGATCTGGAAGATCGCACAGCACATCTGCCCGTGACGATCGTTTCATCGTCTTGAGTATTTTGCGAGATCGTCGCTTGACTGCCACAAACGTCCGCAATGAGTTGGAAAGGTCTCGAGACGTCAGTGTATCGGAGCGAACCGTTAGAAGGAGACTTATGGAAAGTGGCTTACATGCTAGACATCCAGCAATAGGCCAGGAATTGTTCCCACACCATCGCAATGCTCGTCTTGCTTTCGCTCGTGAGCATGTCAATTGGACTATGGTCCAATGGGGACGAGTATTGTTCACGGACGAATCAAGACTTAATCTTCGAACATCCGACGGGCAAGAAAGAGTGTGGAGAAGAACAGTTCGTCCGTGAACAATACTCGTCCCCATTGGACCATAGTCCAATTGACATGCTCACAAGCGAAAGCAAGACGAGCATTGCGGTGGTGTGGGAGCAATTCCGTGCCCATTGCTGGACGTCTAGCATGTAAGCCACTTTCCATAAGTCTCCTTCTAACGGTTCGCTCCGATACACTGACGTCTCGAGACCTTTCCAGCTCATTGCGGAGGCGACGCGACGTAACGCTGGCTCCGACCATCTTCAATTAGGGCGACGACTCTTGCGACGTTCACGGACTCAAATCCATTGTAAATGTCCAATTCTGAAACCCAAAAGAATTAGAAGTCTATCTCTTACTAAATGCAAATGCCTACTCCCACTAGTGGAAGAAAAAAGTGGCACTAGCAGTCTAAGAGCAACCGAATGTCAGACTGTCGAATTCTTGAAAGAAGTCGAAAATTCGTTACAGCTAGTGTGTTCGCAGCTGACGTTGTTTTGCCGCGTTATTTGGTTGCCTCAGACTATATTTCCGAATTTCAAAACTTTTATAAACAGAAGCTTGCCCACTTTTTTGCTTTTCGCGATATTCGAAATGGGCCGATTTTTCTGCAGCTCAGAGTATGTATATATGTATATATGTATATATATATATATATACACACACACACACATACAGGGTGTCCCATAAATCCGGCATCATAGGAAAAATAATAAAAAAAGGCAAAACAAAAGTTTTTATTTACAGAACGTGCTCAATATGTCCACCATTGTTTTCAATACGCAAATTCAGACGTGATACCCAGTCAGCAAGCACACGGTGAATGATGTCAGGAGTAATTGTGTTACATGCCCCAATAATGCGCTGCCGCAAATGTTCAACACTCCTAATTTTCTCTGCGTATACCAGCGCTTTCAAGTGGCCCCAGAGATAAAAATCTATGAGTAGAATTATCTGGATTCGTTCTTCCTTGCTCACAGACATTATGGCCTGTAGAAAGAGAAAAATATGAATTATGGTTTGTAGAAAGAAAAATATGAATTTCTCCTATGATGCCAGACTTATGGGACACGGACACACACACACACACACACACACACACATATATATATATATATATATATATATATATATATATATAATATATTATATATATACACTAAAATCACACGTGACCTTATTAATAAGGCGCTTTCGTGATATATTCACATTATCTGTTCCTCCTTGATAATGTGAATATATCACGAAAGCGCTCGGACTTTGTGTTTCCTTTTCCCGGTGGTTGTTTGCATATATACAGGGCGTCCCAAAAAAATGTATACACACTTTAACAGCTGATAGCTCAATTGATGTTTCTTTCTTTCCAAGTTAAACCCATTAGAATTAATAATGGCAGTCAGACTAAGCTTTGAACAAAGGAAATTCATTTTAAAATGCTACTGGAAGTGTGAAAACGCAGTTGAAGTGCAAAGACAGTTTAGGAGGGAGTTTCAAACAGATCCACCAACGCGACTTACCATCACTCGAATTAGAGAAGTTTGAAGCCGATGGAACTGTTCAGAATGTCCACAAGAAGCGTTCCGGAAGACCACGGACATCGACAAGCCCCACAAAGCAAGAAAGAGTACTGGAAACGTATCACCAAAGTCCAAGAAAATCTGTGCGGCAAGCGAGTCGTGAGGTAGGAATTTCAGAATCGTCTGTCCAACGCATTTTGAAGCGCTGTCAATGGAAAAGTTACATTCCAAGATTAGTCCATGCTATTAATGAAGATGATAATCCGGACCGAAGAGTGGAGTATTGCGAGTGGTACTTGGCACGATGTGGATGTGGATTGGACGAAGGGGTTTCGTAGAATACCCTCCGCGTTCACCAGACCTCACACCAATAGACTTTTTTTTATGTAATAGAATCTACAGACATTATTTAATTGTTTTGTCAACGCCTGTTTTCAAACCGACGTCCGTTCTGGTCCAGGCACTGCTGATAACGCGAAGCAATGGAATCGCAAACATCACGAAACATTTCGTTTGGTATTTGTGTGCATTCTCGTTCAATGGCTGCTCTCAATTCAGCGACTGTTGCAGGTTTTATAGCGTAGACTTTGTCTTTTAATATCCCCATAAAAAAAAGTCGTGGTGAGAGGTCTGGTGAACGCGGAGGGTATTCTACGAAACCCCTTCGTCCAATCCACATCCACATCGTGCCAAGTACCACTCGCAATACTCCACTCTTCGGTCCGGATCATCATCTTCATTAATAGCATGGACTAATCTTGGAATGTAACTTTTCCATTGACAGCGCTTCAAAATGCGTTGGACAGACGATTCTGAAATTCCTACCTCACGACTCGCTTGCCGCACAGATTTTCTTGGACTTTGGTGATACGTTTCCAGTACTCTTTCTTGCTTTGTGGGGCTTGTCGATGTCCGTGGTCTTCCGGAACGCTTCTTGTGGACATTCTGAACAGTTCCATCGGCTTCAAACTTATCTCTAATTCGAGTGATGGTAAGTCGCGTTGGTGGATCTGTTTGAAACTCCCTCCTAAACTGTCTTTGCACTTCAACTGCGTTTTCACACTTCCAGTAGCATTTTACAATGAATTTCCTTTGTTCAAAGCTTAGTCTGACTGCCATTATTAATTCTAATGGGTTTAACTTGGAAAGAAACAAACATCAATTGAGCTATCAGCTGTTAAAGTGTGTATACATTTTTTTGGGACGCCCTGTATATATAAGGTACCTAAGCGCCACCAAAGGCGAAAACATGTTTTTGATGGATATCACTATTTTCACCCTTCCTCTATCGCGTGGTTTGGGTTATAAAGACCTTACGACACTAGAAGTATGGTTGAAAACCTTATGAAGCGAACTACTTTTTTCACCTCTATCGCCAGCCAAAAGTTCACCCAAAGTTCGACATAAGAAAATCAAAAAATTAAAAAAAATATATTTAAAATATGAAAATCTATTCCAAAAACTCATCATCATCTTCATTAGCATACTTAGAACTCTAATTTAGCCAAAAATGAACGTTCTAGCTCAATTAATAACAGATACTATTGCCAGAATATTGCTGAACTTTGGAGGCGATTTCTGACGAATTATAATTTTGGCGCTTAGGTACCTTAAGACGCGGGACCCTCATATATATATATATATATATATATATATATATATATATATATATATATATATATATATATATATATATATATATATATATATATATATACTGTACAGGGTGGGCGGAAAGTAGCTCCCTATTTTGGATTGGTAAAAAAATACGTATATTATCCATTTATTTCAGAAGAAATAATATGAAAAGGTAGGCATACATGGTAGGTTTTCTCTAAAATTCAATGTGGGCTCCAACTCTTTCCACCAGCTTCTGGAGCCGCCCAGGAATGGCGTCCACTGACTTTAGCAGGAACTCCGGCGGGATGGAGGACATGACTTCCCGAATTCGGTCCTCCAGTTCTTCCAATGTCCTCGGTTTGGTGCGGTAGACTTCTTCCTTTACCCACCCCCAAAGAAAGAAGTCGCACGGTGTCAAGTCGGGGCTCCTGGCTGGCCATTGATGTGGACCACGACGACCCATCCAACGCCCAGGGAAGTGGGCATCCAGCCACTCACGGACAACAAGAGCGAAGTGCGGAGGGGCGCCATCTTGCATAAATATCAGATCGTCGATGTTCTCCCATGTGCTGACAACCGGCCAGACCTCGTTTCGCAACATAGCAAGGTACCGCTCAGCATTCATGGTGTTGCGCAGAAGGAACGGGCCCACAACCTGATCTGAGGTCATACCACACCACACCGTTACACTGAACCGATTCTGCCGTTTTTCAGCGGTAACCGTGCGACTTCTTTCTTTGGGGGTGGGTAAAGGAAGAAGTCTACCGCACCAAACCGAGGACATTGGAAGAACTGGAGGACCGAATTCGGGAAGTCATGTCCTCCATCCCGCCGGAGTTCCTGCTAAAGTCAGTGGACGCCATTCCTGGGCGGCTCCAGAAGCTGGTGGAAAGAGTTGGAGCCCACATTGAATTTTAGAGAAAACCTACCATGTATGCCTACCTTTTCATATTATTTCTTCTGAAATAAATGGATAATATACGTATTTTTTTACCAATCCAAAATAGGGAGCTACTTTCCGCCCACCCTGTATATATATATATATATATATATATATATATATATATATATATATGAGGGTCCCGCGTCTTAAGGTACCTAAGCGCCAAAATTATAATTCGTCAGAAATCGCCTCCAAAGTTCAGCAATATTCTGGCAATAGTATCTGTTATTAATTGAGCTAGAACGTTCATTTTTGGCTAAATTAGAGTTCTAAGTATGCTAATGAAGATGATGATGAGTTTTTGGAATAGATTTTCATATTTTAAATATATTTTTTTTTAATTTTTTGATTTTCTTATGTCGAACTTTGGGTGAACTTTTGGCTGGCGATAGAGGTGAAAAAAGTAGTTCGCTTCATAAGGTTTTCAACCATACTTCTAGTGTCGTAAGGTCTTTATAACCCAAACCACGCGATAGAGGAAGGGTGAAAATAGTGATATCCATCAAAAACATGTTTTCGCCTTTGGTGGCGCTTAGGTACCTTATATATACAGGGCGTCCCAAAAAAATGTATACACACTTTAACAGCTGATAGCTCAATTGATGTTTGTTTCTTTCCAAGTTAAACCCATTAGAATTAATAATGGCAGTCAGACTAAGCTTTGAACAAAGGAAATTCATTGTAAAATGCTACTGGAAGTGTGAAAACGCAGTTGAAGTGCAAAGACAGTTTAGGAGGGAGTTTCAAACAGATCCACCAACGCGACTTACCATCACTCGAATTAGAGATAAGTTTGAAGCCGATGGAACTGTTCAGAATGTCCACAAGAAGCGTTCCGGAAGACCACGGACATCGACAAGCCCCACAAAGCAAGAAAGAGTACTGGAAACGTATCACCAAAGTCCAAGAAAATCTGTGCGGCAAGCGAGTCGTGAGGTAGGAATTTCAGAATCGTCTGTCCAACGCATTTTGAAGCGCTGTCAATGGAAAAGTTACATTCCAAGATTAGTCCATGCTATTAATGAAGATGATCCGGACCGAAGAGTGGAGTATTGCGAGTGGTACTTGGCACGATGTGGATGTGGATTGGACGAAGGGGTTTCGTAGAATACCCTCCGCGTTCACCAGACCTCACACCACTAGACTTTTTTTTATGGGGATACTTAAAAGACAAAGTCTACGCTATAAAACCTGCAACAGTCGCTGAATTGAGAGCAGCCATTGAACGAGAATGCACACAAATACCAAACGAAATGTTTCGTGATGTTTGCGATTCCATTGCTTCGCGTTATCAGCAGTGCCTGGACCAGAACGGACGTCAGTTTGAAAACAGGCGTTGACAAAACAATTAAATAATGTCTGTAGATTCTATTACATTTTGAAAATGAAATGTATTTTAATAAACACTGCCTTTATAATTATTTAAAGTGTGTATACATTTTTTTGGGACGCCCTGTATATATATATATATATGAGAGAGGAGGAGAGGGGGTTGGAAGCTGTTTGTGGTGTGTGTAAAGGGAGACAATGGTTTCACCTGACCTACCACAGGAAGTATACCTCCAACTTTATGATGGAAGGAAACGCTGGATCCTTGAGGTTGGCGCGATACCGTATTCCTGATGGAGAGCCCTCTGTATCCTTACATTTAAATGATTTGAAAGTCTTCGTTCTCAAGTTGAAGCGTCGTGCACACCCAATGCAGAATGAGAAATGGGGTTTTAGATATATTAATGCATGTATGAACATGACCTTCGAAATTTTTTTTCATTAAGGTTTCTCCCACGTCTGAACAAATCAGTAATAACAATAAAAATTTAGGGTGGTTTGACATCATTCGTAACAGGTATGACAGAGCTTTTTGCTGGATACGAACCACTATCCCACCACGAAAGACCCAGAGAATCACCTTAATCGCTAAAATCTGAAGCCCGAGGCGGGAGTCGAACCCAGAACATTCAGATAAGCAGCCAGGCATCATTACGATACTCTAGCGGATTCTAAACGAGTCAAACCAAGAAAACTGCGGCCAAACATTCGAGCCAAGTGGTTGCTAACGAAGGGAAGATAACACCCATACGTCCCATATCCCAAGGAAGTGGGAGTTACGGGTCCAAGCCAGGGTTATCTTAGCCAAACTCAGAGGAGTCTCAGCACCGCCGAGCGGCGTCCTAACCGATCGAGCCACGGGACGTTCAAAGAAATATAAACTTAAATACAAAATTCTTCTAATGAGAAATGAGACCTCAGAAGGATTTTTTTTTTTATTTATAAACAAGACAGGAATAAAAATATTTGTTAAAGTTGTAACTAATACAAAATTTACGCACCAAAAAATAGAAAAACAGCTTATCTACAACTGAAATTCACTTCGGAGATTTGTTGTTAGGTAATACTTCCAGAGTAGAGCGTTCTCACTTAAAATATTACAATAGTATTAAACTGATACACTAATAATAATAATATAATAAAAAATATAAAGCCTAAGTGCGGCAGTTTTAACGGCAGTGCCAAAGAACGTTATGCATTAAGTAACATCAGCTAAATATTAAAAACAGCACTTTATCAATAGCAGTAAAAGTCCTTGGATTAAAACTCTGCTATCGTCAGAAGAAATAAGATAAGCAGAAATAATAATATAATAATGATAAAGTGATCAGTGACGTTAGCAGTCTAGTTAGTACTCTAAAACTAAAATTTTGATTTTTCTAAACGTGTATATGTATATATATATATATATATATATATATATATATATATATATATATATATATATATATATATATATATATATATATACTGTATATAAAAAACTACTATTGAGCACTTAAATGAAAATTTTTAAAAAATAAAAAGGAATTAAATTCTTCTAACTTGTTACTTCCGGGCTCTCTTTACGTTGCCGGGGTAATAACATTTTGGGTTCACATTCATTATGCCTGTGGTACACCGACTTTGTAACGTTTGGGGGTCGATTTTGGGGGTACCGTCGGATCCCCTTTTTTCTGAGGGTACATTTAAGGGGTCTCTCTGCTTCAGGATTTCAACGTCTTGGAACACTACCTGAGCCCCGCCACCTACGGTAGGAAGAACGTCTCCCTGGAATAATAATAATAATAATAATAATAATAATAATAATAATAATAATAATAATAATAATAATAATAATAATAATAAATCCACGAAACTCATGTCCCCACAATGTGGGGGAACTCCACCATTCAAAATTCAACATACATTAGCTTATCAAACGAAAAGTACTTTCAGCCTGAATAAAAATTGTAATTGTATTTAGCACTGATAACACCGGTCTGCATGAAAATCGATTTCTTTATTTTGAGTTGTGATTGATTCTGAAGCAGTTCGCTGCGCTGAATTAAAAAATGCTACCAGTTTTTTTCTATCACCCACAGTTTTAAAGTTATTAGCAAAACAATTTCGGGGCGTTTTGTAATTTTTTACCTTTTTTATCTTTAATTAATTTCGTTTTTTCATATTTTTCAGATAGATAATTCTAACATTACGTCTTTAAAATTTTAATAATGGCTTCTAGAGGATGTACCCATAGTCCAGACATATTTTGTTATATCTGTGGTCGGTATGTTGTTGTAAAACAAAGGACAAATGTAACGACCTTCATTAAGAGAGCTAATCATGCTTATTTTGGAATTAAATTAGGAGATCAAGACAAAAGTTGGGCTCCACACAAGGTTTGTCTTACGTGCGTTGCGGCACTAAGGAATTGGAGCAAAGGTAAAAAGAAAAGTTTGCCATTTGGGATCCCTATGGTATGGCGCGAGCCTAGAAACCATACCGACGACTGCTACTTCTGTTCTTGCAATGTTAAAGGTTATAATGCAAAGAATAAAGAGAGCCTTCAATACCCAAGTCTTCCATCTGCAATAAGGCCGGTACCCCATGGTCCAGAAGTTCCTATTCCCCGCCCACCGGAGAGTCTGGATCAATACAATTCAGATTCTGATTCAGCTCCAAATCCAGACAATGATGATGTTTATGAACAGCCAACAGCTGACCGAGATCCTCCTAGACCATTAACCCAAGCCGAACTAAATAACTTAGTCAGGGATTTGAATCTGCCTAAGGACTCTGCAGAACTTTTGGGGTCTAGATTGCAGGAGAACAATTTATTGGCATCCGACACATACTTCGCTTGGTACAGAAATCGTGAGAAAGACGTCGTGCCTTTTTTTCGAAGATGGTCCCTTGGTATTTTGCAAGGACATCACAGGATTAGTGTGCAAGCTAGGCATCGAATACCAAACCAGTGACTGGAGGTTGTTTATAGATTCCTCTAAAACCAGTCTAAAAGGAGTGTTACTGCACAACGGTAACAAATATGCATCAATCCCAGTGGCCCATTCTACTCATTTAAGAGAGACCTATGATAACATGAAACTGCTTCTGGAAAAAATTCAGTATCAAAATCACAGATGGATATTGTGTGGGGATCTCAAGGTCATTTGCATGTTACTTGGGCAGCAATCAGGATACACTAAGATGCCATGTTTCATCTGCGAATGGGATAGTCGAGCACGTGACCAGCACTGGAAGAGGAAAACTTGGCCTCCTAGAGAGAATCTTACCACAGGATCAAAGAACATTTTACATGAACATCTAGTTGAACCAAATAAAATCCTCCTACCACCCTTGCACATTAAATTAGGCTTGATGAAGCAGTATGTCAAAGCATTGAATAGAGAAGGTGAGTGTTTCAAGTACATTTGTTCAAAATATCCAAAGATTAGCTACGAGAAAATAAAGGAAGGTGTTTTTATAGGTCCTCAGATTAGAAAGTTATTGACAGACGATCATTTCCTCAACACAATGACCAATAAAGAAAAAGCAGCATGGCTTGGTTTCAAAGATGTTGTTGAAAACTTCTTGGGAAACTACAAAAGCCAAAATTATGAAAGACTGGTGGAAAATATGCTTAAAAAGTTTTGCGCCTTAGGCTGCAACATGAGCCTGAAAGTTCACTTCTTATTTTCGCATCTTGACCGTTTTCCCGAAAATCTCGGAGATGTCAGTGAGGAGCAAGGGGAACGATTTCACCAGGACATCAAAACCATGGAAAGAAAATATCAAGGAAGATGGCATACAAATATGGCGGCGGATTACTGCTGGTGTCTGCAACGAGATCAGCCTAACGCACAGCATAAGAAAACATCAAAGAAGCACCGGTTTAGTCGTCATTAGTCAGATCTACCTTCGTAGTCTTAAGTCTTTGGAATAAGTCCTGAAATGTTTGCAAGTAAAGAAGGTAAATATATTTTGTTTCTTTCAGTTATTTTTTTATTCTTTCATAAACAAGCAATATGCTTGTCCAAGAGCTAGGAGCTATTTAATTCTGCTTTAATTAGGTTTTACTCTATCACCTAAAGATTTCGTGCTACAAGGGGTGTTGTAATACCTCATCTGTCCCAAAATGTTAACCACCCATTGATGGGAGGGGAGAGAGTATTTTGCTGGGAACGGGACTGGCTGTTATATATATTTACTCTACATTATTATGTAAGCGTTACTGTAGTCTATAACAACAATTTATGGTTTAGCACGTGCAATCCAATGTTGGTCTCGATAAGATGGTTCACATTTGGGGATAAATGGGGGATTTATGACACACCCTGTAGTAAGAAAACCATACGTGATAGGGCAAAACTAACTATATTTTTGAGATCAGCGCACTCAAATTATATAGAATCACCAACTAGTTTGTAAAAATCGATCGACAAGTTTTCAAATGTGTACTGGTGTAATTAATAACAAAAAATTATTAGATAAAAAATTATTAGATAAAAAACACCGTATACAGGTTAAATTACCATTACAATTAACCAATGAAACGGCAAATAAGTTATTAATGTTTTTCACGGAAAATATAATTTTTAATACTGTATGTACTGGCGACCCAAGAAAATGGCTCGGCAGCCCCAAGGTTGAGAACTACTGCTTTAGATCATTCATCCGACTTCGATAACGTCAATCGGCGCGAGTGGCTTCGTGTTGTCCAAATGTAATGACAGAACATAAATACATTAGAAAAAATCTCATTACCCAAATGAGTTTATGAGAGAAAGCAGACGTGTTCGAATACAGAATATAGAAAATAATGAAGAAAAGGGAGAAACTAAAGCATACACAATCATGATGGAAAAGCGTGGAAAAACGTTAACAGCATGAGGTGAAGTGTACAATGCGAGCACAATCGAAAAGGTAATACGAAGTGCTCAATACAAAATGTAAATCGATTCATATAAACTGGAATGGAATATATTCCGGTGATGAACGACTAACGTTGTTCCATAATTTTGCGTAAAACGTATACTACTCATTTCCTCCATCATCAGTTCGTTACTTTTAATACGATTGCAGAGCCCAAACTGTAGTCTTATTTCGAGTAACGTAGGGGTTTTGTGGATGAGAATGGCCGGATGAACGCGGCCCATTTCGCTCATTCCCGGATTATTATTACCAGCACCATCGGGATTCGAACCCCTAACCCGAGTGTCTTCGTTTACACGGTAACGGTGTTATTGTTATCCACTGAGCTACGGACGCTGGCAAGTATGATGAACGGAGTAAATGCATTACGGAAATCATAAGAGAGCATCAGAATACTTCCAGAATTATTAGTACCGATACCGGAAGACACCTTAGAGCGGGGAACGTGAGAAATATACGCTTTAAATCATCTTTCAGACTCACTTTATACATTTTAGTTGCTAGTTCCCCTGACGAGTCTTGTCCCTGAGTGGTGAGGCAATAATGCGACACCTTTTTAGAGTCCAAAAGGTCTCCACTGCGAAGCCGTCGAACGGATCGTCTTCTGGGCATATTCGGCTGCAACACGGTCCCAGGTTCCACAACCTTTGAGGGATATAAAAATGACGAAATAAAGATTCAGTCTAAAACTAGAACACTTTTAATATGGGTTCACCGACCGAGCACGCACGCACGCACGCACGCGCATCACAGTACTGTAATAAAGCTGTCAAAATACACACAAACCAATCTGATCGCCAACCTTATTCACTGTCTTTAACAAATTTATTAAACCGCAAAAATTGGGAGTCTTCAATTTCCAAACAAATTTGCAAACCGACTGCGAACTGCAAAAGTTTACCATATACGCGACAACTAGAATTATACCTTCCCAATTTAAACAATTTAAGGTATTTTTTATAAAAGTTTACCACAACTACGACGAAAATGTTGCAGGCTTTATTTAAAACAAAGAGTATAATGAAGAAACAATAATTATGTGGGAGCGACATCAATGTCCCCCACCCCACCGCTATATTCATGATCTTGACTATTGGTGCAAGAACCTAATTCTTGTTCGACACAATCTCAGGATGATACAGGTGTGCATGTAGTTTCATCAATTTTTGTTAAGCGGCTCAAAGGTTATGGCGCGAACAAGAAAAAATCAATTTAACCCTTGACGTCTATTTGTGATCTTGACTTTTCATGCAAGGATCCGATTCTTCCTCATGACACAGTCTCGTGATGACCATATGTGTACGAAATTTCATCAATTTATGTTGAGCGGTTCAAAACTTATAGCGCGAAACACGAAAGTGTGACGAACGGACGGACAAGTGCAATCCAGTATGCCCAAAGTATGTCCCCGACCAAATTTATTTGGTCAAGAACATAGCATCTAAGACTAAGAAGAAATTCTGTTTAGTTAGAAGTGGTTGGCAAATGGTTACAAAAATTTAATTAAATGTTATAAATGGTTGGCAAAATGATCCTTATTGAATGTGAAGGGCGGAAATGCTCCCTCCTTTGTAACTGCGAGAATGGGTTTAAAAGCATCAATCAATGTGTAACGGTAAAAGAACTGACATCCGAGTGACAACTAATTAATGGTAATCGGCATGCAATTCTTTTTCAGCCAGTCACTTCTTTCCATGCCGAAGCTCGCAACCCTTAAAATTCGGACCCACCGATCCGACCAAAGACTATTGGGGATCGACATACGCAATTAATGTTTTATAGAATTTGGCCATCGGGAAACGATCTCGGGACCAACGAATAGAGTGACGCCCACCGAGGAAACATCGTTGGACGTATGATTGTAGTCATAGTAGAAGCCGTGATTTCACCGCCGCTTCAACTCCGATTAGTCATATCACAGCGAACGTCAGCCGAGATAATCAAAGGCAAGAAAGGGACCACCGTTGTCGAGGAAGTACATCAAAGGTTCCAATCGGAGTGCTGGAGTCACTGAGTATCTCAAGATGGAAAAAAGGTTGCAGATCAATGGAGAAGTACGATGACGCACATCGTAATACCTCGTGCCGGAACCTCGTTACTACCTTACCTGGTCAGGTCTGTGATCAATCCAAACGGTGCCCACGTTCGCCCCTTGCGAAAAAGACCGCCTGTGCCGAAGGCGGGAGGGGTTGGAGGGATTGGGCACTGTCGGGTTCTGGAAAGTTAGAACAGAAACATGAAAAAACATTCTTAAAATAGATGTTATACACGAGTTTTATTATAAGGGTTGGGGGGTTCCATATCTATGAAATTCTCTGCCCGAAAGATGACAAAGACCGACGTCTCTCTCTCTATACATACATAGGGCGTTTCAAAAGTCGCGCACCATAGGTTTTATTCAGATTTACGAGGTTTCTGAGTCGAAATGGTTTGTAAGTGAAGTTTAATTACAATATATATTCAATAATGTTCGAATAATAAAATTAATAGCATGTACAGTAGGGGGGGGGGTCGAAATTTTGTATTCTTATTCTACACACTGCTCGGAGTTTCCTTTGGGCCCGCAAACAACATACTGTAATTACACCCAGGGCTGTGGAATCGGAGTCGGAGTCGGGAAAAATGTACCGACTCCGACTCTTTTTCTGAGGACAAATTCTTTTAAATTTTAGATTTTTTATATAGTAGTGTATTTTTTGTTTATCTTTTATAGTAATGTATTTTTTTGTTTAGAAGTTTTGTTCAAACAGATATGTTTATGTTCTCTTAGTCTTAAGTTTGTAATTTCTGTCCTTGTTTTTATTATACCCAATATTGAATATTCATTATTGTAATATCACTAAATATGTTTCTGTAATTTTATTAATAAAGGAAAAAAAGCCAGAGACTTTTTTTTTTTTGTTTCAAAGAATGACCGCTCATGGCCACCAAAAGAAAGGTGGATAGCAGAGCGAACACAGAACGAAGAGTATGGAACAACTAATGGAAATGAACAATAGACGGGGGGAGGAGGAGGGGTGGGGGAAAAGCAAAAAGATCATAGTGGGGTCACAGCCGGTAAAGAAGTCGGGAGCGAAAGAGGAAGGAGAACAACCCGGTTATCGAAAAGTAGGAACCTTCAGACAGAAGAGCGCCAAGCCTATCACAAAGCCCGACGCTCTCCAAAAAGGGAAAATACTCTGCGCGCAGCGCAGAGTAAAGCGGACACTCCACCAGAGGTGGGCAACTGTAAGTAGGACGTCACAATTGGGACATCGGGGCACCCGATCCCCGGCCATCAAATAGCCATGGGTCAGGTGGGTGTGGCCAATACGGAGGCGGGCCAGAGCCACCTCCTTATGGCGCGACCGATGGAAGGAAGAGGCCCAACATCCCAACTTGGGTTTAATCTTGCAAAGTTTGTTATCCGTAGCGCCATCCCAGCGACTCTGCCACCGGGAGCGCAAAAACCTACGGAAGCCAGGGATATAATCAGAAAAAGGGAGGGACACAGGTGAAACCTGCAGTCGGCACGCGGAACGGGCAGCTCGATCGGCAGCCTCATTTCCAGCCACGTTAACATGTGCTGGGACCCAGCAAAATACCACCTCCTTGCCACCGAAAGCGACAAGAGTATGGTACAGTAGCTGGATTCGTCGGACCAGCGGGTGGACAGAGTCAAAACACTCCAGGCCATCCAGGGCACTGCGGGAATCCGAATGGATGACGAACGACCCATCCGGATGCTCCCGCACCACCTCCAGAGCGCTCAGAATGGCATAGAGCTCCGCCGTAAAAACGGAAGCCTCATCAGGGAGACGGGTACATCGGGGAGCAAGGACAGACGACTGGGGAACAGCCGCGGATCCAACGCCCCCCGACGACCTCGAGCCATCCGTGAAGATCGCAACACATGCAGAGTGACACGCCGCATGCTGAAGGAACAGAGACCGAAGCAAGGCAGAGTCCGACTCGGTCCTGCGAACGGGGCGCAACGCCCTACAGCACGCAACAGGGGTGCTCTCCCAAGGTGCAACACCACTGAAAGAGACCGGTATAACGGATGGAGGGGGAGTGCCCATACCATCGAGGAGGGAGGTCACCGTGTCGGTGAAATACCAACCCCCATCCCGGCAGAACGCCCTCTCAACCACCTGGAACAGAGGAGAGGTGGGAAGACGGAGGATCCGGAGATAGTGTTTAGCAATGAGGAACGACCTCCGATCCTCCAAGGGAGGGATGTCGCACTCAACCTGCAGACTATCAACCGGAGAGGAGCGGAAGGCGCCAGATGACATGCGCAGTCCTCTAGAGAGGACCGGATCCAGTATCCGAAGGGCCGTGCGGGAGGCGGAGCCATACACCACACTCCCATAGTCTAATTTGGACTGTACCAGGGACACGTACAAACGGAGGAGCGTCCGCCTATCCGCGCCCCATGTAGTATGCGACAGATGCCCCAGCAAATCCAGGGTACGTCTCGCGGACTCGCGCAGCCGGCGAAGGTGGGGAACCCAGCTCAAACGGCTGTCGAAAACCATACCCAAGAAGAGTACTGATGGAACGAGGGCCAGAGGCTGACCCCCGAGTGTAAGGTTAAAGGCCGGGATGGCGCCGGATCCCCGTCTCCTCGACGGAAGGAAGGCCACACACGAAGTCTTCGGGGAAGACAACGTAAGGCCCACCGACGACGCCCAGCGTTCAACCCGATTGACCGCGAGTTGGACTTGCCTCTCCACGAGGGGGGGACTCGTCCCCGCGGCATAGACAGCCAGATCATCTGCATAGATGGAACAGCGCACCGAGGGCGGAAGAGCTCCCGGTAGCGCAGACATAACTAGGTTGAAGCAGGAGACGCTTAACACACACCCCTGGGGCACCCCCTCCTCCTGAACATACAGGGCAGATAGGGCCGCCCCATTACGGACGCGGAAAGTGCGACGGCAGAGGAAGTTGCGAAGAAACGTGGGCAAAAAGCCCACAAAACCAAGAGACTTCAAACGGTCCATGACAACTCCCCGACGGGTCGTGTCATAGGCCTTTTGGACGTCAAAAAAGACGGCCAGAACAAGATTCCGGCGGGAAAATGCCTCCCGTACATCATGGCCAAGGAGGAGAAGGGGGTCCAGAGTACCCCGAAATCGACGAAAACCATACTGGGTCGGGGGGCATAACCCAAGCGACTCCAGTGTAAAGGAAAGTCGGACGGCCACCATCTTTTCGAGGAGCTTGCATAAGCAGCTCGTCAAAGCAATAGGCCGATAGCTCGCCACCTCCGCCGGATCCTTCCCCGGCTTAGGTATCGGGACCACAATCGCCTCCCTCCAACGGGAAGGGAACGACCCCTCAACCCACATCCGGTTGAAAAGATCCAGCAAGAAGTGCAGGGCCATCGGGTGCAGATTCCGAAGAAAGTCATACGGAATGTCATCAGGGCCAGGAGCGGAAGAACGACGGGTTGCCAAGGCAGCCCGAAGTTCCCGCATCGGAAAGAGATGGTTATAGGGCTCGTTCCCAGGGGGCGGGAACGTGACCTCCGATAAAGGGCGATCCGCAGCTGAAGGCGAACGGGAAACCGCAGCAAAAGCACCGGCCAGCCGATCAGCCACAGCAGCAGGATCCGAAAGGAAGCCGTCCCCGTCCCGAAGGACAGGGCGACTAGCAGGGACGGCCTCCCCTCGATACTACGTACCTTCCGCCACACAGCAGCAGAAGGGGTAGATGAGGAGATGCCGGACACAAAAGCACGCCAAGAGGCCCGACGGGCCAACTTGAGAGTCCGGCGGGCGAAAGCCTTCGCCCGCCGCATCTCAATCAAGTGGCCCGCGCGCCGGGTGCGGTGGAAGCGGCGCGTTGCCCTCTTCCTCTCGCACACCGCCTGGTGACATGCTGGAGTCCACCACGGGACGCTACGAGTCCGCGGGTTACCGGAAGATCGAGGAATACAGTCCTCCGCGACGCCCATCACCACCCGCTCGAAGAACTCCAAGCTCTCATCCACAGAGCCAAAGCTCAATACCGAACGGACAATGACGGAACGAGCTCTGAAAGATGGCCAGTCAGCCCGCGCAAGGCACCACCTCGGTCGAGACGAAACGCCCGGCTGCGGACCGACCGGCTCAAGACAGACTGGGTAATGATCACTGCCATAAGAGTCCCCCAACACCTTCCACGAAAAATCGAGTAAGGCATCGAGGGACACCAAGGAGAGATCAATACAGGTAAATGAACCCGTGGGTTCGTGGAAGTAAGTAGGTTCACCGGAATTGAGACACGCAAAGGAAAGTTCCTCCATTAAGGAGAGTAAAATACCAGCAACATTAGTCGACCGAACATCTCCCAAGCCGGGTCGCGACTGTTAAAGTCCCCGAGGAGGAGAAACGGTCGGGGTAGTTGCAGCACCAACTCGCGAACCGCGTCGCGAGAAGGAGGGTCATGAGGAGGAATATAAACCGAGCAGGCAGTGTACTGGCGATCTAAAAAGAGCCGCACAGCCACAGCCTGCAAGGAAGTGCGAAGAGGCACACCACGCGATGGTAACGAATGATGCACGTAAATCGCCGCACCCCGCCGGCGTGTGCGCTCATCCGGGGTGCAAGGGAAACCAACATAGCCAGAGAGACGAGGGAGTCCCCGCGCAGCCAGGATAGTCTCCTGGAGACAAACACAGGAAGGCCGCTCGCTCTCCAGCAGGGAGGCAAGGTTCTCCCAGTTAGCTAAAAGCCCCCTACAGTTCCAATGCAAGATGGAACT
This sequence comes from Bathynomus jamesi, assembly GCA_023014485.1. Classification (NCBI taxonomy): domain Eukaryota; kingdom Metazoa; phylum Arthropoda; class Malacostraca; order Isopoda; family Cirolanidae; genus Bathynomus; species Bathynomus jamesi. Next base: position 223,810 of record JAJOZX010002861.1, read on the forward strand.
GTAAGGGGAAGCGGCATTATAAGAGGCAGAGAAAACAGCGAAATAGCCACGGACCAAGCTGAGCAGCAAACTCAACGGTCCGTAACCAGGGACGGAATCGGTTTCCCCGACTCACCCAGAACTGGGGGGGTAGGGGCCACCGACTCCGCATCTGCTGCACCCGTAGTAGGACGAGAAGTGGAGAGTAGAACAGGGAGGTCAGAGGGGGCTCTCCCGGCGGGGGGAGAGACGACGAGTCGGGCCCAGCCGAAACCCCCAACTCCCCACAGAGGGGGACCGGGGGGAACCAGCTGTTCGAGGGCTCGTCAAACCAGACAAGCACTGACGGGGGGGAGAGGAAAGGTCGACCACAAGTGGGAGAGGTAGATCCAGGAGAGAGACCCGACCACTCTCAGCAGGAGCCGGAGAGAGAGAGACTCCATGAAGGAGGGCCAGGCCCCTCTCGACCGGGTCTATCATGGGAACAGGGTGTCATGGGGCAGTGCACCTCGACCGACACCCGGACACTGGTCAGGGCACCGGGAGGTGACGCCCCACCAGCGCTCCGTATAGGGGGGGGGGGAAGTCCCGAGCGGATCAGGAACAGCGCGCCGCTTCCCCTCCGGTGAAGACGGGGAAGAAGGGGAAGCAAGGCGAGCAGCAGTCAGGATCGGGTCGGAAGGACTCCGACTCCGACCACGGCGACGCTTCCTCCTCTCCTTCGGGGCATCCCCCTCCCCACCCGAGAGACGAGTAGGCAAGGATCCAGACCCCAAGGCCGGAGGGGAGAAGGGGCACTTGTAGGCAGGGAATCAGATGGGATGTCAGAAAGTGAGGCAGAGGAACAAGAAGGACCCGCGGCGCCAGGAGGACCACCAACCCCCGGGACTTGGGGGGCACCACTCCAGTAGACGCCGGGGTAGCACGGGAGGGGCCCGAGGACCCGCCAGGGCCAAGAGCCGCAGCGTAGACAACCCCCGCCGCGGCTCCCGGTCACGGATCTTATCGCGCGCCTCCCGCGCACTAAGGAATTCGGTAGTTCCTTAAGACGCACCTCAAATTCAAACTTGAAAACGGACAGTCCCGAGAAGAGGAAGGGTGGGCCCCCGAACAGTTTGAGCACGCGGGGGCTTCGTGCACGGGGTAGGGTGCGCAGGCCCACCGCAGCGGACACATAGCTTACCCTCACGGCGGCACGCAGAGCTAACATGGCCGAACCGGTTGCAGCCAAAGCAGCGAACCGGGTCAGGCACATATGGTCGCACCGAAAACTCACACGACCGGCGATCACCCATGCCCCAGAACACCTGGGCCGGAGGCACAAGGGAGTCAAAGGTCAGGAGCAGACGAGCGGACGGGGTAAGAGCACCATCCCGGCGCGACGAAAAGCGGAAGACCTTCGTTACCCCCTGGGGGGCAAGATCCTCCTGCAACTCGCCAACCGGGATTGACAGCAGACGGGAAGCGAAAATGGTGCCTTGACAGCTATTCAATTGCGGATGGGGAGTCACAGAAACTCTGCAACCCAAGACATCCTGCAACTGTAGAAGGGACCCAGTCACCCCCGAAGAACGGGACTTCAAAAGAAGAGACCCATCCCTCAGAGGGCGGATATCATAACGACAGGGAACCCCTATCGTCTTAAGGCGCTGAAACACCCGTTCCGAGTTGCCCGGAAGGGAGCCAGCGGAAGGGCGGAGAACAAGGAACCTGTCCACGGACAGAAATTGACAGCAGAGACAGGTCCATGTGTAACGGTAACCGAGAGTGGGCGAGAGAACAAGGGCCGCGAAGACCCCGCCCTACGGCCACCACGAGTCCGGCCACGAGAGCCAGACACCGCAGAGGACGAGAGGGGGCCATACGGCTTGAGGGTCAATCCAGCGGAGGCAGAGGCCGCTGAACGACCAGAAGTAGTAGTCTGATCCAAATCCAAGGGCGGGCCAGAGTCGTCAACAAGAGGGGAGTGAAGTTTAGTAATAGAACCCATAAACAGTATTTTTACAAAAAACGGCAGCCTCGGACCCAAGGCGATGCACCAGCCGCCGCTGCATCCTTCAAAGCGCAGGCCCAACGTCCCGGGTAGCCCCCCCCCAACCTAACTGTCGTTTTAAAAACAGCGATTGGCACTACGGAGATTTGTCCGTTAAGGGCCAAGCAAAGACCCAATCCAGACGCAGCAGCGGTCCGGGCGCCCAACCGTCCCCGGAGCACGGCTCAGCCACGGAGCGATGCCCCCCGGCGGGTGCACCTGATGACCCCAAGACTGCAAATACAAACAGAGGGGGGGGGGATACTACGATTGACAGAGGCACAGGACCGAGTCAAGACAAAGAAATTCCGGGAGAGACGGAAAAAAAGGGGGAGCAAAAAGAAAAGAAAAGGGGAAAAAAAAAAAAAAAAAACGCAACTAGGTAACTCTTCGCCCACACCCCGCGAGGAGTTGAGGAAACCTCAACAACCCACGAGGTGTACGAGCCCCCTCGGCCCGGCAAGCCGGAGTACCTAATCGAGGGGGCCATAAAGACATAGCTACAACCATTAGACTTATACTTGAATATAGGTTATGAGTCTAAAAAGTAGCCTGATGATTCACATGGTGGTGATGAAATGCCTTGTGTTACCATTTACAATTTAGCAGATTTACAATTAATATATATTGACCTTTTATGAAGGAGTCGGATTCGGAGGTTCTGTGTACTGACTCCACATCCCTGATTACACCGCTATGCGCCCCCCCCCCCCTACCCGTTGCATATGCCCCCCCTTTTTATAATTGAAATGAAATTGAAACCAATTCTTTGAATAAAAAAACCTGATAAATGACAAAGATTAAAGTAAATAATGATATAAGTAAATTTAAAGTAAGTTTATATACAGGGTGTCCGAGAATTATCTGTACAAGTTTTGGCTGTTATTAAAAGTCAACCATGAAGTGTAGAAATTCCAGTGTTGTCCCATTTTAGAGAATCTCATTAAGTTTTTTCTGATACCAAGTTTTAACAAGTTTTTTAGAAATTCCAGTGTGTCCGAAAATTATCTGTACAATTTCATCTTTTAATAAAATTCTTGATAACACACGTAAAATTCTTAAACAAGATATTTAGAATCTGTATTTTCAAAAGTTTCTTTTATTAAAGTAACGTTGTTACAAACATTCGATATGTGCACCATCAGTGATTCGCAAAACATCCAATCGATAATTCAAATGTTGCCATGTACGCTGAAGCGTATCCACATCAATTCGCTCAATAGCAGCTGTGATTCTTGCTTTTAAATCATCAATGTCTGTCACCCGCGTACAAAAAAGAAAAAACTTGTCAAAACTTGTTATCAGAAAAAACTTAATGAGTTTCTCTGTAAAATGGGACAACACTGGAATTTCTACACTTCATGGTTGACTTTTAATAACAGCCAAAACTTGTACAGATAATTCTCGGACACCCAGTATACAAGAAATCTTTCTCCGTATATTACTTAAAGAATCAATTGAAGCATACTAAAATCAAAATATTCACCTTAAGAAATTTAATTGAAGCATATTAAAACCAAAATATTCACCTTAAGAAATTTAAAATCGTGAATTACTGACACCACTGGCCTTTCCATTGGAACACAGGCAGCTTTTTTCTCGACTCCAGTACATTCAAAATAAATTTATGTCTGTTTTCGTAACCAATTCTATCTTGTGATGCTTCTGTTACCACATTTACAGCATGTTTTACTCCCTGGCCGTGACAGGGAAAAGGAATAAGCTGAAATGGTTCATTTCGAACTTTAAGATCATCATCATTTGTCAAATTCTGTAAAATAGGTGGAGGGGTGATGGTTTCGTTGTCCCAGTCGATCATGTTAGGATAATCGTCTGCTTCAAAGTTCAGTGTTTTTGGCAGCTCAAAATTTCTCGCATTGGTGCTCCTAGTTCTTGCTCGAACGATGTGCTGAAGAGCCAGCTCTCTGACCTCTCTTCTTGTGTCTGTTATCATTGAGAGTAAGATATTCTCTGGGTGGGCAAAATAGGCGTTATTTCTGAGGACACGCTCCATAATCATCCGATGCTTTTTATCTAAGCCTTTAAGCAAGTGCATGATATACCAAAAATTAGATGCTCCCTCATTTGCCTTTGGATGAGACTTTATCCAAAACCAGCCTGGAGCGTAAACCAGCATTATAATTTTTACTAGGTCTTGGATGTTTCTGTCTGGATTCCGTGTAGAGACATATAAGCGCAGGATCCTGTTTGCTCGTGTTAGCCATCTTGCATGATGGAGGGCACCTGGGGATCTGGTGGCTAACGCTTGTGAGATGCGTCCAGATTGTATGCTAATGCACATTTCATACATATATTTTTGGTCACTGCTGAAACTTTTAACAATATCGGCCGAAACTTCTTTAATGTTGCCCTCCACAGGGGTATAATCAACTATATCCAGTTTGGTCAAATCCTCTCGGAGTTTATTTCCAAGAGAACCTTTGAAAGTGTTTGGTCCCGAAGTTTTTTTCCTCAATTGCTTCAAATACGTGCCTGAAGGGCAGTTCGTTTGCATGCAAAAGGCAAATCAGCCATTGTACCGGCCTGTCCAGATATAATTCAATCAATTTTAGCACTCCGCTAATCCTGCCAGTGTTCACTGGGGTGCCATCCCATAGCAAAGCTTTGAGGGATTCTTTGCTATTAGAATCAACTATAAAAGTTATTATTTCATCTGCAATACAACAAGCAGTTCCGTTATGTGGAGCTATATGATCCATGTAAACATCAACAGGTTCTTTGACTATTACATAATGTTCTTCGTACTCCATTCCCTTCTTTGTCTTAGTTTGATCTTTTCTACCATCAAATCCGATGCCTTCAATCTGTGTATTCTCTGATTTCACTTTGATTATGTTCTTTTTACCCACACGTATTCTTTCTCTTTCCACTTTTTTCCTATCCAACATATTGGTTTCGTCTAATATTCCCATATCCTTCAAAGCTGCATTTACTATAGCTGCAGTAGCTCTGTAACTTACACGGTATCTATCTGCTGTTATTGTTAAGTTATCATAGATAATTCTGTTCTGATGGTTTTCTCTCAGCTCAAAATCCGGAACAAAGTCAATATCGTCGCTGTCATCATCAATTTCCATGCTCTCATCTTCCATAATATGTAAAGGGTCCAGTTTGCTGGTTGAGGCGACATTCATATCTAGGCTTATCTTGGCTCTTCTTTCTAATCCTTTAACTCTATCGTGAGTCCCTTTTCTTGCGGAAGTCGTTACTCTGCCGATTGGTCCTAGTTAGTTTTTTTCTGTTTCTGCTCCACAAAAGACTCCCATTCAATCATTGGAACTCTATCACATCTGCAATCCGTTCGACTGATTTTTTTATCGTAACAAGTACAAGTGCAAATATAAAACATTTCATCGAATGTCTCCACCTTCTGCTGAAAACTGTTGTTTCTTTGTTTTAATGGTACTTTAATTAGCTTTGCTGCTGATTCTATCAATCGTTCAACTTTTATAGCTATTCCTTCAAATCCTATATGTGGAAAGGAAAACTTCTCCCAAATGGCTTCTACACCTTCAGTGACAATTCTGTAACATTCTTTTGCTGTTCTAGAACCTTTCGAAATCAGTTCTTCTCGTTTTCTTACCAATAAATAATGCCTAAATACGTCAGCGTTTGAAAGAGTCATTGAAGGTGAAAATTCTGCAGGGTGACCAAATGTTGAATTGTGCGTTTTGCTTCTTGTCATCATGATTTCACTTATTCAGGCCTAGTAGCATTACTAACAAGAAACTAATTGTTAGATTCTAGCAACTGAATCACTCAATCTGAATTTAATATAACTCATTCGGAATTAAATCATAACTTATTCAATCATAAACAATCTGAAAATAACAATCTGAAACTAAACAAAAAACGTGACAATAATTTATATAATTCATCTAATCTATCTAAATTAATCTATGTAATCCATTCAATCTATCTAAATAATCTATCCAAATTAATCTAATCTACTTAATAAGACTTAATATAATGCATGATTGTCACATTTGGGGTTTATATCTGTGGAGAGTAAAATGGGGGGATGCTATGGAAGGGGTAAGGGGGGTCGCATATACTCATTTTTTTTTTACAGGATGTTGAGATGATCATTTCCAACTACATGCGTACTGTGGAATTGGAGAAACTCGATTTTTGATATGTTTCGACCCCACCTAAATTGTACAGTTAATCAAAAAGCTCTCTTAAAATAATTAAACTGAATGAAGCTACATTAGCCAATTTAAACTTCATATAGGATACTTTTAATACAGTACTGTAATATTTATACAAAATTCTAACAATAACTATAAAACCGTCATGAAAGGTGAGACGATCGATTAAAAAAAAATTGCATGACAAATTACATGATACTTTCGGGGGTGATATCGAGTAAAAAAGTTAATACAACATCGGTACTATTTCCAACCGTTGCGGAGCTACGGACGTTTTATATATATGCACGGGAAAAAATACACGAAAGTATTAATCTGATGTATTTATTGCTACATTTTATGAGATACACCTTACAAGTTCTAAATATTTAAAATGTCCGCCTCGGTTTTCATTGCACAGCATTGCTCGTTCCAAACAAGAGTCCACTGCCCATTGAATCATTTCGTGTGTTCTCGTATGTAAGCAGCGGCATCCATAATCCGACGCAAGAGTTCCGCTCTTGTAGACCATTTCTTTCATTTAAGTCCCCATAAAAAGAAATCTAACGGGGTTAGGTCCGGAGATCTCGGGGGCCACGATATTGGACCAGCACGACCAATTTCAACGATTCCCGTAATCCGTAACATGACGACCAAAATGTGGTGACGCCCCATCGTGCTGAAAGAACATCCTGCGCCTCGTCCACAAGGGCACGTCTTCCATCAAAAACGGCAATTCATTCGTCGGGAAGTTCAGATAAATATCAGCAGTTAATCGTTGTTCCAAAACGAACGATCCAATCAGCCGATCTTCAATTACACCGCACCAAACATTCACCAAGAATCGATGTTGAAAGTTTCCTTCAACGATACCGTGGGGATTATCGGCGGACCACAAGTGGGAATTTCGTCTATTGCTAATTCCATCCCGAATGAATTGTGCTTCATCACTAAACCGTATGCGATTAAGAATTTGGCGATGCATAACCATCCACTGGCAAAATTGAACGTTTATCGTAATCATCCGGTTGAAGAGCTTGCATACGTTGCAAATGAGAGATACAAACCCTCATCAAAGTCATCATGTATAGTTCGCCATACACGCGATGCGGATTTACCAATTCGGCTAGAAATCCTTCGAACACTGGTAGTTGGGCTGCATTGTACTAGGTCCAGTATGCGTTCCTCCACAGCAACGGGCCGTCGTGCTAGTTCTTAGTTACGTGCAACAATTGTCCCCGTTTCCCTTAATCTCTGGTGTGTGTCACTAAACACTTGCCTGTTCGGAAAACGTCTTCGATATTCCTCAACTTCGCTCTGCTGTTACCATCACAGAATCCATAAATGAAATGGATATCAGCGTATTCAGTAGGTGTGAACTGTTGATTTATTTTGATTGTTCACCTTAGTGCAACAGTGTCTCATACCACAGATCGGAACCAACTAAAAAAAAAAACAGGATTAGTAGTGGTAACTTCGTTAGCCGAAACTACCACCAGTGCTGCCATCTATCGAATTACAAGTAGGGATTTGTTGTTTACACATCTTAAAACGTCCGTAGCTCCGCAACGGTGGGAAATAGCACCTATGTTGTATTAACCTTTTTACTCGATATCACCCCCCCCAAAGTATGACAGACCGGTTGTGAGACACCCTGTATTGTATTGTAATTAAACATCACTAAAAACCATTTCGACTCTTAAAAATCGTAAATCTGAATAAAGCCTATGGTGCGCGACTTCTGAGACACCCTGTATATTAAAATTCCCTGATTATTCCAAATTTTCCAAGAGCGAGAAACATTTTACCATAAGTATGATTTTTTTTCCTTTTTCTTACGCACATTATTAGGTTTTATATTTAAGAAAATTAATTTCAACATTCTGAAAAATGTAAACTTCATATAGGATACTTTTTTAATACAGTACTGTAATATTTATACAAAATTCTAGCAAATGTCAATGCAAAAATCAAATATGAATATGAAGCCGAATTTTCCCTTTGGTTTTGACACTTCCAATTTTGCCTTTATTTTTTACTTCGAGGGCGTTCGGTAGCTCTGTGGTTACGGTGGAGGACTTCAGCCTGCTGGCTTCTGGGTACACTCACTCCTACATAGTGGGGAAATGAGCTTCCTGGATGTTACTTTTACCTTTTGACCTGGAATTTTCAGTTTTAATTCTAATAATTCAATCTAAAATTCAAGGGTGGATTTCAAAATTCTTTTCATTTAAAAGCTGACAATAAAACTAGCGGTCACAATAAAAAAATTGGGTAAGAAGTTTGTAGATTATATCATAAATATTTTTAGTTTTAGGGTGATGGATTTATGGAATGATTTGCCAACACTGCAGTACTGAACAGCACTACCTCGCAGTTCTAAGAAAGGACTTACTGAATTTTAAATCGAAGAGAAATACTGTAAATAGTAGAAAAGTTAAGTTCAGTTGGTAGTGACACAATCCAATGGATTGAGATATAATTAAGACCAATTTATGATTTTGGGATAAAAGGAAATCTTGTAAATAGCTGAAGTTCTTGCATGCGTTTGAATGAAAATCTCATGGGTCTAATTAAAGTAATTTGAGACACGTTTTGAGGGGGGACCTCGTAATTAGCCGAGAATTTTTGTACCGTTATTGTATTCCGAGTAAACATTACAGCATGCATTTGGGGTTGTTTGGTTTTTATTTTGGACAAAAATAAACTAGAGATGTTCTGGTGACTTTGAGTTACCCTTATGCTTCTTACGTTCTAAATACAATGAAAGATCTTTCGGAAAATGCAAATTCTAAAATCGTCGCTGAAATATTTAAAATACTTAGTAAAATTTTATCAAGAAAACAGTGTAAAGACTAGATAATTCGCTTGAACTTTCGGTTGGCTCATAAAAATAAGGAAATTTTTCCCACATTAATTGTAGACATTATGCTATTTTGAGCGAGTACATTCTTCCTCAAACAAATCCTAGGTTTATTACTCAAAATCCCCAACAACTCGGTAACTTCTCTATTATTTAAAATTTCCTTCAACATGTAACGTTTATCAGGTTTTCCAGGTTAGTTGTCACCCTTATTAGTTAGTGATTACTGCAATAGAAACTAAGTGTTTGATGCAACATTATTTACAATATGAATTACTGATAGAGAAAGTCCACACATACATTAGATACGGTAACTACTTTAGATAATGATTACATTCAATTTCAACTCTTTTTCACACGTAATTTGTATAACGAAAAAAACAAAAATTCTAAAAATAACGAATGATGGTAAATTTTATCATCTGCCATCATTCGAGGGAGTGATTCAGTTGCTTTGCAATACTACAGATATTGTACAAGAAACGAGACTTTTATGCTCCGCAATATTTGGGGTTGTACAACACACTCAATACAGAATTCTACGATTATTATTTACCAGTCCTAAAAAACAAAAACCTCTCATTAAAAAATAAAATTCTCACAGCATTGCCGGCACTAGTGCCTTCGTTTAATCTTGGATCTGATTTGGTATGCTTCACTGGACTTGGATTCGGTAGGAATGCAGGATAGGGTTGGGGAACATCAAACATATTCTGAAGCGCTTTCACCTGAGTTGCGTACATCTGATTCTGCAAAATGAAAACGAAAATGGGAAGACAAACAATAAACAATGGAAAAGTCCAGGACTAACTTAACCAATCCACTTAAAAGTCAGTGTACGAAAAGCAAACTTTTCATATAGTTACAGTATGAAGATGTCGACTGGAAAAATGGCAATAACAGTGGGTAACAAAATTTGAAAAATTTTCTGTTTATTGTGATTTTTCTGTCGTTTCTTAATGATTTCGGGGCGCTGATTCCAAAAATGATATTGGTTTTGCTCTATCATCAACCGTTTCAAAAATATAGGTTATCACACTTTTCATATGGCAAAGTATATAAAGAAGGCTAACAAATATTTTCTGAAAATAAAAACACTTGGAAATTAATGTTTATTGAGCCAAAATTGTTTGACAAACCCAAAATGGTGCAAAGGATATAATATATATCATAAGGAGAACCGATAAGAGAATAACAAGCCTCGTTATGCAGTGTGCGTTCCTTAAAAATGCGACTTCCGCGTATGAACATTCTTATCCTTTCTGATCAGCGACCATACGTAGTCTTCCATCATGGAAGCATCCCAATGGCCCTGGTACCTTTACTCCATCGTACAAAGTCTAGATGTGAATGCAGATAGTGTAATTTTACAGACATACGGCACCCCATTTTGCCATACCACTTAATCAAGTTTGACACTAACTCCTTATAGTTTGGTGCTTTATGGTTGCCTAAAAACCTACGAACCACATCACGGAAAGCACACCAAACCTCCAGAGCTGGGCACTTGCGTTTTTTTGCGCGTTTTTTTGCGGTACTGCGGTACTACTACCGCACTACCAAACCGGTACCGCATAACGCAGTACCGCAAAGGATCGCTGAAAGTACAGCAGTACCGCTACCGCATTCAAATTTCCCGCGGTACTTTCCGCGGTACCGACCAACACGGTAGTACCGCAAAAAAAACCGCAAGTGCCCAGCTCTGCAAGCCTCTTTTTCGATCGGAGTCATCTTGGCTTCAAGGGTCTTCGAATTCAACAACGCCTTGACTTGTGGTCCTACAAAGATGCCAGCCTTGACTTTGTCCTCAGAGAGTTTCGGGAACATGACCCGAATCTATTGGAAAACTTCCCCTCCAAAATCTAACGCAATTACAAACTGCTTAATTAGACCCAACTTAATATCGAAGTGGTAGCAGAACTATGTCAGGCTTCACAAGAGGTTCCCCGAGTACATTGTACTTTCCTGGTTGCAGTCCTTCACGTGGAGGCCACTGAACTGTTTTATAGTGCTCAGTTGAAGCCCTGCTATCCCACAGGCAAAGAAAACATGAATATTTAGTAAACCCTCCTTGTAAACCTAACAGGAAACCAATCATTTTGAAATCACCACACACGTCCCAGTTATATTGTTCATACCTGATTTGAGTGAGCAGTTGTTTGACATTTTCATAGGCCTCTTTCATTTGAACAGAATGTGCAACTGGTATAGATGGATATTTGTTCCCATTGTGGAGTAGAACAGCTTTTAAACTCAGAGTTGAACTGTCAATAAACAGGCGCCACTCTGAGGGTATATGTGTTAACCCAATAGCTGTGAATAGACCATTAACCTCGCTGCAATAACAGAGAGAGCCATTGACATCGTAGAACCTTGCAAACTCTTCATGCCGCTTTCGGTATACAGTGCTCTTGCAGTCTTCTCCAAGCAAATTCCACTCTGAGTCTGGAGGTCACAAGCTCAGACCCTGATTTCGTCAGACCCAAATCTCTAATTAAGTCGTCCAATTCCCTCTGATTTGGAAAGTGAGGGTTTGTACTGAAAGTTACTGTATATTATTCATCATGACTGTCCTCACCAGCCGACATCTCAGATGAGCTAGCTGCATCCTCATTTTCAACCTGCAAAGCAAAGAAACAAAATATAGGCATAGCTATATATGTAGAAGAGCATCAGCACTAAGAAAAATCGACACAATGTCCCACAGTCTGTAAATACAGAAGGTAAAGTAATGAATACATACCCGTTCTGGTGGACGTGGTATTGGAAGACCTTCGTCATGTGGTACAGGAGCTATGGACGACGCTATGCTTGGATACTGAAGAGTCTGCCTTCCTTTAACTTTCCTGTACTTAGAAACATCTACCATGCAGTGGTAGCAATCGTCGTGGTGGCTCTTTGGCTCTCTCCATATTCTGGGTACCGCAAAGGGCATTGCCTCACGTACTCCCCGCAGCCACCCTTCAAGTGTAGAGCGGCAGCTTCCACAGATCACATGGGGTGCCCAGGGCTCATCTTGGTCACCCATAGGCATACCAAAATAGAGCCGATACGCGATCCAGAACTTGGTGCCTTTCACAATCTTGCGCGATACTTGCTTGGGGCCTATGTAATACCCACAAACGTAGCAGAATATATCCGGCGAGTGTTTACAAGCTCTAGCTGCCACTCTCTTTACCAAACTGTACTACATTAATCATAACCCGCAGATATAGAGAGAGGAGTTATTAAATCTGCAACAGATTACAGAAAAAAGATGTATTCACAACACTGAAATAATGTTCGCAATAAAAAAGGATCGATAACACTCAAATCGTCAGCACAGAGAAGTACAGAAACACAGTACCTCAGTGCTGGTAACCATCAGACAAACAACCTGCTTTCTTTGTGTGCTCACACTTACTGACTTCTCAGACTCTGCGCTCTTCTTTATATAGCACAGTGGAAGTTTCGGGCAATTTCTAAGCAAGAAACTGTCAACGAACATCCGGATTGTTCTCAACAATTCCTGATTATTCTGATATTGCTGCGCCCATAACATTATACTGGTAAAACATGAAAAATGGATTATCTCTGAAACCATTGATGATACACTCAAACCAAGGCCAGATTTGGATTCAGCACCCACAAATGCACATAAAACATAAAAAATTATATATAAACAGAATCAGTGTTACACAGTGTAATTTACACGATTATGATCTTGCACATTTGTTAACCGAGTTAAAAAGAAATCTATATTTGATTAAAAAACTCGCAATGTCAATAAGGGTTCGAGTTGTATTTCATTTCGTAGAATAGTTGTTACATAGTTGCTATTTCACGCATTTTAACTTAGGGTTTACATACCTTCTGAGCCCAAAAGTTACAATCATACGGAAAAGCATCGTAAAAAACTCTGCTGAGGTATTTATTTAAACATGTCTACGAATCTTATCTTGCAAAACAAATTATCCGCAATAAAAATGAATAACAATCGTTCTCTCTCCACATGAAGCATAATAAGAGGACTTTCAATTATTTACAAATAACTGACGATTAAATGGTGCTATTTTCAAGTACGATTACTCGTACAATAAGAAGACTTCCCAATATAAACTTTATTAGTCCCAAATCTTCTACGAACCTATTTCTTAGCAATAAATAAGTCAAAATAACTACGTAAACACGCAACACCAACCTTGAGATGATATTTTTGTTCTTGCATCTTATTATTCATATCCTTCACCATTCTCTCTCTTTCAGACTCCAATTTTGCTTTTAATCTAGCCTTCATTTTTTGCTTCTCAATTTGGCCTTGAGACTTTGCTAAATCCCTTTCCTCACACTGAAAGAGATCGACGGATTGACGAGGATCAATAGGGTTTAATCGAAACTTTAGTGAAGGAGAGAACTTCACAATAGGAAAGGTCTTTAAAAAAGAAAAAAGTGCCTACGGCTAGCCGCACACAAGATCGTCTTGCGACTTACGACTTAGGTCGTGACGACTCAAGTCGTCAGTCTAAGTCGCAAGACGATCCTGCGGGCGGCCGGCTTTAGTGTAAACATGTTCGTACTTCATTACAATATGTATATGCCATAAAAGCCATTTCCGAACAGTATTAATAGAATAATTAATACTGTAGTATCCTGGCTTCCTTGTAATACTTAAGGAATAATATTTACAAGCCTCAGACATACTAAATTTAAGTTGGAATATTGGGTAACAATATCAATAGTCTACGCAATACAGTATTATATTTATACTAACAGTTGTGTACTCACAGAGACAAAAACTTATTTTTAAGGTCTACAATAGAAATTAAAATTAAAAATTATCAACAAAGAAATTAATAAGCTTTCTTTATGAATCTAATTCATTACGCCTCGAGAAAAAGCGTATAAATTTTAAGAAGCGTTTCTTACACTATCGAACAAAATTTCAATCCCCCATTCCTCCTTTCACTCACCAGATGCCCTCCCCCACACCACGACTCACCGCCTGCCTGTAGTCATCCATGAGGGCATTGTAATCGATGAATTTGCGGTGAAGCGAGTCATTGGCCGCTTCCGCATTCAGGAGAAGAGATTCAAAATACTTCACCTTCCTCATAGCATCTTCGTAAAGAGATCGCAAACTGCCATTATCCTGACGAAGGATTATGTTCTCTTTCTCGCTCTCTGAGAACCTTTCCCGTAATCTTAACTCTGAAAATGGTCAAAGGAGAAGGTTTTAAATTCGGAACGATGAAAAAGCTAAAAGGAAAAGGCCACTTTAAAGAACAAAATAAAGGAAATGAACTAAGGAAAAAGCAAATATTTAATCCTAAGAAATGATTTAAAGTCCAAAAATGTGAACAAATTTCACGTAGAAAATGAATAATTACTTCCCAGTCTTCATGGGATGAGTATAATGCTTAAACCCAAAACCAGATAGAAGTAATACAATTATGCAATAAAATTATCCCAAAATATTCTCGCAGGGAATAAGATAACATCCCAATATCGAAGACCCAGCGTTACTTTTCATTAAAAGGAAAGGAATGAGACTCCAATGGCACGTGAACAAAAAACCGAGGGAACGAGATTCCTTAACTCCTGTACGAAGGTTACATCAGCTAAGCTTCTTATAATAATCTTCAATTCCACGTATTAATATACTTCTTTAACGCTCTCTCTACTCGCTTCCAGTGTGAGCTGATATTTATAGTTCAATCAATGCTCGTTCTCTACGTGTGCCCCGAATGCATTATTATTAATAGATTAACATTTCTGTCTAACTGGGGTCACCTGGCTGTACCAAGCGCTAACTTAACCTAACCTCCATGTGATTTATCTCTTCTAAAATTGGTTTTATCGATAAGGCATAATCCTAGAAATGTACCATCATCTCGTAGGTCCTCCAACAACTTCTCCTTGGTATGGATTCTCCTCTGCAGGTGAGACTTCAATTTCTGAACCAATTCTTCATATTCTTCTTCCGATGAAAAGTTGATTGGGGGCCAAGTGGGTCCCAGGGAGTACACTGGTGTTATGTCAACCGTTTCCAATTCCTAATGGATGATAAAACTAGCTAAAAAAAGTATTTATAACTATTCATAAAAACCTTAAACCAATTCGGGTTGGGCCTACCTATAATATATATTAAAAAGCCCATCACAAATATTTTAATAAAAGTATTTTATTAAAATTATTATTATTTTTTTTACTTTAATAAAAAGTGTCAGACTTTTAGAAATAGCAGGATAGATTCTGAATCATGATTGTAACATCAGTCTTGAATGCAGTATTTCAAAAGGGGCCTAACATAAGAATTATACAATTTGCAGGCGACTTCTTTGCTTCTGAAACTACCATTCCTGTTGACAATTTTATTCGCTTTTGTCAAAGCACTGCTAAGCAAACTTCAGATCATTACCATCTATAATGCCTTTATCTTTTTCCTGATTGACATCTTCTAACCAGTTTTCAAATCCTGCCCACATGGAGGACTTTGCATTTTTTAATACTGAATTCCATCTGACACGTACTGCATGAGAGAAGTGATTTGCATCAGCTCTTAACTAGCTGTTGGCTTTTACTTCCACAAAGTCAAATTGGCAAGTTATCAAAATTTGGGTTCATATAATATCCCCTTTGACACGAAAAGAAAAACAAAATTATCTAAATCATACATTACCTCTCTCCTTTGTGAAAGACAAATCACAATTTATACCATCTTTCCCCCCTCTCTCTCTCTCTCTCTCTCTGACAATCTAAAGCAATTAAAATTACACAAAGAAAATACCCACCTGATTATATAAGTCTACTCTCTCCTTAGCCCATCCCAAACAAGAAGGTCAGAGCCTGAATCTGAAGATCATAAGCTCCTTGAAAACCCCCAAATACACGCCCTCGGTGATAAAACCAAACCACCATGTTCTTAGCCCAAAGCCCATCCTACCTATAAGTGAAAGATCATTCTTGAATTACCTTAGATTTAAATCCTTCGTCATGCAATCTGCGTCTGGCCTCTTTGAAGACCTGATTGGCCTTTCTCCTACCAGGGGTAAACCCAAAGTCGGGACGGAAGGCGGACACTGGACGGTGGATTTGAACTTCCGAGGCAAGCTCAGCAAACTTCATTACAGGCTGTGACGAACGATATTTAAAAAGAAAACTTTATTTACATGAAAATTCTAATTAAATACACAGACCTTACACGGGAATTGCGAGTAACGAATTCAAATTAAGATTGTATTTACCAAATTATATATATTATATTTCTCAGTTAAACTGAAGCTTCAGTTTAACTGCCGCACTACTTCATTTAAGATAAAGGCTTCCAGTTTTTCGTTTTGAAATATCCCAAAGATGTCACTTTTTATTGTGGTAATTTAATATAAAAGGACCTACTCCTCCTCATAAAGGAATTTCGAAAGCATTTTGTTAATAAACAAAATAATGTCTTTAGTTTCCTTAATTTTTGTGTGGAAACGACTTCCAATAATGTTTGTCAACGCCAATTAAACTGTGATATCTAATCTCGTTACAAATTTAAGATGATAAAGAACTATGCAGTTCAATTCGACTTACTTACAAATATATACAAAGTTCACATAAATGAGTAGCCTATATATATTTCCGTTACAACAACACAGATGCTCTGTACAATTGTAAACTGCCTTCAGCGTGCGTACACGCTTTACAGGCTGAAAACAATTATTATAATTACAATACTAATGTATAATGATTATAAGTTCTTATAACAGTTACACACAGGGAGTTCCAGAAAAGTCTAAAATAAAACAAAAATCCTTCTTTCTCAAACAACGAATTAAGCATAAACGCTTTGCGACACTCTGTAGTCAGACTCTCAATATTTATTATATATTTAAATTCAAATCAAGAGATTTTTTTTTTCTCGCACAACTTACAATATTTCAAAATTAATGGTCTGAATTGCCGAAAAAGTTGAAAAAATTAAATACTTAAATCTACTGCAATTTGTTATGGACTACTACGACTAAAGTTAATAATAATAATATGATTATAATGTTTGGTATTAACACAGGGTTGGCAAAAATCCAGGTTTTTCACAAAAAAACCAACCCAACTTGGTTTTTGATGGGTTGAAATTTTTTTTAGAAAGGTTCGATAATTATGTAGTACCTAATATGTATATCTATTATTTTATTAATTTATTTATCTAATCTACAATATATCAGGTCATCCCATAAGTAATGTCGTTTTTTACGATAGATTAAGTTTAAACTAGTCCTATTCGGTTTAAGCATAAATTTTCCGATTATATCTAAGAGGAGATCTATCGTGTTTCGCTACATACTTTACAGACCTTGACCAGTGAAGACGTGTGTTTTGTTTTATGTGAACCCTTCATAAACATGGCGGTATCAGAAGAGCATATCAGGCATATAATGCTTTACGAGTTCAAAAAAGGGAATAGTGCTACTGAAGCAACGCGAAACATTCAGGAAGTTTATGGCAACGATATTCTGCATGTGAGGAAATGTCAAAGATGGTTTCAAAAGTTTAGGAATGGTGACTGCTATTTGACAGATGTAGCACGCTCTGGACGCCCTGTTGAGTTTGATGACCCGCTGTTAGCCGCACTTGAAGAAGACTGTTCAACAACTGTCGAAGAATTGGCCCAGAAACTCAATTCATCCCCGTCCACCATCCATCGACATTTGCAACAACTCGGGAAAGTGCCTACGTTAGGAAAATGGGTGCCACATTAATTGTCGGTCGACAATCTGAGGGTGCGGGTAAACATTAGCACGGCTCTTCATTCCCGTGAACTCCAAGATCCGTTTTTGCACCGTTTAGTGACTGGTGATGAAAAGTGGATACTGTACCAGAATGTTAAGCGCCGTCGACAGTGGGTTTGTGCCGGAGAACCAGCGACACCACAGCCAAAACCAAATCTTCACCCTCGGAAGGTGTTGCTTAGTGTTTGATGGGATAAAGGTGGTGTAATACACTTTGAAACCTTACCACACAACCAAACAATCACCGCTCAAGTTTACTGTCAACAACTGGATCGATTGAACACTGCACTAAAAGAAAAGACACCTTCTTTGGTTAATCGGAAAGGAATCGTGTTCCACCACGACAACGCACGTCTTCATACCGCTCGGATCACTTCTGCAAAAATTGAGGAGCTTGGGTGGGAAAAACTTCCACATCCTCCATATCTTGCGCCTTCAGATTATCATCTCTTCAGGAGTCTGCAAAATTATCTTGACGAGAAACAGTATACTTCTTTAGATGATCTGCACACCAGTCTTTTTACGTTTTTTGCCTCAAAACCGCCTGAATTTTATAAATATGGCATTGAAAAGCTTGTAGGACGTTGGCAGTGTCAGTGATTCTGATGGAAAATATATATTAGATTAAAAAGTTTCAGTTGTTTTTTTTTTGTCCTTCAAATTCCGACCTAAAAAACGACATTACTCATGGGATGACCTGATATATTAAAGAGATCTTTATTTCACAGAAAGTTCAGATATATGAGAGAATGACATATTAGAATTTTCTCCATTTTAATTTTAGATCTTTCCTTTATTTCTTAACAGCAGATTTCAGCTTTATTTAGACCTAACTCAAATTTAAATTTTTAAGATGCCAAAGAGTTATAGAGGTGGAAGATCTAAAGCTAGCGAATGGGACGAGGTGACTTTATTAAGTGATCAGCCTACTAGAGTACTATGCAATTATTGCAAAGAAAGTATCACTCGAAAAATTGAGAGTGAAACATCTAGAGAAAGTTAGACCCGCACATACTGGTGGCAGACTTAAAGCTGCTGAATGGGATGAAGTAGAAATGTTGAGTGACCGACCAAAGAGTTCAGTGGAAATACTGCAGATCTGTATTTTCGAAAAAAAAAATAGAACGAGTGAAACATCATTTAGATCGATGCAATAAAAAATGGGAACAGGCTCGTGATGAAGCGGATGAGCTTACAAATACAACTACATCAGCAACTCTTCCTCCTACACATAGACACGGCAGTTTTGAGAGTAGACCCTCTTCAAGCAAATCATATGAAAGCCTGGTTCATGATGACACTACAATTCACAGTAGTGAGACTTCATTCACTTCAACCGCTTCTGAATCTTCCATACCATTTTTTCAATCTACTCCACCAAGAAAACACAAGGTCAGATAATGCCATGTGGTTAGAACAACTGTAGATCAAAAAGAACAACTAGATTTGCAAATGGCCAGATTTTTCTTTTCAGCAAATATTCCATTTGTAGTTGTAGAGAATAAAGAATTTATTAAATGGGTCCAAAATTTAAGACCAGGCTGTTGTCCTCCAAGCAGAAAAAAATTATCTGATGACTCGCTAATCAAAGTGAAAATTGAAGTAGGTACTGGATTCAATGCAAAAAGACTTAGTCAATTCTACTGTAACTTTAATTCAAGATGGTTGGAGCAATGTGTCAAATGATCCAATAATTGCTCATAGTGTTCACAATGGGGGCAAATCCTTTTTAATAACTTTTCAATTTTTCACAATCTTTATTTACACATTGCATAATTTAAGAAGTGTTTTATAAGTCAGTTTATTTGAAATAATCAACATGCCAAATCATTCTAATTAGCTACAATTGAACAATTTTTTTTTTTTTTCTTTTCCAGATTTACCGCCGATTCGTACCTAGAGAGACGGTACATATCTCGGCGAGGCAGTGAGTGGGTGATGTCACTGTGCTAGGGGCGGTAGACTAGGGGAATGAGTAAGGGTCAGTCGATGGATAATGGGTAGGAGGGGTACGGTTTCAGATACGATGGAGCAGATGGGAGTAAGGAAGAAAGAGGAGAACGGCTTCCGGTGAAAAGTGGGGGCCGTCGGCGAGTATAGATCGTAGGCAGTTGGGTATGGGGTTTTCGGCCGAGAGAGGGAAACACCTGCGACGGAGAGCGGCCAACTTTGAGCATTCCACCAGAAGGTGTAAGACAGTGATAGGGGTATGGCAGGTAGAGCAAAGCGGGGCTGGCGATTTCGCCATAAGGTGTCCGTGGGTGATGCGGGTGTGACCTATGCGGAGACGGGTTAGGATTACTTCTTTATGGCGGGACCGGTGGAATGAAGAAGCCCAGTGTCCTATGTGCGGTTTGATCGTGTGGAGTTTATTTTGTGTGGCCTGGTCCCATTCCCGCTGCCATATGGAGCGGAAGTGGGAGCGGAAAGCCAGGAAGAAGTCGGAGAAGGGGAGGGGTCGGGAGGAGGCCGGCAGCAAGCAGGCCGTCTTTGCTGTGTGGTCCGCCGCCTCGTTACCCTGGATGCCGACATGAGCCGGGACCCAACAGAATGCGATTGTCTTATGTTGGAAGATAGTTAAAAAGTGGAAGGTCTGCTGGATGGTAGAGACGAGCGGGTGAGGGGAGTTAAATCTTTCTAGGGAGAGAAGTGCACTTCGGGAATCCGAATAAATGACAAAAGAGCTGGCAGAGTGGGTGCGCACAATATCGAGGGCCTCCGTTATGGCGAAAAGTTCCGCCGAAAAAACGGAGGCCTCGCGGGGCAGGCCGACGCTCCGGGAGAGCGGCTGAGACAGAATCACCGCTGAGGAGGCCACACCAGCTTCCGAGCGGGAACCATCCGTGTAAATGGCGATTGCGTTCGGGTGTTGGGTTGCGTGTTCGCGGAAAAGTGACCTGTATATCATGGCGCTCGTGGTAGTCTTCGGTAGGGAACACAGATCTTTGCAGAACTTGATAGGGGTTAGGATCCAGGGGGGGTAGATGCTGAATGAAATGGGGATAACTGAAGGGGCGGGCATGTTGAAAAGATCAAGGAAAGAGCGGACCGCTTCAGTGAAGTGCCAGCTCCGTCCCTGAGGTGGTAGTTCTAAAACCGCCGTGCCCAGAAGCGAAGAAGGTAGCCTCTGTGCACGGAGGTATGTCCGCATGAGGAGTAGACCCCGTCGGAGGGCGAGAGGGAGATGATCACATTCCACATGGAGGCTGGAGGCTGGGGAGGAGCGGAAAGCACCGGTGGCGAGGCGGAGGCCTCTATTAAGTACCGGGTCCAGGATACGGAGGCGGGCGTTGGAGGCTGAACCATAAACTGCGCTACCATAGTCCAGCTTCGACTGTACTATGGAAGTATAAAGGCGAAGAAGAGAGCGTCGATCTGCACCCCATGTGGTGTGAGAGAGGTGATCCAGGAGAGCGAGGGGGCGTCGAAGGGATTGCTTTAGGTGCTTGAGATGGGGAACCCAATTGAGCCGTCGGTCTAGGGTCATGCCCAGAAAACGCGTGGAGGGTACCACCTCAAGAGGACTGCCGTATAATGTAACAGAGGGTAGAGGAAGGGTTGTGGGTCTTCTTCTACTGAAGACCATACACTTGGACTTAGGGATGGAGAGGCGGAAACCCACCGACGTCGCCCACCTCTCCACCCAGTAGATGGCGAGCTGCATTTGCCGTTGAACGACAGACGGTTCTCACCCTGCGAAGTAGATTGCAAGGTCATCCGCGTAGATGGAAGAGCGGATTGTGGGTGGAAGGCATTGTGAGACCGTGTTCATCACGACAGAGAAGCAGAGAACACTGAGGATGCTTCCCTGTGGGACCCCGTCCTCCTGCACAAAGGTGTCAGAGAGGACTGAGCCCACCCGGACTTTAAAGGTCCGAGAAGTAAGGAAGCCCCTGATGAAGGTAGGCATGGCTCCGACAAGGCCCAGATGTCGGAGCTGACCGAGGATCATTGCTCGACGGGTGGTGTCATAGGCCTTCTGGATGTCGAAGAAAACTGACAGTACGAACTGTCTATTGTCGAAGGCATCCTGTATGTCTCGGCTGAGAAGCAGGAGGGGATCAGTGGTGGAGCGGAATTGTCTGAAGCCGGACTGGGTAGACTGGAAGGAATTGGTACGTTCAAGGACAAACGATAATCGCGTAGCGACCATTTTTTCGAGGATCTTGCAGGCACAACATGTCAGGGCGATTGGTCTGTAGTTTGTGGGGTCCAGGGAATCTTTGCCGGGCTTGGGGATAGGGATGACGTGGGCATGACTCCAGATTTGAAAAAATTTACTGGAGCACATCTCTGAATTTACTTTTTTTCCCCTTACACCACTAGATAGGTTAATGATAGTAAACTCTTGAATTGACGACATACCAATTACAAATTGTTTTAGCTAAACATAATAATACAATAATGTACAGTTTATAACTCGCCTTAAGTTTATTTATTCATTGCAGCAGCAACAGTGGACGATGTTAGACCTTGCATGTAGGCATTTGTTGTGAATTTACCGCCATGTATGCTTGGCCACTGATCAATGGCTTTCTGTGTGATCATTACAGCAGATCTAGTGCCTGTTGCTTTTTGCTTTATTAGATTTGGATGCAACACTTGAACTTGAAGGCATATTTTGACACTTCTCTTTATTAACCACAACAGCTTGGTGAGTTTCTTTTGTTAGGCGCAAAATTGCATTCAATGTCTTCTGGATTTGGGAATTTTCAAATTCCTCTAAAGCAGTTTTGTTAGTCTGATGCGCAGATTCCTCACTTACCTTTTGTTTCTTAGGTGGAGGAGAAGCACTTTCTTCAGTCTGTGAAACATCTAGTGAAAAAGTTTCATTTTCTAGATTAGCAGTTGATGAAGTTGGTTCATTTTTCTGAGGTCTAGCACTAGCACATTTTGTGAACAAACTAAATGACTGCTTTGCCGTATCTCTTTGCTGCACTTCATCCTGGTATTTCTTTACTGCAATATCTAAGCTGTGGGCCCAAACTCTGGGACCTCTTGTATTGTAACAAATATTTTTTTGGAATTAAAATGTTCCTCCCAGTTTTGCTTCTTTGAATATTTGTTCTTGCATTGACCACAAAAGTAACCCCTTTTAACACCCTCACTTTTCTCTCCAACTTCATCAATATTAGGATCCATTATTGATTATTGACTACCTGAAAAAATAAAATAAGTAAAAGTTAGTAAATATAGTATGGTAAAAGTGAGTAAAAGTGAGTAAAAGTAAGTAAATATAGTACAATGAAAGTAAGTAAAAGTAAGTGCTTTAAACTTAGTAAAAGGAAGGAAGAGTAAGTAAAAGTAGGTAAGTTAAAGTAAGTAAAAGTAAGTTTAAACTTAACTAAACTTTTCAATTCTAGAGTCATGGTGGATTACTTAAAACCGCACAAGTAATTATCTGGCCAATTTATCAAACCTGGCCGAGATCAATGGAACATAGTCCAATCCTGATAATTTTATATTAAAAAAATATACGTTTTAATAAAATTTTAATTATCAAAACATTGAAGCTTAACAAAAAATAAAAATAATTGTTAAATATGGAATTACCAACTAAACTTAAAATAACTAAATTTGTAATTTAAAAAAATTGGTTTGTACAAGAACGTATACGCAAAAAAATTGCATAACGTCTAGCGGATGAACAAAACCCAAACCCAAATTTACTTTTTCTCATGGTCAAATTTACTGGAGCAATGCTCCCAAGATCCCAGGAATCTGGAGATGGACGTGGGCCTCCTTCCACCTAAAGGGGAAGGCACCCTCTATCCATATGCGATTGTATAAGTCTAGCAGGAAAATTTGTAAGGTAGAGTGGAGGTGTTGGATCATGCCGTACGGAATACCGTCCGGGCCGGGGCAAGGGGATCGTCGAGAGGCCAGTGCCGTCTGTAGTTCACGCATGGTAAACAATCGGTTGTAGGTGCTGTCTATGGACGGTGGGGAGGGGCTATCGTCAGGGGCGGGTACGGGATTGGCTGCAGAGGAAGAAACGGCGGCGAAGGTAGAAGCAAGGTGGTCTGCCACCGACTTGGGCTCACATAGGAGTCCGTCGTTTGTCCGGAGGGGACATGTCGCCTCTCGACGCCCCGCACCTTCTTCCAGATGGTAGCCGAAGGTGTGTTGACGGTAATGCCGGACACAAAGGCACGCCAAGAGGCTCGGCGCGCTGTCTTCATTGTGCGGCGGGCGATGGCCCTGACCCGCTGCATTTCCGTGCGATGGATGGGGAGTCGCGTCCGGTAAAAGCGCCGAGTTGCCTTCTTCTTGGCGCGCACGGCCTCCGCGCACTCCGGGGTCCACCAAGGAACCCGTCGGGCGCGGGGGTAGGCGGAGGATTGTGGTACGCTTGTGCTTGCGGCCGTTAGAACGACGGACTCGAAGTATGCGACGCACCGTCGATGGATGGGAAGTGGGCAGTTGTAAGGGTGGTATATGTGTTGTCGCGGAAGCGGGCCCAATTCGCGTTGGTGGTAACCCACCTTACCGGTACCCGTACGGTCTGGTCGGGTCGATTGAGGGTGAGTAGAATGGGGAGATGGTCACTGCCATAGTCCTCTCGGAGGACTTGCCACGTGAAGTCTAGGAGGGCATCAGTTGATACGAGGGACAGGTCTATACAGGATGGAGTGCAGGTGGTGGCATGGTAGAATGTAGGAGAGCCATCGTTGAGGCACTCGAAGGAGAGCTCGGTCATGACGGATATCAGGGTTGGGGCCATATAGGTGGAGTGTGTGTCGCCCCACAAGGGGTGACGACTATTGAAATCGCCCAGTAGTAGGAAGGGCCTGGGGAGTTGTTCCACGACTTCCACCAGGTCGTCGCGGGAGACTTGAGCGTGGGGGGGAAGGTAGATTGAACAAATGGTGTACTGTCTATCCAGGGAGAGCCGGACGGCAGTCACCTGTAGCGGGGACCGGATGGAGAGATTGTAGAAGGGGACTGCGTGGTGGACGAGGATGGCAGCTCCCCTTCGAGTGCAGGTAGGAGGCGGGGTGGCGACGCAGAAATAACCAGTGGGGCAGGGCATGGACCTGGTCCCCAGGATTAGCTCCTGGAGACAGACACACACCGGACGGGAAGTGGCAATCAAGGAGTTAAGGCCTTCATAGTTTGCAAAGATTCCTCGACAGTTCCAGTGGACTATCGTGGTTTTCGGGGGATCCATTAGTTGATGAAGGGGGATGGGTAAAGGTGTAGGCGCTAGGAGGTTGGAGTGTGAAGGGGGATCTGGAGTTCGCGAAACTGAAGGCTGGGTCGGGAGCATGGCTGGCTATCTACCGTTCACCAGGGAAGGAATCGGTCGGCCTGTCGAACCCTGCGGAGGTTGCGGGGTCGAGTCGGCCGAGCGAGACCGGAGGCGTGGATCACGGCAGGCAGAGGAACATCGTGGGCTGAGCGGGTCGGAAGTGCCTTGTCGGGCTTCTATGGTCGGGCCAGGGGGGGGCACGTTAACCCAAAAGGGGCGCTACCCCGCCTGTCCGGGGTCTCACGGCGGACCCTAGGTGGTGACAGGGGGTACCAAAAAGACCGGGCGGGTGGGAGGGAGGGCGTACTCAGGGTAGCTGATAAGGGGGGGTCGGGGATGTTGGGGGGGTAGGTACGATGGGGGTGGAAGGAGGTGAACCAGAGTGGTCTCGTGGAGGGGTGGAGAAAATGGCACCAGGAGGCAAGGGCAGATCCAGGAGACTCATGGGCGTGGGCGCAGCCGAGCTTCCCTCGGTCACACCGTGCAGCTGCGCCAGAGCCGCATCCACTGGATCCACTGGGCTGGGTCTCGTCGTACAGGGCGGGTCGTGGATTTCGGCCACTATTGTCAGAGTCTGTGGGGGTAGAACGGTGGGACTTCTACGATGGGGAGAGATGGACATAGTGGGCGTGGTGGGCGGTGTAAGGGTCCGAGCCGTCTTCTTGGTCTTAGGGGAAGAGGGAGAGAGACGTTGGGAGGCCGGAGGGTCTGGTGACACGCTCCGGCGTCTCCGCCTCGACGGCTTGCTCCGGGCGGCAGGTTCGGGCGTGTACAGGGAGTACTGGGAAGGCAGGGTTTGAGGTGGCTGGGACCTGGAAACCCTGGTCCCAGACTCCTGGGGGATTCGTGGCAGGTGAGGTGCGGGAAGAAGAGGAACGGTGGGGGGACAGGGGACCGTCGGGTCCTGCGAGGATTTGCTATGTGGGGAACAGGAAGCAGTGGCTGGGGGGGGTTTCGGCGGCAGGCCAGGGCGGCGTGCCGAGATGATAGAGCCGAGAGCAGCGGCATAGGACACCCCCGGCCTCACCTCCCGACTCCGCACCCTGTCGCGTGCCTCACGGGGGCTAAGGAAGTCCGTCACCTGTAGGCCTCGGACCTCCTTCTCGAACCTGAAGAAAAGGCATTCTCGGGATGAAGAGGGATGTGCGCCTTCACAGTTCGAGCATTTGGGTGTGTTGGGGCACCTGTCAGGGTGGGCGAGTCGTCCACAGTGAACACATAATGGATGCGGCTGTCGACAAGCGGAGCTGACGTGTCCGAATTTATTGCATTTGAAGCAACGGGTCGGGTCTGGGACGTATGGGCGGATAGAAAACTCGCATGAGGCGCGGTCTCCCATACCCCATACAATACGGCCAGGGGGGATTAGTGAGTTAAAAGTAAGGAGCAGACGTGGGGTGGGGGAGGGGGTGCCTCCCTGTCGGGATGTGAAACGATAGATCTTAGTAACTCCTTGGGGTGCGAGATCCTCCAGGAGCTCGTTCACTGCGACCGACAGTAGGCGGGTGGCGTAAATAGTGCCCTGACTCTGGTTCAGGCGAGGGTGTGGGGAAACGGACACCGAGCATCCAAGGACCTCAGTGATGGAGAGTAGGGCTTTCGTCTCTGCGGCTGAGCGTGATTTTACGAGGAGGGAGCCATCCCTCTGTGGGCGTACGTCATAGCGGCTGGAGTTGCTGTGGGTTCGGATCGCCTGGAACGTCCGTTCAGAGTTGTTCGGGAGGGACCCAGATGTAGGCCGAATCACCAGGAATTTGTGGATACTTGGAAGGGAGAGGGAGGCTGTAGAGTCGAAATGTACTGGAATATTCAACGGTCGGTAGGACGGCCGTGAATGCCGGCTCCCCCGTCCGCCGCGAGGCTCTCTCCGCGGGGAGGTGGGCTGCGGCGGGTGAGGGGGGCATATGGGGAGAGCAAGAAGCCGGGTTGTGGGGGCAAGTCCTCGGTGGAACTTGACTTGCCCGAAGGTGGCTGAAGTGGGCTGGGGCGAGGCCCCTGCTCTAGAGAGTGTAGGTCCAAGGGCGTAGTCGAGGGACGGACTGGGGTCGGCAACGGAAAAGGAGAGTGCAAGCGTTCCGCTTCCACAGGGGGGTCAACCCCATTAGGTTGCGGTCTTCCAGTGGTAAAGGACTCGAGGGCCTGGTTGCCCACCACCCGAGTGTTGAGGAGGAGTAGTCCGGGAATGAGAAGCAGTAGTCGTAAGCCGGGGGGGAGAAGTGTCCATAGCTAAACAAAAAAGAACTTCATCCCCCGCGCGCATCCAGCCACCACCGACTCCAACAAGGGAAAGGCGAAGTGTGGGCACACTTGGTCCCACCGCCGATGGATGTCACGCAGGGGGAGATACACCCGCACCCAGTCCCTGTGCCTGAAAGGCGGCCACTCTCATCCAACGCGCGGTGAAAAGTGGCCAGGGACAGGGTTTGGGTTGGTTGGAAAGCGACAAGGGTGCAGGGCAACCCCACTCCCCCCACACCCAAGGGCCAAGGAAAAAGGGTCAAATCAAGGTCCAAAGAACAACGCCAAAAAAACAGGGAGAAACCAGAAAGAATGGGTTAAAGGAGAAAGAAAGAAAAAGAAGCAGGAGATCAGCCGGGTCCCCAAACGGGCCCAATGGTCCACGAGGGCAGAGAAAGCCCTTACACCGAAGAAAGGTGTATTCCCACATTCGCCACAGAGGGACGCGCCCTATAGCTCCGGACAAAGCAAAGGGACAATTGAACAACATAGCAATCAGAAAAATTTCAATTATTTTAAAATAAACATCTCTGAACAAAAACCCAAAAACCCACTGAAAATTCCAGTGGGTTTTGGGTGCCAACCCTGTATTAACCTCCTCCGAATATCTTAAGTCATATGACGAAGGGAACCTACTACTTAGTGGTATGCGAACCACTACCCTACCGAGGAAGACCCAAAGAAACGGCTTAATCGCTGAAATCTGAACCGAGACTCGGACCCATGACCTTTAGATTAACAGCCCGGCGTTCTGCCACTAAGCTACATTGACAGGTTTGTGTTATGCAAAAAGTAAATTAAAGTTTTAGAAACATTCCAGGTTGAACTCAGCTACCAGATAATTTGCATTTAATTTATATGTATACATACATACATATATATATATATATACTACCAGTCAAAAGCTTAAGTACACCCTGAAATATTCATAAATTTCAAATTTTGTTCAAAGGTTTTTATTTATTAACTAAGTTATCATGACACAAATTCATAAGTACAAACATGGGAACTTAAATAATAAATCAGGACAATTTACCAAAAGCAGTGTCTAAATTTTAGATTCATCAAAATAGCCTCCTCTAGCAGCAATTACAGCACAACAAATTCGAGGCATGCGCTCAACAAGAGAAAGAAGATAGTCTGGTGAAAGCTGCTGCCAGCACTCTTGTAAGAGTTTCCAGAGCTTCTGAGCAATGGATGGCTGCTTGGCTTTCACTCGTCGATCCAGTTCATCCCACACTAGCTCGATGGGGTTCAGATCCGGGGACTGTGCTGGTCATTCCATAACTGTGAGCTGACGTTGCCGCTCTTTTTGCTTCAGGTAATTTTGACACAGCTTGGAAGTGTGTTTTGGATCGTTGTCTTGCTGCATTATGAACTGTTGGCCAACTAGTCGCAGTCCAGATGGGATGGCATGGCACTATAGAATGCTGTGATAGCCACGTTGGTTCAGTATTCCAGGGACTTTGTGGAGATCTCCAACTTGCTCCTCTGCGAAACATCCCCAGACCATCACACTTTCTCCACCGTGCTTCACTGTTGGCACAACACACTGCTGTCTCATTCTTTCACCCGCTCTGCGCCGCACAAATACTCTGCGTTTAGATCCAAAAACTTCGAACTTTGATTCGTCAGTCCAAAGGACAAATTTCCACTGTTCAACAGTCCATTTTTGGTGTATTTTAGTCCAGGCTAGCCTTTTCTTTTTGTTCTGGAGTCTCAGCATTGGTTTCTTTGCTGCAGTTCGTCCTTTTAATCCTGCCTCTCTTAGTCTTCTCTGAACAGTTGATGTTGAAACTGTCGTACTTCTGGAGTTGTTCAGCTGGGCTTTGATCAGGTGCTGAGAGACGTCTGTTGCGCAGACTGGTGACTCGAATATACTTGTCCTCCGAGTCTGTTGTGGTTCTTGGTCGCCCTGACCTTTTTCTGTCCTTATTTTGACCAGTTTCTTCGTACCGTTTAATGGCACAAGCAACCGCATTCACAGAAACTTTTAATTTTTCTGCAATTTGCCTCAGTGATTGGCCCTCATATCTCAAAGTTACAATCGATTGTCTTTTTTCTGTTGTTAACCGAGCTTTGGCACCCATTTTTGCTTTTTGAAACAGAAATATACCTTAAACTACACAGTTAGCTCCTCTGCAAGGATTTTATATGTAAAGACCCGCAGCGCATGTTAATAAATGAACACATGTATTAACGTACTCCTGAAGAAACACACTACCCCAGTAAAGACTTTTAAACTGTTTTTCGATCTTTGTGCAGAGATAATGGCATTGATTTTAGGTTGTATGCTAGACGTAAATTAACACATTTTGAAGGCTATTTTGAAGAAGCTTCTGTGTTACAACGCACTGCATAGGGCAGATGCACTAAAGCATACAATATGAAAGCCAGGTAAGCAAATTCATCTCATTAACCCTTGTTAAGTATGTGCTAATTGTTTTGTTTTTCCTGTACGTTGTATATATTTATGGGCATCTCGCCTTTTATCTTCATTTCCTGACGAGGTGTAGCTTTGAATACACGAAAGGGCTTGGAATCTTTTTTCTTTTTCCTTGTGGGTTTGCAGCATATACCTGTATGTATATTGTGTGTGTATATATATATATATATGGGAATGAACTCAGAATGGTTCCCTGAGTTTTTTATGATACACACAGACCGTGCATGGCACAAGGAACTCTTCTGGGATAATTAAATCCACTATAGTCCGAATAAGTAATGGTAAATGATAAATACCATAGTTTTTCTTTTTCATGATGCAAGCCCGACGTGGGCAACGGGTCTCTCGCAAAGAGGTCCCATAAATATAGCTTCCCTCACCAGCTATCTGCAAAGCAGACAGGATCCAGCTTGCATCATGAAAAAGAAAAACTATGGTATTTATCATTTACCATTACTTATTCGGACTATAGTGGATTTAATTATCCCAGAAGAGTTCCTTGTGCCATGCACGGTCTCTGTGTATCATATATATATATATATATGAAAATGAAAAGGTTTATTGGCAGAGTATAGTCCATATGACAAATATTATTAATATATATATATATATATAAGTTCCAAGATAACGTATAAATATTATATGACCTTGGATGTTACGAAAGAAAATGAACTTCAAACTGTTATCAGCATCACCATTACAGGAAAAATTAAAAAGTACAAAAGTTATTATCGACTGTTTTGAAATTAATGTTTTTATTCAGTAAAAAGCTAGTTTTATTGTTTTTGTAAACACCAACGTCTTTTATTCGTTGTTTCTTTATAAGCTTTTTTTTCATATAAATACTGTAAGTAAATACCAACAGGTTTTTCCCTGATCCTGATTTGTGTACTACTTATCAATTAGTGTTGTTCCATTTCTGCGTAACTCCCAACGTTGATATGTATCAACTATCCTCTATTAAATAAAAGTCTCCGTGAATATACTCGTATGATATAAGTTAATACTGAAACGCGAAAGGTAAGCAAACAGGAATAACGACTTTTTTCCACCTAATTTCTCGAGATCCTCCTTCAAGCAAGAAGCCTCGGGAAAGTTTAATTTTTTTTATTGGGGTTGTTTAACCTCCTTCGCAACATCTAAGGTCATATGACGGAGGGGACCTACAGTTTTACGTAGGATCCGAACCACGGGTCGCTACATAATCTGGGCGCGGAGGACGGTCTCCCATCCAACTACTACCGAGACCCAATGTCGCTTAACTTCGCTGTTCTCCGGGAAGCGGTGTTACGACATTGGCCCAAGCCTTGGAAAGGTAGCGACTCCTCTTCTTTCCCTCTTTATCAGTATGCTTCAATTTAACAAATTTACAACACCGTAAATGTGTCTTCTGTAACCTCTTATTATATAAATTATACAACTCAGTTCCGCAATAACCAATTAACCACCTTTCAAGCTAAAAACTGAACATCAAAATATCAAAAAGGACGTACCAGGGTTTCATCATAATCCTCCACTTTGGGATTCACACATACAATCATGTTAACTTTCCCTTCTCCTTCGAAGTAGTTCTTGAAGTAGTGCGTCAGTTTGGATTCCCTGTAGGGAACCTTCTTGTTGGTACGATTCAACTGGTTCTCCCGAAGCATTTCTATACACTGACGCAGGGCCATCAGGGAATTGTTTATATTTCCTATGGGAAAATGAGATATTTTATTTTTTTACAGGGGGCGACTTATTTATATTAGTTTATGTTCAGAGGAACCAAGCAAATGGCGGTCAACGAAATTCAAGTTAAACTCACACAGGCAAGTTAAGGTAATCCCGTTAACTTAGAAGTGTCAGATTTAGTTGGTTAAAAAAGGGGATGCCTATCAGAAATTTCAACCATCGAAATTGAAATAACTCGTTGCTTTTCTCGAGATGTACCGAAGTCCAGTGCTCGAGTCTCCGAAAAACTGATACAATGAGAAACCGGAAGCGGAGTCTTAAACTGGTCGAACTTTGATATCAAATTTTTTTAACAAGTACGAGATTTTCAAATGAACAAAAAACGACTCGTACGGAGTATTTTTACTTTACAGTTTTTCTTTTTTAATCCTTATACATTATCCAATTTTACTTCCGAAGTCCGTAAAAGGAAATAAAATTTTAATGCAAGAGTAGTTCACTTCAGCCTTTTTGTGAATAAAATTCTCTTTATTAACAATATTTGAAAGAGGAATTTCAAATATTGAAATTAAATTAGTCCTTATAATTTTTTTTTAATTACGCAAATGAATTTGTTGACTAAAATAATATCTAACTGTTTCGAAATTAAATTCCATTTTTCAAATACAAAATTTTATTATTTTTCAATATTGTTAATTTTCGCCTTTTGTTTTTCAAAGCAGTTTGTCGTTTTAAATGAGAGACCCGCAGATCTTAGCCAAAAATTCAATCTGACTGCCAAAGGAACGTATATCTAAATGAGCATCGTCACGTCAATCTAAATAGAGGTTCGGTCATGGACAAACTTTAAAGACAATCGGGGAAAGTGGTCAAACAGGCCAAACACCGAACTTTAGCCGAGAAAGAGGAGGAGAATGTAAACACCAATCGATCAGGGAGTACTCCGGGGGAAACGTTAGGCAGGAAACAGGGAGTGCTGGAACAATCTTGAAAAAAAAATTAAAATAAAAACAGTGGCACGGACTTCAAGAGTCTCGGGGGTCCCCTGTGGAGGGGACCATAAATATCCCCACTTCTGGCAATGCAGACCGGGCAGCGGGGACTGCTCTGCTACTGCCTATTCGAAATGTTCTGGGCATCGGCCTCATTCACTTTTCAAAAACTTCCGCAACATTCGTGGTCTTTCCTCAAATTTCAAATCTGTTGACCATCATCTTTTCCTCACTGAAACTCGGGTGTCTGGGACGCCTGACAACAACCGCTTTTCTGTACCCTCCTACTTTATACTCAATTTCATTCCAAAGGTGGATGTTGCGTATATGTACGCAATGACCTAAATTGCTCTCGTATTCCCCAACTTGAATCTTCCGAATTCTACATCCTCTGGCTACAGCTTACTTGTCAATCTCAAACTAATACATTTGCGTAGTTTACCTTTCCCCTCAGCTTATATTTCTGCCCGAAATTGCGCAAAATCTGTTCTTCGACTCGCCAAAAGTTGATTCATTAGACAAAAATGTGGAAACCTCCAATTCTAATCTCGCACTTTCTGGCAACTAGCCAAGAACCTCTCTAACAACTTTACTACTACTTCTTTCCCTACTCTCTTCCATTCTGACGGCTGAGCTGCTGTCTCCTCTACTGATAAAGCTGAACTCTCCGCTCAAACTTTCACCTGCAACTCAACCCAGGACAACTCTGGTGCTGTTCCTCCCTCTCCTTTTCCCTTTGACTTATATCTGAAATTAAAATCCCTTAAATCTGGGCTCAACTCTAGGAAGGCGTACGGTCGTGATGGTGTTCCTCCTGTTGTTCTTAAGAACTGTGCTGACACACTGCCTAGGCAAACTCTCTCGTCTTTGTCTTTCATATGGTACTTTTCCTTCCTGCTGGAAGTTCGCTTTCATTTAGTCTGTCCCAAAGAAGGGTGACTGCTCTCAACCCTCCAACTATCATCCAATTGTTTTGATTTCTTGCCTTTCTAAAGTTTTTGAATCTATCCTTAACAGGAAGTTTCTTAAACACCTCTCCTCCCATATTTTTCTTTCAGATCGTCAGTATGGGCTCCGCAAGGGACGCTCTACTGGCGACCTTTTTGCATATCTCTCGAACATTTGGTCATACTTTTTGGGGGATTTCGGTGAAACCGTTGCAAATTCAAGATGTTAATAAACTACTCGCGCATTTTTGCGAGCGTTCGCCCTTGGCCCCTCCTTCCTCTATATAAAAAAAAAGTAATTTAAAGTTCGTATGCATTGGCAAAATAGTTGGTGTTATTGTTTAATTTTATTTAAATATTTTATGAGATACAAAATTCTTTCCGAGGAAATATCCAAAAGGCTCGTTTTCCTTCAATAATTAACCTCTCTTGATTCAAATCATGAAACTCGGTGGCCATATTCAACTCTCATTTGATGTGTGAACTCTGTGCATGATCTGCTAATAACTGCGCACGAAATAGTTCCAAGAGTATTATAGACATTACTAATAGCAATCAATCCATCCGTTATTATTATTAATAATTGAGTATTACCGATCTCCGTTCGGGTACTCCTCGTAATTGAGGTATTAAACCACTCCTACCTGCTTCCTTGATTCTGTCTCCCGTTGCTCTGGTGCGACTGTTCCTCTCTGATCCGGCAAGATCTACTAGCGACAACTGGGAAACGACAATGGCGGACTTATCCGTTATTATTTCTTCTCCTTGAGCATCATGAGGCGCCTTCAAAAATCAATAACATTTAAGTACATTCAACATTTAAAAACGTACTTTTAGAATTACATGAGAGTATATTATTAATTATTTGAGGCAAATACTATATGGCGCTCTTTCGATCTTTAGTGAACATACGAACAATGAAAGCACTTTCACTTTTTGTGCTTTGAATGCTCACGCGTTAACTGTTGCTGGTCGAAAAATTAACTACCACGAGATATTTACTATTAAAGCCTTTTAGATGATTTTTAGTTACCTAATGAATAAACCTGAAACGGTTACTCTTAGTTTGCTACACAACCGCAAAATTAGTCACCTATGCATACTAGACTAATATTGGGTTATTGATGAACAAACCACTTAGCAGAATGGTAGTAGTTACTGTACTGATAGCACTAAACATTTTTATGGTTATTATATACTTGGAAGTAAAAAATTTTATTGGTAATTTATTTCTTTCGGCGTCCGATAGCTCAGTGGTTACGGTGGCAGACTATGCACGAGCAGTGAGAGACTGGCTCGCTCCCGCCTGCTGGATCCTGAGTTGGGTTGAGTTAGCCGCTTACCCTGTTAATGTTTAAACTAAAAGTAACCATTGGAGAACACTCAACCCAAGATCGTGGAAAAACGAGCTTCCTGGCATGTTACCATTTTTCTTTGCCTTTTATTACACATTAACGCATGAAACTTAGTGATGGGACGATTAATCGGAATCGGAAGAATCGAGCATTTTTCAGGAATCGGAATCGAGAGAATTGTACCATGATTTCCGATTCTTGAAACGATTCTTTAACTTTTAATTGAACCAGTTTTGCAATGTAAACTTTAAAATTTAAATGAAAGAGGATAACAAATTTTATTTTTATTGTATTGTAGCTATACATTAAAACATGTATATCCATGATGTGTAATCAAGAAGATTAAAATGAATTGTTACAACTTACAGTTGATTTTTATTTTTAAACCAATCTATTATAATTTATATTACCATACTCATAATGTAAATAGTTAATCTTACCAGAGTAAAATATGACAATTTCCAGAAAAACAAGTATAGAATTATATTTAAAAATATTGAGAATCGGAATCGAGACTTTTTAGTGGTATCGGAATCGGAATCGTTAAAAATTTTGGTATCGTCCCATCACTAATGAAACTACTTAAGAATACATATTATATATCAAAATTATCACACTGTAAATTATGCAACAAACTCGTTAAAACGCATCATACCTGCACTACTCTGACAGTGAAAACCGAGTGAGAGCGAGAGGACTCACAATTGAGTCTGGTGTGAGCCACTTTTCTTCTTTTCTGACCTTTTGTCAACACCTGGGAAAAATAAAATCTTAGAAGACACGGAAGCTGGCACTGGATATCTGATGCTTGAATCATAAAGGTTACTTTTCTACTACTAGTAATTAAAGTGCTTCCAGTGTAGGACCCACTTTACACACAAAAATAAATACGTTTTTCATTATGACAATGCACTAAATTTTAGGGCGGGTTAATATTTTGTATTCAAAAGTGACATATTGTGGGGATTTCGTATGGGTCACAGTAGTCACCCAGTAAAATACTTCGCGTATCCTGTCTCCTACCCCCAGCACAAATTTCAGTTTTTAGTTTCAATTTGCCAAAATGTACATTTTTCAGTAAAAACTCGGATAAAAATGGTTTCAGCTGTGTTAAACTCATGTTCCTTATTTTTTCATTCAAACTCAAAGAAAATGACATTTTTACGTGTTTTTGAGTATATACTATACTGTATATTAAGATAAAAGGTAACGATTCAGAATAGGGGCGCCACCTCAATTTTTGTGTTTTTTCCACCAAAACATGCTAAAACCATTGGTTTCCTGTTGTTTAGGATGAATGTGACCATCGCCATTACAGTAAATTATTGTTTGAAGTGATTCCCCCCCCCCCCAACCCCTCCTACAATCTGGGGGGACCACCGTGGAAACCGGGGGTTTTGGGTGGGGGAACACAGCACAAGCAATAATTTACTGTAATAGCGATGGTCAGATTTATCCTAAACAACAGGAAACCAATGGTTTTAGCATGTTTTGGAGGAAAAACATGTGTCATGAAACATCAAAAACCATGAGAAAAACCTAACCTAACCTAACCTAAAAAATATAAAACCCTCTACCGATCAATTTGTGATGTGATCTTTACGGGGGCTCCGCCCCCGTACCCCCCGAGACCTAAATTATACAAATTGGACACACTACATTTAAAGGGAGAACACCATGCGAGCTCTACTAGCGTCACCGCACATCCATCACAGACCGAAGCCATTTTCAAACTGAAGTTTATAAACGATACAATAGTACGGTTGCCAACTCAAAATTTCCTAGATTCACACCCAAAAATATGTTTTTCGTAATTTTCTAACCATTTTTTTTTACTCTGCGACACATGTAATCAACGTATTTTAATGAGAGAAACAACTTTGTGTCTGGTATTTTTCGAAATTTTGCTTAATTAAGTGGCGCCCGTATTCTGAACCATTACCAGATAAAAAATAAGGAACAAATTAATGAATTACTTAACATTTTTGAGAAATTAAACAACAGAACTTGTCTTCTACAAGAAAAAGAAAAACATTACCTAATGAAGTGCTCATTTGAACGATGCATAAACGTAAGCTATTTTGAAAATAACACTGCATGTTTATTTATTCTACTGTCCTTTCCATTCAAATTTAGGCAATCTTTGCCGTGATTCCAATAGGCTAAGAATATATTTTTGGCGATTTTCGTAGCCAATTCGTACATCATCTCCCATCAAAGCCAATGCATTCTATTCTCCGAATTAACCCTGGTACTCAATTTTTTACCTACTCGTGCTCTTTCCCTCTCCGGCTTCTTTCTATCAATCATGTCACCTTGATCCAGGATTCCCATATCTTTTAAAACAGCATTAACAATTGCTGCTGCTGCTGCTGCCTTGCAACTCACTCTGTAACGATCTGTGGTCACTGCTAACTCCTCATCGGTATATCTGTTCTGCTCATTCTCTATTAACTCTTAAGTCTATATCAGGCACGGTCTTCATCCTCTTGATCGGTCTCTACCTCCATGCTCTCAGCACCGGCTGCATCCTGTGATGTTGAAAGGACAACTCTGATATCTTCAGTCAATTCTGCTTGTGATCTCATTCGGCGTTCGTCTTCTTTTTGAGTTCTAGCAATAGACCTTTTCCTCATCAAAGCAACTTTTCTATCAATTGGCCCCAGTTGGGTTAATCTTTGCTTTTGTCCTACAAAAGAATCCCACTCAGCATTGTTATTTTATCCTTGCATCGGCAGGCATTTCTATCAATCCCTTTATCGTAGCAATCACAGGTACATACATCAAACATAGCATCATACTCAGAAACTTTTTGTTCAAATCTCTCATCTCTTCGATTTACAGGAACTATGTTCAACTTTGAGGCTGCTTCTATCACTAACAATTTTCTGAAAGATTTCACAAGTACTTATTGTAGGGAGAGAGAACCTTCTTCATATGGTTCCAACGTCTATTGCGACTATGTTACAACATTCATTAAAAGTAATCGATTTATTTGATTCAGCCTCTTCTCGTCGTGCCTCACAACATCTGCTTTTATTGGTGTGATAGCTGCTGGAAATTCGGAAGGATGTCCAAAGGCTGCATTTGACGACTTTTTTCTTGTCGTCATGATTGACTTAACCAATAATTTGAATCAATAATAATTTCACTTAATCAATAATCTGAAACAAGAATAAGATATAATTTTTTTTGCAAAAAGTACTCAAAAAATTAGGGTTACCGGACATTTTTGCACATTTGTGAAATTTGCCAATCTGGCAACCCTGCATAAAACAAAAAAAGTATCCATAAAAAAGGGGTCCCGCGTCTTAGGTACCTAAGCGCCAAAATTAAAAATTGCCAGAAACCGCCTCCAAAGTTCAGCAATATTCTCGCAATAGTATCTCTGTTATTGAGCTAGAACGTTCATTTTTGGTTCATTTATGCTGATGAAGATGTTGAGTTTTTGGAATAGATTTTCATATATATTTTTTTTAATTTTCTTATTATGCCGAACTTTCGGTGAATTTTTGGCTGGCGATAGAGGTGAAAAAAGTAGTTCGCTCCATAAGGTTTTCAACCATACTTCTAGTGTCGTAAGGTCATTATAACTCAAACCACGCGATAGAGCAGGGGTGGGGAAACCCTCGCCCACGAGCTAATTTCAATTCGCCCGCTTAGGTATTTATTATTTACTAAAAATTATTTATTTACAGCCCAGCAAATAGCTTTTTAACATACATCTTATATACAGCGTGTCCCAAAGAAATGTATACCCACTTGTTCGATAATACCAGCTATGAGGATAATAAATATATTACTTTTTATATGTTTTTTAATAAAGAATTTTCTCCTGAATCTAAACGTGTAATTATTTTTATTAAAAATTGAAAAACAAAAAAGTTACAGATGTTTAAATTATAATTATTATTTTCGAGACTTCATGTGCGATATTTTCTAATATTTTTGCACGTATACGAGATAAGTTTGAAACCGACGGCACTGTGCAAAACTTACAAAAACAACGTTCTGGAAGACGTCGAACATCTTAGATAAAGTGTCATTTAACCATGGAATTTGTAAATTTTTGAATTAACTAATAATTACAACATTTATGCTTCAATATCAACACTAAACATAAGTATCTCAAAACAGTCGGTTAAAATATTAGAAAATATCGCACATGAAGTCTCGAAAATAATAATTATAATTTAAACATCTGTAACTTTTTTGTTCTTCAATTTTTAATAAAAATAATTACATATTTAGATTCAGGAGAAAATTCTTTATTAAAAAACATATAAAAAGTAATATATTTATTATCCTCATAGCTGGTATTATCGAACAAAGTGGGTATACATTTCTTTGGGACACGCTGTATACAGGGTGTCCCAGAATTAACTATCTATTTCAATGAAACCGGACAAATTTTTCAAAAACACTTTTATTTGTTTATCATGTTTAATGTGTTAAAAATGTATAAATTTCTAAATTTTTTTTCATAATTTTTTCATTATCTGGTCCAATGAAAGACCGTCTGAAGTCATAGAATGGCAGAGAGACTCTCCAAAAGTTAACGTGTGGCTTGGAATGACCAAATCCAAAATTTATGGCCCATTCTTCTCTGCGGAAGCAACTGTAACAGGTACCGTCTACCTTGATATGCTTCAGCAGTTTCTCGAACCACAGCTTCTTGATGATGGCATTCTTGATAATGTTGTGTTTCAACAAGAAGCATTGATCTTTTGGCGATAAACCTTTGTTTTTATGAAACCCCATGCAAAGAAATCCAGGGGTGTCAAATCCGGAGAACGCGGAGGCCAAGGTCGACGGAAGGCGTCTGTTGAGGTATTCTCGAACAATTAGAGCATAATGACATGGTGCTCCATCTTGTTGAAACACAACATTATCAAGAATGCCATCATCAAGAAGCTGTGGTTCGAGAAACTGCTGAAGCATATCAAGGTAGACGGTACTTGTTACAGTTGCTTCCGCAAAGAAGAATGGGCCATAAATTTTGGATTTGGTCATTCCAAGCCACACGTTAACTTTTGGAGAGTCTCTTTGCCATTCTATGACTTCAGACGGTCTTTCATTGGACCAGATAATGAAAAAATTATGAAAATAAAATTATGAAAAAAACTTAAAAATTTATACATTTTTAACACATTAAACATAAGCATAAATAAAAGTGTTTTTAAAAAATTTGTCCGATTTCATTGAAATAGATAGTTAATTCTGGGACACCCTGTATAAGCTTAAAATTTGCCAGACGCCCGCGGAGGTGTTTATGTTATCGATTTTCGCCCTTGGTACTGAAAAGTTTCCCCACCCCTGCGATAGAGGAAGGGTGAAAATAGTGATATCCATCAAAAACACGTTTTCGCCTGTGGTGGCGCTTAGGTATCTTAAGACACGCGACCCCTCAAATAATGATGATACCCATTTGATTTAAATAAGGGCAAATAAGGTCTTCTAACTTATTTTTAACGCATCTTAAATTGATGTTCAGAATAGGTTCAAAGCTTAGTGTGAAATCTCAGCAAGAAAAGTGGGGACTATGTGCGAGGGGTACAGAGGGTCGCACATAGCTTAACTTTTGATATGTTATTTGTTAACCCAATGAAAACCCTCACATAGTGTCTTTTTTTTTTTTAAAAAGCAAGCCTTGTTTTGACCCGCCCTAAATTGTACATCCACACGCGTCTTAAGGCTACTTTTTCTGTATCAATACAGTACTCACGCGGTTATCCGTGATTCAGTGACCATCATCGTCCAATTATCCGTGATCATGACAGTTAACTATGATTTGCGCGGTTGTCCCCGGCCAGCCCACCACAACGCGCCTCAGCCAGTGCCTTTCCGCACTTCAGAGTACACATATGAGCTTGTGGCTTTGCACATCTTCGTCTTGCGAGTACAAACTACTTACTGTACAGGGTGTTCAAAAAGCGTAACCCATTGGAGAATGCATATATCATCGTAACCTAACCCTTTTCTTTCAGTTTCGGGTTGCGTTTCTTTTTGAACACCCTGTATATTGTAACAATATCGTGTGTGGTGGCGGGCAGCAGCGGCTGCACCACCCACCCACCGGCGGAGTATACCGAGTTAACCTTGAAATCGAGTTATCCATAATTATGGACGCCCTTCAATCGCGGATAACCGAGCGAGTACTGTATTAGTAAGGAACCTGACAAGTACTTCGTTTCCCCCCTCTCGGGAAAAATGTTTGAGAGAGGTAAGCAAAGAGAACTTACAACTGGTCGACACGCGTCACATCAACGGGAAAACCACTCATCATTAGATAGCTTAAATCACAACATAAATATACCAGTGTAAAATAATACTTTAAAACTGCAAGCAACCACGGACCAACAGTGTTCTCACGAGGATTATTTATTGTAAAATAAATGTGAAACAATTAAAAGTTAAACCACTGATTTTATGTGGTCAAACCATAAATCAACCACAGATCACTACAAATAGTGACAAGGGCTAAACATTTAGAATACTACGTAAGAGAAAGCAAAAAAAAACTCCAATAAAAATTAGTTTAATGAAAGAGTTGCATGCATTTTAAATAAACACTATTTAAAATGACAATTCAGACGGCCTAACTGACTAAATTTAAAGATTTTTAAATAAAAGTTAGCATCTGTATTTTAAAGGCATATGAGGCACTGAAAATTATATTAACATACCTACACATTCTCATATTACAGTTTTCAAGGCAAATTCAGAATCAATGGCGAGAACCAGTTACATCCCAGTACTGAAAAAAAATGGTCTATTTCGCAACCCAGTGTCGTCCAGTAGCCATGTTGGGCTAGCTTTATGGAATTAAATCCTCACCTCAAATGCCTCCTCGGGGGTCTTCACTTCCACCTCCGTACATCCATGGACATACATGTTATGCTTGGCATCTTCTCGCAAAATTTTGGATTGCAGATCTCTGGAATTCATTCATTAATTACTAAATTAGTATGGAGCTGTGGGCAAGATTAATAATGACAAACATAATTACTATTTCTCTAGAAATAAAAGTTCTCAAAACAACCAAAAGACATACTAAAACCTACTTCAACATAAGGCACTCAGCGTATCTAACTTGACCAAGCTTCAATAGTTTGTTTTATGAATACTATCAAGATGGAGATACAATATTTAACCTGCAGTTACACTTTTACATACAAAAATTATGACTTATTTTGGTTGTTTATTATTATTAAAGAAATACATTAGGAAATTGTTAAAAGATAATTTTATTTTGATTTATTATTATACAGGGTGCAAATGCATGTACACTTCTTCATATTCACTTACGTGACTTTATAAACACCCTGTATTATCAACATTATTTAGTCTCAAGATTTACTCTTTCTTCATATTCACAAACAACGAAATATCATCAGCTCTGTTTTGACTAATAATTTCTGCTCCAATAAACTCTTAGCGCCTCTAGGGCACCCCCTTTTGGCACTACCAATAATTCATTTTTAAGCCTGTGAGACATTTACTCGTATATGAACGATCTCGAAAGGTGGTGATAGGAAATCTACTGTGAATCGTCAGGACTTTTTCAACTTTGAGGGATATAAACTTATTTTAAAATGTTAAATTATCAACAGTTTTCAGCAATTATTATTTCCTAAAAAGACGTTGTTGAAACATCTAATACAGTAATGTGCAATTTAACCCTTTAACGCCGGAATTGTTTCTAGGGCTAAGTTATGAATGCGTGTATTTGAAAGGTTACCAATATTTAGCGGTCGTTCTTTTAGGGTTAACATAATAGGAAAAAATACTTTTCATGTTAATGTTTAAGTACTCGATAAGGGTTTACGTGACTTTGTTGATCTATGTTTAATGGTTAAACAGATAAGTTAATCATAAATTTAAAATTACAATAAGTTACTGAATTATTAAACTTGATATTTTTCCATAAATAGAATCCTTTTATATTAGTTTATCTTCTTAAACCTACAGCGTTTCATAGTAACACTACTTAAGAATAGAATGAGCTACCATAAAACCAAACAAAGTTAGAAGAGGAGTTCCTGACATTTTCCTAGCCATGAACCAATTCCAAAGACTCGAGCCACAACACAGCACAATAAAACCTGTACAGTAACAGACTTCATGGCGTAAGTCAGCACATTTCCACAAATAAATGCCAACATGTTTCAGAATGTACAGTAAAACATATTCCACAAATAAAACCGACTGTTCATAATATAACAAAAAGCCACCATAGTATAAAACATTATTATACCTTGAAAGGAAAGGTGATGCGTGAGGTACGGGGATTGGCTCACCGAGTAAAGTTTCCATCCCATTTTAGTCTGAAATCTCAGTAAAATTCTTATTAAACGCTTCAACGACAACGGTACTCTCTTCAGGAAATTAAACACTTTTTCTTATCTGCTGAATGGAGCAGTATCGTCGCCTAAACGAACAATTCAACAAACTATTTTGTTTTAAGGAACACCCGTCGTTCGGTAGGACTGGGATTAGACTCGGAATGTGAAGGTCTCCAGTTAGACTCCAGCTTCTTCGAGTTCAGTCGAGCTAGCCACCAACTCCGTTAATGCTCGGGATGAGGCGATCTCGGAGTTCATGCCCACCCATACCTACCCTACGTGGGTAGGTGGGTTTAAAATATAGAGGTTTCGGATGTTAGTAGAGTTTGTCTCTCGTATATAGTGAGGAACAGTGATCATCCTCACTTTTGCTTCTAGAGTAGAGAAACGCGTGAAATTTCTTACTTGACCATATTAGTTTCGGAAAATTCTTCTAAAAGATCATAGATGTAATTATTGTAAATTTCGATGTAGTTCACAAAAACGCCGTACGCATTGTCCTCGTCTATCCCCATAATTCTTGAGGTGTCCGGGATGCGTTCCGAACTGTTCTGCGAGTTACTTTGTTCTTTTCTGAAAACAAACTTAATTGATATTTGTGGTCATCGGGCACGGGTTTATAATTAGTTTACGTCT
The DNA here is from genome assembly GCA_023014485.1 of Bathynomus jamesi. Lineage (NCBI taxonomy): Eukaryota > Metazoa > Arthropoda > Malacostraca > Isopoda > Cirolanidae > Bathynomus > Bathynomus jamesi. The sequence goes on from JAJOZX010002861.1 coordinate 267,467, forward strand.
CATGTCCAAACATCAAGACGCGTTTTTTGATAATAAATGCAAGGCACTATTTGAAATTATATTTTTAACCAATCTGGTCTGCACTAATAATTACTGATTAAAAGTTACCAAAAACTTTTTAGACAACCTATCTAAAAATTTGCCATAAAAATATAACTTTTCTTTTTTACACTTTTAGGACAGCTTCAAAAGTTAAGAAAAATCAGTTTTGCCTTAAATTTATATGGACAGGACATACTGTATAATTTGTTATAGGGAAATACAATAAACAAAAAATAAACAGCCATGCGCCTTAGTGGTGTGGTTAGCATCGCCGACTACGAATCTACCAGCCCCGGGTTCAACTCCCGGCGAGGTCAGGCGGCGCTCAGCTCACCCAGATGTTCATCCTCGCATACAGAAAAATTTGGTTGTTAGGTAAATGGGTACCCTGAGTAGGCTAGAGGTTAAGACACTGGGCTGCTGATCAAGAAGTCGCACGATCGAGTCCAGGCGAGGACTTTGTAATTCCTGACTTGCAGGAAGTCAGAAATCCAAACCAGTAGACACCCTGTTCCTCGGTGAGTCAGTTCAGGTTCCGCATTAAGCTGTAGGTCTAAGGTGGAGCAACAAGCAACCGAATGAACAATTTGGGTGGAAGTAAAACTAAGTTTTTATTTATAACCGGCACCGCAATCGTTTTAAAGATTAAAATAAAGTAAAAATGCGTACTTATATAGTTTTTTATTTGATTTAACGAGAGAAGGGATCAGATCTAGCCTTTGCCTATCCAACATTGCGTCAGCTTCCGATTGAGCTTCAAACCCATTCATTTTGTCTGGTTTGAAGACGTACTTCATCGTCTGGTATTCGCTAATGCTATTGAAGATAATATCAATTGTTCTTCTAAGGACTCCACCATCGTGTCGAGATCCCTGAAATAAATAAAGGAAGCGCGTAACTTTAGTAAATGGGTGCCCTGGCATAATTTTACACCCACAAAGCGAGTTTTATTTAGCTGTTACCTTTCAGAACATTCTGTAGACTTAAATAATTAGTGTATAACATCAAAATGCGTACTTGGATAATTGATAATTCAAATGAAATTCGCGCATGACCTACGTGCCTTCATATTTTACATGGATAAAACTAGGCTTAGTTTTCATACAGCGCTTATAATTAAACTCGGAGCGCTACATCCCTCTGATCAACTTTTCTAGAAAGGCACATGCTCCTAACTGACACGCTAACCTGAAAGCGAAGACACATGCTTGAATGGCAAATTGTCGATGGTCATCTCACAAACCTAAATGCTTTATTAAGCCCTAATAACGTATTATTAAAATGTCCTTAAAGTAGTTTCACTTTAACCAACAAAATATTATACTAAATATAGCCACAAGCAGCAAAAATGGGCTTCCCACTTCAGCAGTTGTGGATCGATGATAACCCATTTTTGTTAACATAACTTCTCTTGACTGAATCTGACTTAATCATGTACACCAAGTTTCAGATCGATTGAGTCCAGAAATTGACTTAAAAATTTGGAACAATAATATTCAGTAGTCCTCTAAAAAACTGCGTGAACAGTCATTTATGGGTTCCAAAGTGGGCAATTAGTAACCTTTATTAAAGGTTATTAAGGTTGTTGCCAACTTGATAATAGTCTTGTTTTAAACATGGTCAAACAATTTCAGAATGAGTTCATTTTAGCTCAGTGCATTTCAAGGCATGCGATACTACTTAGAATCATGCTACAAAATATAAAGGCAAGGATTCAATTCACAATCACAGGGCTGAAACTAAACTATTACTTTTATATCCATTATCATTTTTGGGACAAACATTTCATTGGGTGGGTGAATGAAGACATTATTGACATTACACAGCACCATCAGTTTCTTCTTTTCTTGTATACAACATTTGCTGTAGTTGGATTTGATTAATAGTAGTCAGCATGGGTTTTGACGTCATACATCTTGTTTAACTAATTTGTTAGAATTTTATAACGAAATAGTGCGCAAATTATTTATTTGATTTTAAAAAGGCATTTGATACAGTTCCGCATAGAAGATTAATTGCGAAGGTTAAAGCACATGGTGTATGGGGTCAGGTAGCTAACTGGTTAGAGGAATGGCTTTGTGCTAGGAGACAGAGGGTAGTTGTTAATGATAGTGAATCAGGGTGGTTGGATGTAGGTAGCGGTGTCCCACAGGGTTCAGTGTTAGGCCCATTGCTATTCGTAATTTACATTAATGACATAGATGAGGATTGACTAGTAATGTGTCAAAATTCGTGGATGATACTAAAATAGGCAGTAAGGTTGTTAACGAGGATGATAGAAATAGGCTCCAAGACGATGTAAATAGGATTATGGAGTGGACAGATAAGCAGCAGATGCAATTTAACGTAGACAAATGTAAAGTTTTGCATGTAGGTTCTCGTAACAATAACAACACGTACACGATGGATGAGAGTGTTAGCGAGCATTGACGAGGAAGTAGATTTAGGCGTACACATATCTAAGGATTTAAAAGCTAGGAACCAGTGCCTGGAGTCTTGCGCAAAAGCTAATAGGATGTTAGGCTTCATAGCGTGTAGTTTCAAATTTAAATTGAAGGATATTATATTGCCCCTTTACAAGTCCCTAGTCAGGCCTCATTTAGAATATGCCATTCAGTTTTGGTGCCCATATTTGCGCAAGGATATTGATAGGTTAGAAAGGGTTCCGTGTCGTACCACGAAACTAATTCCATCATTGTGCAACAAGCCTTATGAAGATAGGATAAAAGAGTTAGACTTGCATTCACTCGAAACTAGGAGATTAAGGGGGGAGCTTATTGAAGTTTTCAAAATCATTAACGTAAATTTTGACAAACTGTTCACTTTTGATAATAGCAATACTCGTAATAACAGATTTAAGTTACGTGGCAGATGTTTCATTACTAATATCGCTAAAAGCTTTTTTACATTTAAAGTAATTGATAAATGGAATAATCTTCCCGCGTCAGTTGTTCACTCTACCAGTGTTAATATGTTTAAGAACCGTTTAGATAGGCATTTTAAAAATATTAACATTGTTTAAAATAAAAAAAAAATTACTAACCCGCTTTTTTTTTTTTCTTATCCTCTCTTTACCTGCATGTCTGTAGTTTGCATGGTATGACTGAGTTAAGACTGTGTTTGCATGGTTTGTAAGTGTTCTTATTTTACTTCTTTTCATCTTTCACCCCTTTCCTATTCTCTCCGACTATTTTTCTGACTTGTCAGCAGGCAGTGGCCGGTGGATGATGATGGTGAGTCTTTTTTCTCTTTTTCTGAATGAATGTTAATCCACAAGTGATAGGTGTTCCTCCTTACTTAACCCCCTACTCTTTCCTTTCTCTCGGGCTAACCTTAGAGTGGATCTTAGGGTCTTTGTTAGCCTTAGCTTCTGTAGATTGTTCTGTCACCAGAAGTACTTCAAAAGCTAAGATATTTTATGTCCACAGTTGGCAATAACTAGTGTTGTTTTGCTTTCAAGCAAATTCCATAGTGTGTGTGTGTGTGTGTGTGTGTGTGTGTGTGTGTGTCTATTACCATATGATAATTACCATTTACATATTGACATTTCCCAAGAGGTGAGGAGGCAGAAACAACCCAGATACAAAATAGAAAGGGTAGAAAGCAAAGCATTTTGCCACATGTCCTCCCACCAAATTAGTTTATAAAATACAGTATTTGTCGGATGTGCCTTCTTTTATCTCTGTCCCATTGCTGGGACAATGATGTAATACAATAAGTAGCTTTGCCTTTATTTCTATTTCAATATTTTCCTACACTATGATTAAGTATACAGTATTTTTATTTTTACTGTACTTAAAATATATGTTAGAGTTTAGAATAATAAGTTGAAGATAGACAAAAATGAAAAATCTCCAAACTGTCACTCTACTTTCTACTTAACAAACCAAAGGAAAATTATTTGAAATTTGTAGTTTTTTAATGAGATGATGGGTCCAATACTACGAAAAGCATCCTGGAAAGATGTACACTTTTGGAAAAAAGTTTAACTAGAAACAAAATTTCACTCCTGCGTAAAAATTTACTAATTGGTAATATTCTGTTCTTTGGATATTTTTCTTCTTTTAGATGACTACCGTTTTATATTTCAACTTGATCATATATCAAATTCATGCAAATACACATTTAAGGAATAGGTGCACATGTCCTAAAATATCGTCAAATATACCAATGCACTGTTTATATTTCTAATGCTCTAAGCCAATTACGAGTCAGAGTACCCTTTGTCAGCTAAAGAAGCTCTATGTATTTATCTTAGTCTAGTAATTAAAGTACCCAAAAATTAACTTGTGCTATAATTACCCTTAAAGTACACAGCAGTGACAATACAATATAATTTAATGTTCAATTCACTGTTCAACTAATTACAGTAGTAATTTTTATGCTTTTTAAGTGAACTTTTTCTAGGTGAGCTTTTTTCTGAAACTGTACACGAGGGAAACCAATCAAGTTTGGATTCAAACTTTGTAGCTCAAATGGACTCCTGTTCAACTTCTTGCCAAATTGTGGCAAGACTGAACATGTGGGTCTGCTACAAAGGAAGCGACTGTCTGAGACTCATTTGCTATGGATATGATCCGCAGTTTATAATTTATACTTTACTGAATAAATAATGTCAATAAAAGCTCCAATTGCGTTCCCCTTCAATAGACATAAAAGTAAATTAAATGTTACATTCAGCCAGTCCCAAAAATGGGATCCCCTATATTTTGGTAATGTCAAGAGAAAAAGGTTAACCTATGGAAACACATTTATAACTAAATGTCAATTAAAAAATAAAAAAAATTAAAAAATTAAAAAAAAAAAATATATCCTACAGTTCTGCTTCCATATCCTATCCCGAAAACTTACTTCCATTGTGTAGGTTTTCCCAGAGCCTGTTATTCCATAAACAAATAAGAGCCCATTTTTGCCATTCACAAGATCTATAATGAGTGGTTTTGCAACATGATCAAACACATCTTTCTGAGAACTATCAATGTTGAAAACATGGTGAAACTTAAACAACTGCTCCTTAGCACTTCCATTGCGGAAAGCAAATGAAGTTACTGGAGGAGTGAGCTGAAAAAGTTTTGAAAGAATTAAAATTATTATAAAGATTTTGAACAATTTAAAGCCATTATTATACCAACAATCCAGTTACAATATGCGCGCTGTACATAATTAAAATTCATGCCAAGTTTGATGCGTCACCAAAGAGAATCTACTGGTTAACACATTTATGATCTAATCCTGACTTTAAGCCAACAATGGTGCTTTATTTCTGCCCACCAGCTAATTAAATAGAACTACAAATTTAAAGTATGAAGTTCCATCATGTAACACGGGTAGTGGTCAGAGTTTGGCATATGGTATAAGTGCAATATAATTTAATTTGACATTTATTTACCTCATACATGCCATCTCCGCCCAATTTATTTTTTTTTTTGCTTTGTGTTGGCATATAGATAGGCCTAAATGTTCTAAACATTCCCTATGTTGGACATAGTTTAGTTTTCCTTCTGTAAAATTAGGGTTTTGCTATTTAAGATTTTGCAATATCATTATCAGTACTTTTAATTACTGCATTGATGAATTTAGACAAGTTATGACTCGCAGAAATGTATACCAATAAAACAAATTGTGAACTTGTAAAGCAAAGGGTGAGGTTCAACAAAAACAAAAATCTGCATTTATAGTTTGTGGCATTTGTGGGGGGCTTGGCATTAAACTAAATTTGGCATATTGGGAGACCTACTGATCTCTAACCTTTACTGTTCTAGAATTAATTGCTGCGGCAAAAGCATCTTCCAAAGGATCTTCTGGAGGCCTGATTCTACAGAAGACAGATACAGGATCCTTCGTGGACAATTCATGGCAACTCTGTGGTTTGGGAAGAAGTTTTGGCTTCTTTGCCATTGGTGTATGGTACACTCTATAAAAAAGAAAAATAATAAAAATACCTAATAATAATAAGAGAATTCATTTGTATACAGGATTAGCAGCGATAGGCCTACTGGTATTTTTAGAACTTAAATGTTCAGAGTATTTATGAATGACTCCAAATTTATAAAAGCTTAAAGTTCAATTTCTTGGTATGTGACCTCTTAGCTATTTTCAAATATTTCTATTTGGGATAAAAGTAAATATGTCAAATACAGCTTCTGTATATTATCCAAATGGTGTTTCTTTTCATGAATTAAGCAAAACTTATGCTATAAAATAAGTATATACACATCTTTTTATATCACACTTTTGACTTTGCTTCAATAAGGCAAGTGTACTGTACTCTACAGCAAATCTATTACTCTGTCTATCTTTAATTCTTTCAGTGATATTATTAAAAAATAAATAAATAAATTTATTTATTTTATTTTATTTATGGTATTTATATATACCTTGCGAAAAACTTGGATATCAATTCATCAGTCTTCATTATGGTAAACTTAATTAGCTAACTAAAATGCTAGGTGTAGTTAAGCTTAATAGTTATTAAGTTTATAAGTGATGAACTGCACTAATACCAACAGCACTGTACTTTAACTTCCCGAGATAACTAAAAGAGGAAAGTATACAAAGAGTTTTTGATTAAATGTATAATCTATACAAAATTTTTTTAGAACAATATATTCACAATTAGTTATGAAAGAATCTTTGTGTGGAGAAAGATGAATCAGCATTTTATGAAGTGGTGAATAGGTGATATTACAATAGAGGCTTTTGTTTAAAGGTTTTAATATCTATATTATTCGAGAGATAAGGTTTACAATGTATATTTGAAAATGAAGGTAGAGCAAAAACAAGTAAGCCTAGGCAAGATGATAAATTTAGAAAATAAAAATGTATGGTATTCATCATTAGGAAGTTCTGATTAAAGAATATCTTTCAACTGAGTACGAGTCTGCACTGTACGAGTTACGAGCAGGCTTGGGGTCAAGTATTTACTCAAACTTGATATTTTGCAATTAGTCATACTTGTATTTGAAAAAGCCCAAGTATTTTCAAGTAGTTTAGATGCAATGTAAAAATTTTGTACTTTAGAAATTTGTGTACATGTTAATATTTGTATTTTCAGCACAAATTTTGAGATTCTGAATCCTAATGTATGCAATGTATAGGCCTTGTAAAGTGTTTTAATGTTTTTGTGTCCTGCAATAAAATGATCAGTAAAATACAAAAATAACTTTTTTATTCATTTCTTCCGCAAGACTACCTGTACTTGATCATTAAGTACTTGGAATTACTTTACCAAATTTCCTATATCACATACTTGTACTGTACAGTACTTGCAAATACTAAAAGTACTTTTACTTTACTCCAAACCTGGTTACAAGTAAATTCAAAGTTTTACTTTTAAACCCTACAATACTTCAAATAACTACCCTTTCTTTTTATAACCAATATAGTCTTCAAGCTAGAGAGAACTACCTCAAAAAATAAATAAATAAATAGAAATAATATATATATATATATATATTAAATATTTTATTTGCAACCTTAAATATTAGACCTCCAACGGTTTACAATGAGGATCAAAGCAGGGTTTGCCTGATTGGACCCAACCCAGTTGTCCTAGGTGGGTTAAAAAACACAAAACCCATGCAACTGGGTTTTCTTCAAAATAAATCAATGAGTCACTAATAAAACAATGTAATAGATTAATTCTTGCATAGTACCGTACTCATTACTGAAATACACTAAAATATAGAATATGGATCAATAAAAGATTCCACATTCATGCAACTTCACTGAGACATTACAAACATTAATTGTTTGAGCATTTTATTTTCAAGCAAAACATATACCTAACTGCCTAATAAAAATATAACTTGTGGTAAATAGTTATTTTTGTAATAAGCTGTTATTTAGCTCTATTCTTATACTATTTTGGGCATTAAAAATTTGGAAAAGCCTGCTAAAACCAGAAACCCCCCGGGTGGATTGGGTTTTTACCAACCCTGGGATGAAGCCTTTAATTTTTTATCCATTAAACTAAATAAACTAAAATGTGAATTTTAGTCTCTGGAAGCTAAAAGCATCTCCTGTTTCATATATATAGGCATACTACAACAAAATCAGTGGGAGGGCACCAATGTATACTTAAATTTTGATCCACTTCTCATTAATACTGGAATGACTATACCGTATATATTATTTCTATTGTTTTTTTAAATTAATTTTAGTATTTATAAAAAACTATAGGGTGCTTAGTATCCTATATTATTCTATATCCTGCCAAACTACTTATGAAATACCATATCTCAATATTTAGTAAACATGTAGTTTTGTGGACATCTATTTGGGGGGAGCAGACCCCCCCCCAACTGACCCCCAATTAGCCTCATGCACACCTAACCCAAGCAAAGATTCACCCTGACTGGCCCAATGTATGAAATAGGCAATTTAAAAAATGTAGTGATAAGAAGTTTTGGCAAATTCTAAAAAGAGGAGTGAAGTAACTCCAAATCTGGCAATATCCTATTTTGGCATCCCAAATTATTCAACCAACCAAAAATAAATGGCACTCCAACACTCAAATTACTTACGTTAACTAGGTTAATTGACTACCTGGTTAGGTTAACTGTACACTAGTGCTTGCATAATACCGAAAATTTTCAATACCGGTATTTGGAGGCAATTATGCTAATCCCGGTATTGATACCGGTATTATGAAAAAAATAATTTATTTTGATTTATTATGGTGCCACCCTACCAACCCTCCCACAAGTCTGAGGGACTTGCAGTACTCACCATATTTACTATAAATTAATGACCCAACTCCAAATAGATGGCATTCTATTCAAAAAAGTTTATACAGTAAATTACTAAATTGTAATAAAAATAATATTTGAATTTTTTTTTAGCATATTATTATACAACTACTGGGGTAGATAGAAATTATTAGTATCTAAATATTTATTTCTTAGTTTGATTTTGAAAGTATGCTTTGAGGAAACAAAGAGCATCTAGGGATTGTTCAGATAGACTTGATCTCAGTTTCGTCAGAAATAGGCCTGCAGCAGAAAAGGCTCTTTCTGATTCTGCACTTGTAGGTTTAATTGAAAGCAGTGCCTTGTATAGCTTCTCTAAATTCTCACTTCTCTGTAAAGTAACTTCCAAGCTTTTAAATTCATTAGTAACATCAAAATCAATGGAATTTTTTTTAGATGGCACTTTTCCTAGTTTGTTCATTTCTTGCATGTATTCACTCAGTAATGAATCTGCTTCCACTTCAGTCTTATTTGCAGCTACATTTTCAGGGTTACATGGAAATTCCTGTTCTTCCATTTCTATCTCCAAATCAACCACATTCTTAGGGAAAAGTCTTTTATGGAGCCTTTCTGCAGTTCTTTTGAGAACTAATTTTGATGGAACAGAAAAACTTTCCTCTTCTTGAACTTTTAAAACTTCGGGATTATGAAGATATTTGATTAAACCTACAATGTCTTGCTGTCTTCTTGAAATGTAACAATTTCTAAGACAATCTTTTAACTCTTTTGCTATTGGATTATTTTTCTCTCCTAGTTTCTTTGAAATAAATTTCATTGATGATTCAGCTGTCAGGAGTGATGCATCTTTCGAGTATAACCCTTTAAGAATTATTTCAACAGGACGTAAGGTGTCATGAAGGTTTTCAATAATTTCCCACTCTGTTGAAGAAATGGCTACAGTTGAATGAATCACTCTTAAAGCTAGTGCAATAAATAGTTTTCTTTGATAGAAAGGAATAGAAAACGAAAAAGAGGTTAACTGCAAAATACCCCGAAATTTTTTTTTCTTTGAATCCTCCAAAAGCAGTTTATTTGCCCATCGGAGGACTAAATTGCCTAAATTTTACAATAGCAATTTTTGTCAATACTGAAAACCTATAATATCAGTATCGGTATTATTTGTACTTCTTCAATACTGGTTTTAACCCCTACTGTACACCTTTCACAACTGGTTAGGTTAAGTCTTGATATTTTTATTAGTTTAAACAAAAATACAATGACTTAACCTAACCAACTGTCAAGGGTGTACAGCTGACCTAAGTGGTTGATTGAATAATTTGGGATGCAAACTAGGATATTGCCCCAAACCCTATAAAAACCATGAAAGGTGATGCAAATTCATAGGCTTCACTAATATTCAGTTTAACTGCTACCAGTTTTTCAACAAAGAACAAATTTGTTAAAGAATCCTGACTGGTTGAAAGCTGACGACATTACCTATCATGAACTCTCAATTAATCATGGCAAATTCTTTATCTTTATCTGCCAATCACAATTTTTTTTACATTGTACGAATAATAATAATTTAGTGGCCCAAAACTGAATATTAGCCGCTTAAGCTAGATTAGAATGGTTAAATTAGGTTTTGTTCAGTTAGTAATTATGAACTCTCTCCAAACTACCTAGATTCTGTAATTATACCAAAATGATTCTCACCCCATACCCTGCATTATAGTGTGTGTAAAAATATATATATATAGTCCCACATCAACAATGACAAAAAGAAAGCACGGTACCATACGCTAACAGTGGTTCTGCTTTGGGGGAACTGTCACTGAGCTTCCTGCCTCAAACAGATTTCCACAGGCTGAAAATGTCAGAAGCCCAACACTGTATATAACAGCATAATAAATTTTGGTTAATATTCATTTTAATGCCCATTCAAACTTAATATTTTTAGTCAGATATACCTGTAAAGCAGTTCAAATAATTTACAATGATGGTTACTATATGTCCATTAATATTAAGTTCCCAAACATAAAAATACTGGTATTAGTTACTTTTCAGCCCAGAATGTTTCCCGACAATTTTGAGGGGTTCTACATTAATGTCTCAACAGGTACAAAACATTTATCAATAACATTTCCATCGCAAATATTTAGTTTACGAGATAGTTATTTTATTGAAAAAAAAATTTTTTGAAGGGGCATTCTATCGCCGCCATAACAGGAGGTGGCACCATCTAGCGACGAACTATGTAAACATTTTTGAGGTAGCCAATCGCAGGCCTCTATTTCGTCACATGACCTAATCCAGCAAATCACCGACCAATCTACTTCCTCCTTCATCTCCTGTTTTCAGTTCAAATTTAGAATCAACATGGCTGTCCAGTGTAACCAGTGCCCTCCCATTCCAGCTCGCATTTTCACACTTTGTTAATATTTTTAGTCAGCTATACCTGTAAAGCAGTTGAAATGCTTTACAATGATAGTATTTTTATGTTCGGGAACTTAATAATAATAATGGAGATATAATAACCATTATTACATTATCATTTGTAAAATTTAGGTCTCGGGTGGTATGGGGGCAGAGCCCCCGTAAAGATCACACATCACAAATTGATCAGTCCTTATGTTTTGCGAACAGTTTAGTATGTGACACCAGTTAGACCAATAAGGTAATTTTTACATGGTTATCTTTGGTTAGGTTAGGTTTTCCATGAAACCTAGGTTTTTCTCATGGTTTTTAATGTGTTTCATGACATTCTTACCTTCATTTTCGTTGGAAATGATGAGTTTCTCACCACCCCCCAAAAAAAATTCCACGCACATTCCCCAATATTGATGGGGTATATCTTAACAACTGGTCATTTCCAATGGAAATGAAGGTCAGATTCGCATGAATCACATCCAAAACCATGAGAAAAACCTAGGTTTCATGAGAAATAGCAGTCTGGGCTGAAAAGTAACAATTACCAAAATACTGCCATTGTAAAGCATTTGAACTGCTTTACAGATATATCTGACTAAAAATATTAAGTTTGAATGGGTATTAAAACAAATATTAACCAAAATTTTATAGTGGGCACACTAGGGGCCACTTTGGCCCATCGAGGTGGCTCCACTATGTAAAAACTGCCTGTACATTGGCAACAACATCCCCCTCACCTCAGTTTCTAATAAAAATTATTGCAATGCATAGAAAATAATAAATAAAACCTTTCCTTTAAGTAAAATTTTTGATAATGGTTCAGAATACAAGTACCACTTAATTTAGCAAAATTTCAAAACATACCATAGACAAAGTTGTTTCTCTCATTAAAATACATTTGCTGAAACCAAATCTGTTAACCATTTGGTGTGCAAATGCTTCAAATTAGAGTAAATGTTATTTATATTTTACTCTTATTTTGAAGCATTTGCCTAAAAAATGGCTAACAAGCACATGAAAACTAACCTAACCTAACCTAAGAGTAAAATAACCACACGTTGGGCACGACAACTCAGAAAGCAAAACACCATATTTTTGGAAAAATAGAATTGCTTCTTCATCATTTTTGTAAAACTTTACAATAGCTTCAATGTATCTAACAGAACACCCTTCACACTCCATTGCTATACCAACATTAAAAGGGCGCATTTTAAAAGGGTTATAAAATTGCTTCTGTTAAGAACTACTTTGACTCGTGGAGCAAAATTATTGGAACCAAAACATAAATGATGGGCAAATGAATGAACTTCAAAAATTTGTAATTTTATTTAGAATCTGCAAAAATGTAATTTGCACACCAAATGGTTAACAGATTTGGCTTCAGCACATTGAAATTGACCTAATAAAATGTTTTTTAAATCATACTTCGGGTTGCGCCATTTTCTATATAATTACCATCCATTTATATAATTTAGGTCTCGGGGGTGTGGGGGTGGAGCCCCCATAAAGATCACGCATCACAAATTGATCAGTATAGGGTTTTATAGGTAATTATGTATATAGACATGTTCAGTCATTTTACACACCAAAATACCCTATACCGATCAATTTGTGATGCATGATCTTTATGGGGGCTCCACCCCATACCCCCCTGAGACCTAAATTATACAAATGGACTATGCAACACATGCAATCAATATATTTTAATGAGAAAAACAACTTTGTCTCTATGGTATTTTTCGAAATTTTGCTTAAGTGACACCCGTATTCTGAACCATTACCAAATTTTTTTCAGTCAACCATATTTATAGAGATATTATTTAATTAATGATATCTATTTGACATGATATTTTTCTGATTGGGCTATTTTTTCGCTACTCTGCGACTTAATTAGTTGGTTGGTTTCTGTTCTGGCTATTTTTTATTTTTTTCTAATTGGATTCAGTTTCAGTAATACCTCATTTTGGTCGTGTTTGTGATAGAATTATGACATGCTGTTCGTGTGATTTCGACTTTGAGAACTTGATTCGTCATGTGCCCTAGATGAAGACTAAAAAAGTGCATAACACGACATGTTATTACATTATCACTTGTATAATTTAGGTCTCAGGGGTACAAGGGCAGAGCTCCCATAAAGATCCACATCACAAATTGATCGGTATAGGGTTCACTTTGTGATGCGTGATCTCGTACCCCCGAGACTAAATTATACAAATGATAATGTCATATATTAAGTTATGCACTTTTTTAGTCAAAAATACATTTTCCTAGGTTAGGTTGGTTGGTTTCCAAAAATAAATAAAGTAATTACATGCTATAAAGGTTTTACATCGATTGTGAAGTCAATTTCATAAAATTGAGGCGAGGGGGATGTTGTACACAATTACCCAATTGCGAACCAAGTCACAATTTACAACCATATACATTACAATATATATACTTAGGAGGAAAAGTGTAGGTGTAGCTGTAAAGACTGTACATTAATGTAGAAATGTGTGTGCACCCATTTTGGGTCTCCCATTTAAAGGTGTTTGTGGGGTAAATACCTCACAGTACTATGGGGGGCACCGCTCAGCAGGGGAATCTCTTTAAATGGGGGCTATACCAGTGTTAATATAATCACTACATTACATGTGACTACTATGTTAACAGTGTAAGTATAGCCTATATACAGTGTTGTCCAAGCCCCAAGTCTCTACTGGTTAACCCCTAGTTAGGTCAGAAGCCCATGGCAGTTATAAGCCTAGGACCTATAACAGACCATAGGCCTTAACTAGCCTAGCCTAAATGTTTAAGTGAACTTACTCTGTTTTCATGTTTTTTATGGGCTTAGGTTAAAGAAACAAGTGTACGCCTAAATACGTTTTACAATCATCGAAATAACAAAAACCAACGTACGTTGAAAATAAAGGTTATTATTTTATTAATTATGTACAAACTACCAACTTATCACCAAACTCGGAATTTGAAGTTTCGCCGCCAACTTAAAAACCCGAATGAAGACTTACTTCGTCTTCTTCTAAATCGAAGTTCAAGCACCAACTAGCAACTGAATTCCTTTCAAGGAACAAACAAAACCTATTTGCATCTAGTTGGTTCACGCTTACATTATAACTTGTATACAGTGGTGAGCTGGACCCGGTTCGCACCGGTTCGCGCGAACCGGTTGTTAAAATCTTTTTGAAAATAAGAACCGGTTGTTAACTTTTTTGCTGGACGCTGAAGAGAGCATAGATGTACTGATATTTATGTTTTGCTAATAATTCATTATTGCTAAAGTTGACTGAGCAATTTAATTTTAACTATGTAGATAATATGATTCATCGGTTTTTATTAAATAATTCTTCTTTTCTGATTTCATTAGAAACGTCTATTTCTCTAATTAACTATACTAATTAGTTGTCATGCAGTTATTAATACCTAGCTGAATCATAAAATGCAGACACTTGAAAAAGGCAAATAGCGAGATAATTAATTTAATTAAAATTGCGAAAGGGTGGGGTGGGAAGGGTTGTCAATTTTTTATTGCCGAATTCAGAATTTTTTTACACAGAACCCGGTGGTTAAAATTTTGGCAGCTTAGCGAACCGGTTGTTAAAATTTTGGCAGCTCACCACTGCTTGTATATCATATAAATGATTTTTAGCACAAATTTTCAAGGTAGTGAGACATTAATACAGTATTTATTTTAAACTTACAAGTCACTTAAGTTTTGAGTGCAGCATCACAAATTTGGCCTTACTGGCTTAGGATGTGAAGTTCAAAATTTTTATGGCTGTGGTAGTTTTGCAAATTCATGGACTCATGATTTCACAAAAAAGTATGAAATTTTGTACAAGCGCTGCCTGATTATACGTAGTTAGGCCTTGCTACAAGTCAAAGCAAAGTATACACAAAACTTGCCTACTTAGTCAGGTTATTATTATTATTATTATTATTACTAGTACAGTTCCCGTCGCTTCGCTGACGGTTAGACAGGCTAAACTACAGAAAAGAACGCAGCCGTGAAAATTTTGAGCTTCACATTGTGTCAACATTTCTGAATCTGGTATCTCCCAAAACCTCCTCACCCCCATTCATGCAACTTGGGGGCTAACCCCCTCCCCCATTACCCCCACCCCTCCCCATTACCCCACCCATCCCCCATTACCCCCACCCTTCCCCCATTACTGCCCGGGATAAATTTCACAAACAGACAAACAGACAGGCTAAACTACAGAAAAGAACACAGTCATGAAAATCTTGAGCTTCACAGCCGCCCGTAATACAATTTCTGAATTTTTTTCTCACAATTTTTTCTCACAATTTCTGAAAGTGTGACGGACGGACGGACGGACAGACAGACGGACAGCTCTCTTATTATAGTATAGATTATTATTATTACACTACTCAAACCAAACAAAAATCTAACAGAACCAGCTTCCTATAGACCCATTACTTTACCAAGCACACCTTCCAAAGTAACAGAAAGACTAATCTTACAAATCACCAACCCACACATTCCACTATCGCCTACTCAACGTGGATTCAGGCCTCACCACTCAACCACGACATTACTCACTAACCTCACGCAGCACATCATGGATGGCATCAACTCCAGACGACCAGCTCAACGTACACTATTAGCAACAATAGACATCAGTAAAGCATTTGATGCTATCCCACGCTTCCCTCTCATAAACAAAATACTCAACACAAACCTGCACAATAACACCAAAAGGTGGCTGAGCAACTATCTTTCAGGAAGATACTCACATGTCACATTTAATGGCAAGTCATCCAAAACAAGCTTTTTCCGAACGGGGTCCCTCAAGGCTCTGTTCTCTCACCAACACTCTTCAACTTATACATGCATGACATTCCAACACCCATAGGTAACAAGCTTACATTATCATCATATGCAGATGACATCACTCTAACATCCACCCACAACAACATCGACACCGCTACAAATAACCTACAAACATACATAAACAGTATACAAGACTGGCTCACACACAATAGACTCAAAGTAGCACCCACAAAATCAACCATCACCTTGCTTACAAGCAACACAAAAGAACACCAGGTAATTCCACAGCTTACACTAAACAACATCAACATTCCACACACTCACAGGACCAAAATACTTGGGGTCACATACAACACATCATTATCTTTTACAAACCACATTCAGGATATTAAAAACAAATGTACGTCAAGACTTAACACGCTTAGGGTACTAACGGGCACAAACTTTGGACACCAGCAGGAAACAACATCACTCATATACAAACAATATATTCGCTCAGTTATGGACTATGCTAGCCCATGCTGGGCACCCATTATCTCAAACACACACATAAACACCTTACAGACAATACAAAACCACGCACTTCGTATCATTACAGGATGCACTCAAACAACACCAATAGAACACCTGCACACAGAAACAAAAATACTGAAAGTTAGGGAACATTTAGACATGAGGGGAACACAATTCATGGCAGCAGCGACAACTAACCCACAACACCCTTGCCACTACATGTACAATAGGGCGGCTCGTTTTTACACTTTTTTCGATATTTGATTGGGGGTAGTGCGGAAAAGTTGCGATTTGGAGAGAAAATAAAGTGTGTAAAATTTTTTTGATCTACGTCAATACCTTCCGGTGGCGGCGAGTCCTTAAAAATCGAAAAATAGGCCTAACGGGGTAGATTGGAAAATGGTTTTAAAGACTTACAAAATAAACAATAAAAATTTCAGCACAATCTGTTAATAACTTCCGGTGGCGTCTTAGCCGTTAAAATATCCGAAATATTGATTTAAAGCAAGTTTTAACAAGATGTTATACAAATGTTAATTCCGGTATATTTCTGTGCAAACAACCCTGAGAACACTATTATAGGCTTGAATAAATTAATAGCAGTCATTGAACAATGAACATTATATAAAAATTATATAAAATTATATAAAATTTTTATGTGTTTTTAGGCCTATTTTTCGATTTTTAAGGACTCGCCGCCATCGGAAGGTATTGACGTAGATCAAAAAAATTTTACACACTTTATTTTCTCTCCAAATCGCAACTTTTCCGCACTACCCCCAATCAAATATCGAAAAAAGTGTAAAAACGAGCCGCCCTAATGTACAATCACGCACCGACACCTCGCACCATTAAGGTAACACCAGAGAGACATTATAACCAAATACTCCATTCCATACCACGCCCCACAGACATCACACAGTACAGAAAACACATACACACACACCTAACCCACAAAGCACTGACACGACTCGGTCCGAATGCGGTCCTAGGTGCGAAGCCGCCACCCATTAACAGGTCAGAGATCAGCCTGAGCAGATCGGATCGAGTTAACTTAGCACGATTCCGATGTGGACATCACCCCAACTTACTAACATATAAACACAGACTAGACAACTCCATAGACGACACCTGCCACCTGTGCCACGACACACCACAAACAATTGAACACATTATGACAGACTGTACCGCTCTAGCACAACAACGAACACAACACAACATCACTAGTGCGCTGAACCTTTGGTCCACTCCGAAGAGGGCGATCGGTTACCTGCGTGCCGCCGTTTGTTCGATCAGGGTGGGCTGATCGGCTAAACAACAACAACAACAACAACTTAGTCAGGTCACGCTTGTCACGGCTTGTGCAAAGTTTCATCAGAGTATAGTGTAATTATTGTATCAGATTATGATTTCATACTCTTTTGTGAAATCGAAGAAAAGCCACTGACATCATAAATTTATATAAATACCACATCAAAATTTTAATCTTCATATTCAAAGCGGAATAAGAGAAGCTATTGGTATTATGAGAATGATGGGAGAGAGAGTGCTGGAACATGATCAGGAAATGTTTGTTTGTTTTATTGACTTTGAAAAAGCTTTTGACAGAGTTCAATGGAGGAAACTAATGGAAATATTGAGGAATATTAATGTTGACTGGAGGGACCGTAGGCTGATAAAAAATCTATATCCTGGCCAGATTGTGAATGTTAGAGTTGCAGGAGGAGAATCGGAGCCTGGATTGGTTGGGAGAGGGGTCAGGCAAGGATGCGCCCTGTCCCCAGTGTTATTTAACATCTATGCGGAAGCAATGATAATAGAAGCACTCTCAGAGCTGGAAGAGGGAATCAGAGTGGGAGGTAAATTGGTCAAATCTGTAAGGTTTGCAGATGATAAGATATTTGTTTGTAGTACTGAGGAAGGACTGCAAAGAATGGTCAATAGCTTGACAATAACGGCGGAAGAATTCAGAATGAGAATTAATAAGACCAAGACAAAGGTAATGAAATTGCATGAAGGAAAGGAGCACAAATGAACCTAACGCTAGTAAATCGGACCTTAGAAGAGGCTGAGCAGTTTAAATATCTGGGAAGTTTATTAACCAACAATGGAGATTGCAATAAGGAAGTAAGATCTAGAATTGGTATGGGTAAGGTAGCTTTTGAGAGACAGAGAAGCTGAAGCTGAAGAAAAGGTTAGTAAAAGGCTTGATATGAAGTGTGGTAATGTATGGAGCAGAAACATGGACACTGAAAACAACCGAAAAGAAACTCCTGGAAAATTTTGAAATGTGGATTTGGAGAAGAATGCTAAAGATAAGCTGGAGGGAACACCAAAGTAATGAGGAAGTACTGCAACAGGTGAGGGAAGAAAGAAGACTCATTAAGGTGATAAAAGAAAGACAGAAGAAATGGATTGAACATGTGTTGAGAGGAGAAGGATTGTTGGAGGAGGTGATAGAGGGTAGATATGAAGATAGAAGGCCGAGAGGAAGGAAAAGGAAAGTAATGCTGGATGATTTGAAGGCAGGCAGAAGCTACCATAAGATGAAAAGGATAGCTCAGGATAGAACACTTTGGCGGGACACATGAGTTGGACCTGCATGATAGGCAGAACACGATGGATGGGTGGATTCAAAGCCAATGGGTTGAAATTTATGAAGCTGCTCTCAAAATCTAAGTGGCTTGTAAGTTGAAAATAATTTACAGACTGTAAATTAGAAGTTTATTAAAGCAAAGCTTACGTTAAAGTATGATACAAAACATTTTGTTTGATGGTTGGTTTTAAGCGTTATGCTGCAAGAAAGGGTACCAGAACCGCTGCAAGCCGAAAAAGGTTAACTTCAATGCACAGTTTTGTGCTCTTGTGAAGGACAATGTCCCAGCCATTAAGTTTGATGATCTTAAACATTTTTGTTCAGTATCTATGTATGTTAACTATACTGAAATACAAAGCTGGGCACCAAACCGTTAATCCGTTAATCGTTAATTAACGAAGTTAACTTTTTCGTTAACGATTTAACTTTTAAGTTAACTTTGAAAATCATTATCGGGCTAATTAACTTCCGTTACATTTAACTTCCGTTAACTCAAGTCCGTTAACCCAAAAAATTCATAAATAAACGTTTAAAAGTTTATATTATTTTCAGTGCTGAGCAGGTGCGCAATTAATCCGCCACTGTTAATAGTGATGAACGAATTTCCATTTCCGCAGTGCAAAATCAGGCGATATATTTGTTTCCGTCGCCACAATTTGTCTTACCAAATATGGTAGTTATTTATGGCATTGGTTTGAGCAAAACATGGTCGACTGTAAAATCAGGCGGAAAGATTTGCCATTTGAGTTGAATGTTTCAACTTCTTTCAAGAAATATCACGAGCATTTTAAGGCACTTTCAATAATATATATGTAACAATTACAACAAATAACTACATTCGTTTCATTTGCAGTCTGTCTCTTGCGCAACATGTTTGTGCTAGTGAATATTTAAAAATAATCGTTGTCAAGTAAGTCATGTATATTTATAATATGTCTGTGAGTACCTTATTAGTAGTCTCCTTGATACATTTCAAGAACCATAAAACTGATCAGGTAAGATTTCAATTCTCATGTCACTTTGATGACATAAATTAAGTCAATTGATGTCTTACAATGGGAGCGTTTTCACCTTAACCCTTTATGTCCTGGCGGTACTTCTAGGTACCACATCTTTAAAATCTCCATAATTATTTTTCTACCCGGTTGATCCTGCCGGTACTTTCAAGTCCCAATGTGAATTAGTTTCTTTATGAGATAATAGGTGGCGTTGAGAAGTAAATGTGAGCGTGTGGCGCCAGAGGCTGTTTACTCTTTAGTATCTCTGCCATCCCCTCCAGTGCTGCAGTGGAGCGTTTGTTCTCTATGGGCAAGGACATCCTGAGGGCCAAGAGATCATCCCTGTCTGATGAAAACTTTGATATGCTAATTTTCATGAAGGGCAACATGCATCTCATGGACAAAATGGAGAACGAGAAGAAGAGGGAAAATTAAATTATATATATATTGTGTTTTTCATTTTTTTTATAATAAAAGTTAACGTTAACGGTTTATCGGTAACTTCCGTTACATGTTTAACGAATTAACGGATTAACGGTTAACGAAGTTAACTTTTTGGTTAACGGATTAGCGGTTAACGAAGTTAACTTTTTGGTTAACGGTGCCCACCACTGCTGAAATATTAATCAGACTTTTTGGGCGATGTCATTTCTACTTGTATCTGATATGAGCCTCTGTGTATATACTGTATATGCCAGGCAAAAATAGACATAGTATTTCAGATGGTTGCGCACACGCACACATGTACAATGTTAGCAATAATTGGAAATGAATATTGGTTTAAGTTTGCATGTCTTTCTGAAATATAGTGTTTACTTGTATCCATTATACGCCACTTTGTGTAAGCTAAAATTGACACATAATTTATGTCATATGTACAATGTCAACAATAATTAGAAATGAGTATCATATGTTGGTCTAAACACCAGTTTGTGTATCACTTTTGTGTATCACTTTTTGAACTATGCTCCTATCTACATGATTCCAGTATGAGCATTTTGTGCAATACCATCATTTCTTATTAGACATAACTGGACTTCATTATTAAATAGGGCGTAAAACCCTGATCGTTGCCATATGCGTAATATGAAGCTAAAGTAAGCATTTATTTCAAGTAAAAACGCATGCGCAAACATGATCGATATCAACAATATCTCCAAATGATTGTTATATGTTATTGTACAGTCCCCTGCAATAGTCGCGCTCCACCTCTGTATAGCTCTCTCCGAGATGTGGAAACAACGCAGTCGTGGGAGAGGGAGAAGCAGAAGGAAAGAAGAGGTGGGGCTATGAGGAAAGGGGGAGACAGGGGTAGCATCCGGTCAGAGCGAGAGGTGGATATCGTGTGTGTATATGTGTGTGTGTGTGTGTGTGTGTGTGTGTGTGTAAATACTCCCACACTTCATTTTTTATTCTTGAAACACTACTCTATATACCACTAGGGTGTACCATTTTTGGGTCATTTTCAAAAAGTCAAGGTCCAGGAGTCTAATGTTGTGCCAAATGATGTCCTAAACACGAATTTAACAAGCATTTTCTAATCCAACAAATTTTGAACCCCCCCACCCCCCTTGAAATTTTGCCCATCCCCTTTTCCTAAAAACCCCATATATCTAAAACACTATCAACTTTATCGAAAAATGTTATAGAATAAAAATGATTTAGAATCAAACGTTCTATTAGAAAAGTTCATTAAGATAGAAATTTACGTAATTTTGAAAATTTTCATGTATTAATATAAAATAAGGTGCTTAAGTTACATTATTTATGAGTATATTGTGAGTATAATCCAAATTTAAAAATCCTTTTTTACATTGAATTTTAATAAACAAGCATTGTTTTTACTCTTATTGTTTCTTTTCAGACTGCTTTATTTGAAAAAAAAAATAAAAAATGAGTCAAACAGCTACAAAACAGCATGACTTTATTCTTGGTCGCTTGCAGGCTGATATTATGAGTTCATCTAAAATTGTTTTACCATCCAATAAAGATGTTCTAAGCCATTTTATTTATTTACGGAGAATGCAGTATAAGGGTCCAAAAGTTACAAAAGATTCTACTGTTAATGAAGTTCTACAGAAGCTACTAATAATATGGCAAAAAGCATGCATTCCTACTATAGATATTAGTAAAAACCCTAAAGGCAGGAAGATGCTGTTAAATCTAGAAGAAATGCATAATAATTTAATCAAGCACAAAAAAAGAGCAAGCTTTGAAAATGAACTCTCTAATTTCATGAAAATTATGGATTCCCTTTTTGACATCTCTTCTCAAAATGCCGTTGAATTAATCCAAAAAGACCGCATGAGAACTGAGCCTCAGAAAGCATATGATATTTCATTCTTAGAAGATCAAAGAACAAAACGAGAAACATGTTTAGGTTTGCTAGATGCAGATTATGCATCAAAAGTACAGCGCAAGTACATTAGATTAGAGAAAGAGAAGAAACGCAAAGAGAAACATAAATCAGTGAAGCAAGTGAGTGCTACAGCCAGAACATCAGAGACCCTTCTTTCTAGCACGACCAGTTCTGAGACAGACAGCTATGAA
This sequence comes from Bathynomus jamesi, assembly GCA_023014485.1. Classification (NCBI taxonomy): domain Eukaryota; kingdom Metazoa; phylum Arthropoda; class Malacostraca; order Isopoda; family Cirolanidae; genus Bathynomus; species Bathynomus jamesi. The sequence continues at coordinate 290,078 of JAJOZX010002861.1, forward strand.
GAGTTTCCGACAGAACCTACAGCAGGACTTTCAAATGCTTCCAACCCCAAAAATATTCTTGCCTCGCCATTGGTTTCCTCCACTGCAGACAGACTTAATCTCTCTATTGGACAACGGACTGTTTTTGCTGCTGCAGTAGCAATTAGGTGTGGCAAGGATATTGAAAAACTGTCTCTCTCCAGGACCACATCTGCAAGAGCCGCTCGAAAGACAAGAAAACGAAAATATGAAACTTGCATCAAGGATTTTACTCCTCCTGATCACTGCCTAGTACATTGGGATAGCAAGCTGCTTACTAAATCATGTTCAGAACAAGAAGACCGCCTTGCAATACTTGTTACTGGATACCCAAATGTAGAAAAACTTTTATCAGTTTCTATAATAGATGATTCCACTGGATTGTCTCAAGCCACTTCTGTATTTCAAAGTATTGAAAAATGGAACTTGAAGCAAAATGTCTTTGGAGTATCATTTGATACCACTGCATCCAATTCAGGATGGATGAAAGGTTCCTGTAAGTTACTTGAAGAACTTTTGCAAAAGAAATTGATTTGGTTAGCATGCCGCCATCATGTGGCTGAAAGAGTTTTGTGTGCTGTGTATGAAACCATTTTTGGCCCAAGTAAATCTCCTGAGTTTGAGTTATTCAAAGAATTTCGCCAGTCTAAATGGAAGAAAATTAATACGAAATCTACATACAATGTTCTTGATGTTAAATCAAGGTATCAAAGAGGCCTAAAGGAAGAATGTGTAGAATTTATGACCCAATGTTTAAGAAAATCTGACTGCTTTCCACGTGATGACTATAAGGAAGTTGCTGAAACAACTTTAATGCTTTTAGGAGAGGTTTCCAGAGAAAACAGTCATTGGCGGAAACCTGGTGCAATGCACCGTGCCAGGTGGATGGCAATGATTTTGTATACAAATAAAATGTATGGTTTTGCCCACCAAGCATCATATGATGAATCATTGATTAAGAAATTAAAGAGAATGTGTCTATTTAATGCATTAATTTATGGAAAATACTGGCTTTTATGTTCTAATTCACTAGATAGTCCAGCTAATGATCTGAAGTTTTATCATGATTTGGTGAATTACAAGAAGGAAGATAGGGAAGTTGCAAATGCTGCTTTGAAATCTTTTGCCAATCATTACTGGTATTTGACGGAGGAAGTGGTCCCTTTGAGTTTCTTTGGATCGCTAAGTAATGATGAAAAAGATAAGATCGCAAAATCCTTAAACAAATATCCAGTTCCAGAAAATTATGTATGTGGGCAACCTGTTTTCCCCATTTTAAAGGAAGACACAAAGCTTCATCAGCTAGTAGGTCCAATTTCATGGCATTTATTTCAATGCTGTGGGTCAAAACCAGACTCATGGATAAAGAAACCAGCATCAACATGGGAAGAGGTCGATGACTATAACAAACTAAAAAACATTCTTTCATCTATTAGAGTAGTCAATGATACCGCTGAAAGAGGAATCAAGCTGGTTCAAGACTTTCATGACAAATGTCAAAATGAAGAAGAATTTCAAGGTCTTTTGCAAATTGTGGAAGAGAATAGAAGACTAATTCTTGATCCTAGTAAAGAGACTCTTAAAAGAATGAAACTCAGTAAAGAATAGTTCATTAACGGATAGATTAGGTATTGTTATTTGCAGAGATTGTTTTAATTTAGAAGAGGCTGATTTTCTTTGGTATTAAATATACCATAAATTGTCTTTTCTTATTTTTATGTTTAAAAAGCTCTTATATCAATGATTTCTAATTAGGAAACTTGTTTCTTTTTATTTTTTTGAGGAAAGTGTTGAATAAAGGAAAAAAAAAACGATGGGACCTCACAACTATAGATAAAGTGTTAATTTTTAGCTTTATTTTATATATATATATAGTTTTGAGGTTGTCCTCACTTTGTATAGGCTAGTTATAATAAAAACTAATTATGATTTGCATTATAACTAGCAAATACAAAGCCCATCGCCGCGAAGCTGCATTGGGGTGATGCTTCAAAGGTGGTGGTAACACCTTATTTAAGAAGAAGGCACTGCAAGCAAAAAATTTTTTTAATTTAAATTTTTAAAAAATAAATGAAAATTTTCCAAATTAAGTAAATTTCTATTTTGATGAACTTTTCTAATAGAACTTTTGATTCTAAATCATTTTTATTCTATAACATGTTTCGATAAAGTTGATAGTGTTTGAGATATATGGGGTTTTTAGGAAAAGGGGATGCGCAAAATTTCAAGGGGGGGTGGGGGGGATTCAAAATTTGTCGGATTAGAAAATGCCTGTAAAATTCGTGTTTAGGACATCATTTGGCACAACATTAGACTCCTGGACCTTGACTTTTTGAAAATGACCCAAAAATGGTACACCCTAATATACTACTATCACATATGCTTTCCATCAGTTTCCAATGCAACGTATAAAATAGATAATATTCTTAAACAGAGAAAAAAGTATGATAATATGATTAACAATTGTTATACAAAGTATGTGGTAGTAATATTGTAGCAATCGACTATAATTTATATAGAAAAGGAAAGGGACACTTCTCGCATTAGTAAAAAAAATCACGATTATCTCAGTTATTATGGTATATCTAAGTATAAGAAATGGGTTAAAGTAGGGTAAAAGGGAAACGACTTACAGCTCGTATATGGTAGTGACGTAACTTGGACGGCCCAACCCAGACAATACGAGGTATGCCCGCCAACACATAATTTATATGAACTGGCTAGGAGTGGACACGTGACCCGCAACGTGTGGGGATGGGTGCACCTGTACGGCATTAGAGAGCTGACAGAAATTAACGAGAGGTTCACAGCCGACCAGTATTTAGAGATACTGGAGAAGGTGATGCTACCAACCTTAAAGACATACGCTTTCCCTTATCCTGAGCGGATTATATTTATGCAGGTAAGTAATAGAACTAAATTATTTTTATCACACAGAATATGCTTTCAAGAAAATGACTTAATTAAAGTCAAGTAGTGTATATTTTAAGGTAATATGAGTAAAGGAGGACATTAGTAAATGGTTTTAAATGTAATTTTAAATGTATCTTTATTTTTATTTATTTATTTATTTTTGCGTCCTCTTAAGGCAACTTCAAAAAAGGTATGGATGAAATGTGAACTCTCGAGTTTTGCTAATTTCTTTTTACAGGAATTTCGTACTTACTGCCTTGCTCATACTATCATGATCATCAGAAGGTGGTTTCAGGAATAACGAGATGTCGAGCTGCTGAACTGGCCCATCAAGGGGTGTGACCTAAACCCCGTTGAAAATGTGTGGGCAAATGTGGTTAACGCTTGGGAGCCTAGGCAGGAGGGGACATCTCGGCACCTACTGGAACACACCATGGCAGAGTGGGAACTTTTCCGCAGGAACCCACAAATCATCTAAAATCACGTGGCATCTGTTCCAAATAGGCTACGAGAGGTTATTAATAATTATCTTAATCTATTTAATTGCCCTATTACGAACTTAGGAATCATTCTACTCCTTATTGTACCGGGATTAATTTGGGCTATAAACATAATTATATTTGTATATAACATAGTAATATTTCTATTAAATTTAAGTTAGGTTTAGCTCGCGGACGGTAATTTACTTGGGTATATGTACTGTACACCGTGGGACTGAACTGACTGCTACGTATTAGTCTACGTAACCCCCCTCTTGTCTGCTCTCTGAATTTAAGGGGTTCTGGGTTTAATAATTTAGATTTGGATTCCTCTTATCCTCGGAGTAGATGTGAGAGTATAAGGTTAAGGAGTGGTTAATTTGCTGGTCATTACTTACAAGAATGGAGTCATTCAAATTCAGTCGAATTCAACTAGGACGCCTTTGGTCGAGGGGGGATTGGCATGAAGTGTTTCGTTAATCGAAGAGCTATCACATTTCGATTCTGGTGCTGTTCATCCGAGGTTTTGCTCAGTGAATTCCACCCAGACAGTAAACCGCTCATTTTGTGTGGAACCTCCAAACTGTTCCAAACTGCATTTGAAGTGAGAGCGCGTTTTGACTGGAGGTTAGTTAGTCCTGGCAATTGAGTTAGGGTGGTTAGCCCCTCAAGTTCCCATATCAGTAGGTGGAATGTGCTCGACCTGCATCCAATCTGAACATTAAACTTCGTGTAATGCCTATCTGTTCTTGCCCAGTTTTCTGTTGATCGTGTTAATGGTTCGAGCATTAAACTGTTCGGAAATAATGACTGATTTTCCTGCTACTTAGGCCTGTAAAGCGAATTTCTAGTCTCATCTTGTCTGGTTTTGCTTCTTCTAAGCAATGAACAATTAGGGCCGACACTGTATTGGTAACATAAGTTGAGCAAGGAAAGAGATTTTGGGTTGGGATACGCCTTGCATCCATGCCTTTATGGAGTTAACGGCCCTGCGCCTAACCCAACTGTACTCGTAAGATCAGCGAAGTTAAGCAACATTAGTCCTCCTCAGTATTTGGATGGGAGGCTTTTGAACAAAGCTGTATCTACTGTAATTAGCTTTCTTCGTGCTTTATTTTAAAGTCAGTGCGGGATACAAAAGAAACCTTATAGATACAAATTTAATGTAATTCAAAACTTTGAGAGTGACTTAAGTCAAAGCACACAAAAAATATATGAATAAAAAATAGATAGTTTCTAAGGTGATGCAATTGCTTTGGCTAAGGCTGAGTTTGGCCAAAAGCGTTGCATCACCCTAGACTCACTTTTTAAGTTTGGTTGATAAAGTTAAATGAAACGTGCATGCTTCATCTGAGTAATGATGTGCAGTTGATGTATTGAAATTCAAACCACTTTGTAGTTTAAATATTCTTACTGAGAAACTGGAAAAAATGAAAAAGTGGGAAACTAAACGAAATACAGTAAATAACAATTAAACCAAATCTTTCTGAAGAAGTTCAGAGATCTTCACAAATGTTACTAAATTCATTATTAGTACTCAAAATATGTGAGTGTTGTTATAAGTAAATTCTATACAGCACAACTTTCCTGAGAACAGATCGCACGTGTGTCAGAATTATAATAGTGATGATGAAGTACGATAATTCCCAATGTTAGATATTTGAGCTTCGTGTCGACATTTACATTTTGGTTGGTTTTAACCTTGTTTTTGCTTCCGCAGGAATTGTTCATTCTGACGAAAGTCAAGCTTGTCACTCCATCTTAGACCTACACTTTAACGTGGAATCGGAACCACGCCCCACCACCAGCCCAGCGTCTTAACCACTAGGCTACACAGGGTACCCATTTATCTACCAATCAATTTTTTGGTGTGTGTGTGTGGATGAACAGCTGGGTTTTTGCTGCACGCCTCCTGCCGCCACCGGGTCTCGATTAGAGTTTCTTTCCCGGCTGTTTTTATTGGATTTGAAATCCCGGGAATTGGACAAATATCCCGGGAAATCCCGGAATTTTAAAATTACTTAATTAAAATGACTTATTTTATTCCAAAACTCGCTGGAACAGTTTATTGGCAATGTTTGAGCGATTTTTAGAAATAAGATCAGCAGTTGCCAAAGCCTTGATTGATATTAAAGAAAAGCAACCTCTAACTAATGAAGAATTTGATGCCCTTCATGATATTGTGTCAGGCCTGCATCCAGTAAAAATTGGCGCAGAAAAATTGTGCAGCCGTGATGTAACTTTGCTAACTGCTGAGGGAGTATTTGCTTTCATAATTGATGAGCTAAGTCAACAAAGATCAGGATTTGCCAAGAAAATGAAAAACTCTTTAATACAGAGGATTAGTGAGAGAAGAAATACTACTTTGGTTGGGCTGATTCAGTATTTAAACGCTGGGAAAAAATATGAAAATTGTGCAGCTACTCCTGGCTTGCCTACTTTACCAAAGAAGGGATCCTTATTTGAATCTGCAAAGATGACATTGTCAAGTCTTTTCAATAAAGACGAATCACAATCTAGCTCTTCACATTCAGAAGAAGAGGAAAGTCAGGAAATTGCACAATCCATGACACTGGCAGACAAATTAGAAGCGGCAATACAATCAAAGACAAAATCTATGCATCATTCAACCATGTCAGGCTCAGAGTTTAAGCAAGCATTTGAAGCAAGAACTGCAGTTATTCGAGACAATAGGGAACAGAACTTCAAACATCATGAATTTATTTGATGCACTGAAAACCATTCCGCCAACCTCTGTTGAATCAGAAAGAGCCTTTTCTGCAGCAGGTTTATTTATCACCAAGTTGAGAACTCGTCTTAGTGATAGAAGTATCGATTGTTTGTTTTTTAAGAAGCTATTTTAAAAATGTTGATTGATTCTTTAAATATTTTAAGATAAATATTTTAAGATAAAATATTTTAAGATAAAAGGATGAAATTATTTTTTCTAATGAAGTTTATTTTATTTTTATTTTTTTGTATTGGCTAAATGTTGAGATAAAAGGTATAAATTATTTTTTTTGAATGAAGTTTCTTTTTTTTTCTTTTTTTATTTGCAAATGCACTTAATTATAATTAAAGGAATATAATATTTTAGCCTTTTATTTGTCCCCTGCAGATGAATAGCATGATAAATATTATGTTTAATAAATAGCTACACTGATTGGTAAACTCAATTCAAGTATTACAATGCAAAAGTGGTCATCTAGGCATAAGTAATTGGTTATCCCAATTCTAAAAGGGTATTTTATCAATGACCAATAAAAAAAATTACCGTTCTCTTAAATATACAACCATTTCCTGGATTTCCCGGGATCCCGGGAATTGGCTTCATTTTTCAGGAATTCTCGGGATTTCCAAGGATGAAGAAAGCTGCATATAAGCAGAAATCCTAGTCTCGATCCCAAGGCGGATGGATTCGAAGTCAGCGACGCTAACTGCTACACCACCGAGACGCACTTTCATATTTTATTTTATTTTAGATTTGTTGAAGTTATCAACTTGAAGAACATTTATTCCGATATTTATTTGGAATTAAGGGTGAAATAAATCCTACCCAATCAGGTTCCTTTACTGTATAGCTTATATAAAGGGTGTTCTAAAATTACCTAGTAAATTTTTGTGTTCTAAAATTACCGAGTAAACTTTTGTATGAACGCAATATCTCAACAAAAATTATACGATATTTAACAATTTTATTTTAAATACAGCAACAATAATTGTTTATTTTAGATGTTCAAAGTGTCTTCCTTTAATTTGAACACATTGTTCACAACGTCCGGCTACTGATCAACAGACATATAAAAGTTTACTAGGTAATTTCAGAACACCCTGTATAACAAATGTACTAAATTTTTACCGAAATAAGTGTAATTCTTGGCATGTACCAACGCAACTATGATCGAACCTACCTCAATGAGGGGAAAGTTGGTACAACAGATCCGACTAATTTTTCAACTAATTTATCTTCTTCAATCAATACAATGTGACAACTCTGACAAATGGACAAAAAGGACATTCGACGACTGTTCCGTTCTAACGGAATATTGGTGATGTTTTACACGCGTGTTCAAATCTTTTCCCGCGTGTCCACTGTAAAAGGAGTCACATTGTTTACGACCAATTTTATAGTTAATGCCTGAATTATTGGTAGTACTATTCTTTATTATGACATTTTTCACAATATTATCATATGAAAATACTATATTAATGTTCAAAAGTGTAAGTGCATTAGCAATGCCTAAAAATCGTGGTAAAAATGGAAGTACTAAACTATTGTTCGACAAAGTGCGAGGGTTATTATTCACACGATAGAAGGTTTGTTTTGCCTTGATAAGGCGCGATTACAAAAAAGCAAATGGGTAACACAAATCGCTTCCAATATTGATGAGTTTTTCTAACTCAGCATCCATGTACTTCGGACTGGCTATCCGAAGAGCACGGAGAAACAATGAAGAAAATATGGCTTTCTTGATGGGGGTGTCGTGTCAGAGTAAAAGTGTCATTTTATCAAGATTGGAACATATTATCATAACCAGAAATGATAATTCACAGGCCTGCGATGGTTTTGTTGTAATTTGTGCACGCTGATTCCGAAAATAATATTAATTTTTCGCCATCATGTACAGATTTTTCACAAAATGTCATATTTCATATTACATATGTAAGTAAATTTCATTAAAATTTACTAAATTTAAATTTTGATTAAAAACTACTGCCTATAAATGCTTCCACATCAGAAGTGACGTCATAGCTTCTTCTAGAACATTCGAGAAACGCACCGCTAGTATATAAGTGATTGACAAGCCACGAGATGAATCAGTCTGTCTAGTGCGTGCGAGGTTATAGTTCTTTATTATTCAAAGGTGCGCGGTGACTATATTTCTCTTTTGAAATTTGTTTATTTGTCGCTATGGCAACCAAAGGGTTGTAAATAACCCAAACATTTTCTGTTATATTTGTGGAAAATTTACTGTGAAAAAACAAAGGCGAGATATTACAGACGTCGTCAAGAAAGCATACTATGCGTACTTCGGAATGAAACTTGGGGATCAAGACAACTCATGGGCTCCAGATAAAGTTTGCAGTGTTTGTGTTGAACAACTTAGACTGTGGAGTAAAGGTAAAAAGGATTCTTTTCCTTTTGGGATTCCAATGGTCTGGCGTGAGCCTAGAAATCACAACAATGACTGCTATTGTTGTTCATGTAACGTGCAAGGGTACAATACTAAAAATAAAAAGAAAATTTCTTATCCAAACTTTCAGTCTGCTATAAGACCTGTTGCTCATGGACCTCATATACCTGTACCTACTAAACCAAATACGCTTGATATATCTTCATCTGATTCGGTGTCTGATGACGAGGGAAATGATGATATTGATTGTTTTCAAACCGAAACATCTGGTGAACCCCAATTGTTTACACAAAGTGAACTTAATGATTTGGTAAGAGATTTGTGTCTCCTAAAGGATTCTTCAGAGATTTTGGAATCCAGACTTCGTGCAAAGAACTTGCTTTCTCCCGGGACGTCATTTTACTGGTACAGAAGTTGAGAAAAAGAATTCATCCAATATATTTCTCAAGAAAATTCACTGGTATATTGCAACAATGTTTCGGAACTAATACTTAAGCTAGGTGCTGCAGTCTATGACCAAATGAGTGGAGACTTTTCATTGATTCCCCCAAAAGAAATCTAAAAGGCGTCCTCCTTCACAACGGTAACTTATATGCATCTGTTCCTGTCTTCTGGCTAAGGTTAAATGCAAAGAATACGGTTGGCTACTTTGTGGAGACTTAAAAGTGATTTGTGTATTGTTTGGTCAACAACCAGGTTATACGAAGTTTCCATGTTTTTTGTGTGAATGGGATAGCCGAGCAAGGACTCAGCACTGGATAAAAAAAGGAATGGCCACTCAGAGTCAACCTGACACCTGGTTCTAAAAACATTCAACGTGAAAGTTTGGTTGACACGAAGAAAGTCCTTTTACCTCCGCTTCGCATAAAATTGGGCTTGATGAAGCAATTTGTTATGCCCTTGGACGAAGATGGAGAGTGTTTTAAGTATCTGTGTGGTAAATTCCCAACTCTTTCGGAAGCAAAATCGAAAGAAGGAATTTTCGTTGGACCCCAGATTAGAAAACTGACTTTGTTCATTGTTCTTTCAAAGCGTTCATCCAATCTTGAAAAAGAAGCGTGGATTGCTTTTAAAGATGTTATCAACAAATTTCTGAGGAACAACAAGGACCCAACTTACCAAAATATTGTGAACAACATGCTAAACAAGTTCAAAGAGTTGGGTTGTAATAAGAGTTTAAAATTACATTTCTTACAATTCACACTTGGATTACTTCCCTGAGAATCTCGGAGCTCTCAGCGAAGAACAAGGAGAACGGTTTCACCAAGACATCAAAGAAATGGAGAAGAGATATCAGGGAAGGTGGGACATCAGTATGATGGCTGATTGCTGCTGGATGTTGAAACGGGATACTCCAGAATTAGTACATAAAAGAAAAGTAACAGCCGTACATTCGAAACTAAAAGGCACAAATCTCACAAGAAAACTCAGGACAAAGATGAATATGTAATTGACGTTACTAGTCTTCTTTCTTTTTAAAGTTGTTTTGCATTTGTAATTAGTATAACAAAACGAAATAGGCATGGCCGTAACTACCTATGAGGTCACTGAGGTCCGGACCTCGGTAATTATTTCCTAAAAAAAAAAAAAGAGACTGAACCGTTCTCCGTGTATGAAACGCATATTACTGCTTTTCTTTTGAAAGAGGGAGCGTCGAGCGTTTTGTGTTTTGTGTTTAGTGTATAGCTTGGGTTGTGTTTGTAGATGTCATTTTGGTCTGAATTTTGCTCGTCCCGCCGCGCTCGAAAAAAATCTGGACCTCACTAATTTCTAAACCCTAGTTACGGCCCTGGAAATAGGTACCTAATGTAAATTGAAACAAATAATATTTATTTATGTTATTATTTGTTCCCTTCCAGTTTGCACAAAATCCTTACGTGATAGAAAAAAATGGACACCTTATTCGAAATCAGCGTAGTTGAATTATATAAAATCAGTTATTAGTAAGAAAACAACTCTTACAAAGTTCTCATTCGCAGACCTGTGTAATGAATACTTTGTAAGTTATGTAACCGAAACATTAATTTAGGGATAAGGGGTTCCGCAGATTGAACTGAAAGTTCTTTCAGGTAACACATCACGGAACTTGGTGTTTTTCATTGCTATGTACAGTAATTTTCTTCCGTCGTACACATAATCGGGTTCACTGGACGCCCACCGTTCGTCGTCTCCGTTCAGGTTTTCTCCGGTCACCCACTGAAATTGATTCTTTGCAGGATCTGGCCTATGAGCTCCGATAAAGTACAACGAAGTTCCTATGATTGATAAATGAGAAACACGTGTTTGTAGCATATATATATATTAGTCTATCTATACTATAAAAAGGCAGTCCTGTCCGTCCGTCTGTCTGTTGATACCATGTGTTTACCATTAAGCGATTCTGAACATAGAAATAAATGTGCTTTGCTTTGTTTCAACTGTTTACTGTAGCGCCTAATTAACCGCCAATTACTGAGGGTTCATTTATTCCGTGAATAAAACTATTAAAAGAACACAGCAATGAAAATCTTGAACTTCACATCCGAACCCACTGTATCAAGATTTGTGAAGCTTAAGATTTTCATGGCTGCGTTCTTTTCTATAGTTTGATTGACCAAATAATTCACTCCCTAGCACCGCAGGTGTAGCTAAATGGGCCCATAGGGCCCACTTTGGCTATTGTCAGGGCCGGCGAGAGCTGCTCTGGGCCCCGGGGAAGGATTGGTATATGGGCCCCCCTGTTTACTCGGTATTTTATTATGAATGTTTTTTGTGTACATAAGCAAATTGATTATATATCCAAGTCACTATTCAAAACATAGAGTATGATAATCTCTATAAAATGTGTACGTTCATTAATTATATTTCCCCTCTCTTATTTAATCAATTGCTTTATTAATATTTTTAGATTTTATACCCCATCTTTCCGAGCTCCGGGGATTCAACCCGGCTTCCCCGCCCCTCGGTGGCCCTGCCTATTGTATATGAAATAGTCGCCCCGACCAGTGTTCGAACCTACCACTTCTTGAGTAAAAGGTTAGGGCGCTAGCCACTACACTAGAACAGAACAAAAGTTAATACAACCTGTCATATATTTAAACAACCAAGGAAACGCATAACTCTTTCGCGTCCAGAGGCATTTTACGTGTAAACCCTTCCACATTCGAGGTAATAACCAGTAATTCATTCAAAATATCTGGTACCATAAATGGAACAATCGAGCCTGTGGCTCCAATCTTTAAAAAAGGAAATAGAAACTTGGCAAAAAACTACAGACCCATCAGTCTCACCTCCATTATTTGCAAATTACTCGAAAGTAGCATTAGAGGTAAAGTTACTGAGTTCCTTGACGAGTGCAACCTTATAAATGATAGCCAGCATGGCTTTCGAAATGGAAGGTCCTGTCTAACCAACTTGATTGAATTTTATGATGGAGTCCTATTGCATTTGGACAATAAAGAGCCAGTAGATATAGTATACTTAGATTTTGCAAAGGCATTTGATACTGTTCCTCATGCAAGATTGTTGGTAAAAGTTAGAGCCCATGGTACAAGAGGTCATATAGCTGACTGGATAGAAGAATGTTTTCTGTTTCTCAGCCAGAGTTCATCTAAATGGAAATAAGTCTACTGTACTTGGAGACCCGTATTGAGCGGAGTCCCACAGGGGTCTGTGCTGGACCTCTGCTTTTTGATGTCTATATAAATGATCTAGAGAAGTGCCTATCATGTAAAACCTCAAAATTTGCTGATGATACAAAATTAGGCCATAATGTTAAGTCAGTAGTAGGAGCAATGACAATACAAAAAGACTTAGACAGAGTAACTGCCTGGGCAGATAAGTGGGAGATGAAATTTAATGTTGATAAGTGCAAGGTCATGCATATTGGGCCAAAAAAATCCAGAATTTGAATACAATATGAATGGAATTTGGATTAAAAATGATGATAAAGAGAAAGACTTGGGTGTCACTGTAACTAATGAACTTAAACCCTCAAATCACTTTACGGTAATCAGAAATAAAGCAAATGCTAGACTCAATCTCATGCAGAGACACATTGAATACAAATCACCCAATATTATAAAGCAACTATACATTTCATATGTGAGACCCCTCCTCGAATACTGCATTCAATTTAATAGTCCCTGTTTTATACAAGATATTGAAAAACTGGAAAAAGTACAGAAACGAGCAACAAGAATGATCGCATCTCTAAGACAATTGACATAGATACGCCAGTCTTTCCTTATAAGTATGTTCTCATTAAAAAGGAGGAGGTTAAGGGGTGATATGATAGAGGTGTATAAAATGATAAAAGGGTTGGATAAGATAGATTTTGAATCTCTTTTCATTAAAGATCACAATAACTAGACTAGAGGTCATAGTATGAAATTATTTAAGCCAAGATGTAGAACAAATTTAAGAAAACATAGTTTTACAAACAGCGTATTAAGTTTTGGAACAGTCTGACAGAAGAAGTGGTGACTTCAGATACACTTGATTCTTTGAAAAGAAGGTTGGATAGTTTGATGTCTGCAAGGGACATCTGGTGATGGTGTTTAGGCCCATTTTTATTGCATGAATGGTACTAGTTTATTTCATATATATTATGTGCATTTGTTGGTGATAGATCCTACAGCTCAACACAGGTGTTGTGGGATATAGGGAGGCAGCATCTTGGGTTAGGGGATACTCTCTGTCCTTACACACCCCATTTAAAGATATTCCTCTGCTGAGCGGTGCCCCCATAGTACTGTGAGGTATTGAAAAACTCATGATCTTCACTTGCCCCACAAACACCTTTAAATGGGAGACCCAAAATGGGTGCACACACATTTCTACATTACTGTACAGTCTTTACAGCCACACCTACACTTTTCCTCCTAAGTATATATATTGTAATGTATATGGTTGTAAATTGTGACTTGGTCCGCAATTGACATGGACCGTGACTTATTTTTGGTTGGCAAGGTACTGGTATTGATGGGTACCGTAATGAAATTGACTGGATTCTTTGGATCTGATATATTTGCATGTCAGTTATAAATAGATAGAGTGTAACATATTTGTGGATAGTAGCCTATTATGACTGATCCTCTGGATCCAGAGATTCTATCTTTAGTTTGAAATTGATAATTAATTAGTTTTAAATTGATAATTATTATTTTTGTAAAAATTGGTTGTTGCCAATGTACAGGCAGTTTTTACATAGTGGAGCCACCTCGATGGGCCGAAGTGGCCCTAGTGTGCCCACTATAAAAATTTCTTATGTTCTTATGATGTTTCATATACATATATCGGGTGATTTTTTAAACATATGACACTTTAAAAGAGAATTAGTTCCCTAGTGTAAAACGTACTCTGATATTCTCTCAGCTCATTAACTCTTTGCTGACGAACAACAAAATTTTGCAGTAATCTGGACAGAGTATCTGTTGAAGTCTTGAGAAATTTCTTGTTCAAATGATGCTTTCAGTTCTTATATTGTGTGTGGATTCTACTTAAAAATACTATCTTTTAATTAACTCCACACATAAACGTTTCAGGGGTTTAGATCTGATGTTGGTGGCCATAATATTCCTTCGTCATAAACCGCAGGAAATCTGTTGGACACTCTTCCGTCGAAAGTAACGTGTAAGTATCGTAAGCTGAGAGGATATTACATAGAGCATTTTGCACTACGGGACTAATTCACAATATTTAGAAAAGGTACAGAAAAAATTATGTTAGGTTAGGCTAGTTAAGGTTAAGTCAGGTTAGGTAAAGTTAAGACAAATTAAGCTTGATTAGATCATTTTGTTTCGTTGTCTTTGTATGTGCAGATCGAAATTTTTTGTCGATAAATTTTTCATTTGAGAAAGATTTGTCAACGATTCGAGAATTTTGTTCGTCGGTCAAAAGTTTTGTTTTTCAAAAGGTCACAGTGACGTCGGAAGATTTTTCTGTGAAGTGATGGAAATATGGCTCTTTATGTGATTTTTTTTACTGTCCATCCTCACCCCTTTTGAAATAAATCAACAATCTTAATACTAGTCAAACACCAAGTAAATAGCTTTAAAGAAATTACAGAACTTAAAAGGAAGAGTTTGGGAGATAAATTCATAAAATTTTTAATGAATAAGAAATATGTTAATGAAATTCATTAACGTACCAAGTGCCAATCCATCTATGATACTTTGTCTTTGAGCAGCTGTTGTTAAGAGTTTATTGCTGACCAAATCCATTCCCAGTGTCTGACAGTAACTTCTAGCTTCTTTCCAAGTTAGACGGTTTCCGTTTTTAAGAACACAGCCGTACCATTTGTAGCCATTGTTCGGGTATGTTGCGCACGGAAAATCTGTTAAAAAGTTAAAATCACGAAATTAATAGTAGAAGATGACAAATTCAGTTTATTCTATGTACGTCATGCAACAAAGTTCGTTCCCTTACCTCCTTTTTTAAAATGCGTCTTACACTTTACGGGAGCTCGCATTCCATTGATATTTTCGGAAGGCTCTCTCAGCAATTCTGTCATTAGACACTGACCGTTTTCATAACAATACAAATGAGCCGAGTCTTCTCGTGTGGCAAAGATCGCACAAACAATTTCAGAAGGGGCGAATATTTTCTTAATATGGTCAGGTTCAACTTCCAGAAGAGACTGGTTGACGTAAACTGAAGACCAGGTTGTTGAGACTAATCCAACAGCAAGTTGGATAAAATGCAATAAAACTGCACACAAGAAATGTTGAAGCATGTTTCCTTGGGTCTCTTAACAGTCTACAAGGAAAGAGACGATAAAAATAAGCCACATTGGGGGAAAGGTTTATGAGTAAAGTTGATGTGAATTATAAATACTAGCAAAAGTGGGCCCTATGGGCCCATTTAGCTATTGCCGATTAATCGGTACACTACTAGTATTAAAATGGAAACACGCTTTTTATAAATAGCGTTTAAGGGAAGAAGGTTCATGTGATGAGGACACAAACCGCTTTGATCTCATTACTAAAAAAAGTATTGGGATTTTCACATATACCAGTCCCCTTCACACACACACAACATATATATATATATATATAATATATATATATGGTGAAAATAACCACGAAAGAAAAAGGAAACAGAATGGTGCTCAAGCACTTTCGTCTAATGTCATCCTCAGGAACACTGAAATAAATAACAAATTCAAGACTATGTAGGTAACAAAAAATGAATAAATAAATAAAAAATAAAAAAATATATAAAAATTGTAGGAGGAGCATACAAATTTACTTTTCCCTCTTCGTTATTATTTTCATCATAAATATTATTCACGTGTTACTTTCGTGAAATATATATATATATATATATATATATATATATATATATATATATATATATATATATATATAGAAACGACGTAAGTATAGAGGAGTGTTCTGCACACGAAGAGAAATAACGAACAAATGAAAAATGACGGTGCCCTCTCAAGGCATTGGTTTCTGCCTTATGTAGGAGAATTACGACTTCTGACTGATCGAGGCCCGTGGTGTAGTGGATAGCATATCTGACCGGCAATCGGAAGATCCTGGGTTCGATTCCCGGGCGGTTACCTCATTTTTCATTTGTTCGTTATTTCTCTTCCTCGTGTGCAGAACACTCCTCTATACTTGCGTCGTTTCTATACATTAATATACTGCGTGGTCATTACAGTTAAATGTGTGTGTAGAGATATATATATATATATACTGTATATATATATGGGCTACGACGTGGCCGATGTCGTAACACTGCTTCTCGGAGATCAGCGAAGTTAAGCGACATTGGGTCTGGGTAGTAGTTGGATGGGAGACCGTCCTCTGCGACCAGATTATGTAGCGACCCGTGGTTCGGATCCCACGTAAAGCTGTAGGTCCCCTCCGTCATATGACCTTAGATGTTGCGAAAGAGGTTAAACAACCGCAATTAAAAAAAAAAATATATATATATATACTTGCCTTGAATTAAGTAGAGGTTATTTCAGTATTTTTACTTAATTAAATTACAAAGTATGACGCAAAGAATGACGGGTTTCAAAAACGAACCAAATCCAACGAATTGCAGCGAGTGTCTGACATCTCTGAATACACACGAATTTAGGCTAGTTCATTCTTTTGTTTGGAGTTGCATCCACTAGTAACGTTCTGTGTTTATAGCGACTATTATTGATCCGTTTATGCCCATCTCTTCATACTGTCACTGTAATCGGATCTCAACGCTTTCATGAAGTAAATATTTTTATAAATCTATTCATCGCTTCTACAGTATATAGAAATATAGGCATTATTTATTTAATTATAGGCCTATATATATTAAAAAAAAAGTTAGGATATCTTTGGGAGTAATTCCGAATGTAGGGTTTACAAACTTTGAAGCACCTTTTGTTTTAAAAGAATTAAGTTTCTTAACCCATAACAGGGAGTGAGTGAGTATTTGAAAACAAATATGCAGAAAAAAGTTGAAAGAATTCAGAGGCCTATCTTCTTTGTTCAACTTCATTCTTCTTTTAACACAACAAAACAGTATGAAACGGGTAATTTACTATACGAAAAGACTGGAATTTCGTTTTTATTACCTCTCGTCTAAATCTACTGACTTAACGTCGTATTCAATAAACGAAAGTATTGATTAACAATTCAAAAAATTATTAATTATTAATATTTCAAATATCTTCAAGACATTAATTGAAAGAGAAACTAAATGATTAGTCTCATACGAACCAATAGGTAAATCCATCAAAAAAAATTATATATATATATATATATATATATATAAATATAAAATATGATTAAATTGATAGAATTTGATTTTAAATCCAAACTATTTGAATTAAGTTTACGATACGCTGTGATTATTATATATATATACACACACACACCAGTATATACATAATGACTACATATCAAAAACCTATTAAAAGAAGATTGAAAATAAATCGAACTGTCAGTTTAATTAAAGCATTTCCAAATCGGTGATTATAATTAAAGATTATAACGTCGTAGTAATTCTGTACCTTGGTCTTTCTTCGTACGAAGGTTAAGATGGTGCCGTCACCTCTTGGCCTGGACTGGTAGAGAGGAGCGAGTTACTCTCTCGCGATCTCCCATCGAATAGCCAGGACACCCGCTCATCTGGTACCCTCTTGAGCTAGTCGTCTAGTTTTCTTTTGAAGAATTCCACGTTAACATCAGTAATGTTCCTGATCTCCTTCGGAAGCTGGTTGAATACTTTGGTTTCCTGACAAGCAAGTAATTTTCTTTTATAGTTGAGGGTGTTTTTTTTGTCGGGCCCTTAGTTGGGGAACACTAACCATTCTACTTTTCCTATTTCCCAGTGTTTGGTTGGTTATTGGGTTCCGTTTGAGGTTTGGTACCAGTTTTTCTATTATTTGCCGCATGTAAATGATAGTGTATCTCTCTCTCTCCTTCTTTTCAGTGAATACAGGTTTGATTTACAGTCTTTCCCAGTAGTTGAGTTCTTTGCAGCCATCAATCTTAGGTGTGAAATTTCATTGAATTTCTTCCAGTTTATTAATTTTTTGTCTTTCATATGGGAGCGTCAAGACAGCAGTATTCAAGTTTCGGTACCAACAGTGTTTTGAGCAGGGAAATCATTATTTTCTTGTCCCTTCTTTTAAAGGTTCTCAGTACCTGTCTCGCACCTCTTGTTTATCGCTATCTGATTTTGCGTTTCAAATTTCGCATCGTCGGTCGTTCTAACCCCTAAATTTATTGCTTTCTTGCTTCTCTGAATTTCCTGTCTGTTGTTAGTTTTAGCTTCCTCATTTCACCATGTTAAATTTGATGTTGTTGTCTTCTGATCATCTGTATATTCTGTTTGTATTCTCTTGTAGGACCTCCACCTCTTTTGCAATACTGATTTTTTTGCTGATTTTTGTCTCGTCCACAAAGGATGTTACTATTCTGTTGTTGGTTACTTCATTGTCTATGTCTGTTAGCATGATAATGAGCTGCATACATCCGATTCTGATGATATACCTTGGATTTACGACTTGCTGACGTTCTTTGAAGAAGTTTCCGCAGCACTGGTCGATCCTCAAGTTAAACGTTTCCAGATTTACTGTGAAGAAATTGTTCGACACTCACTGGGAGTGTTGCATTGATAGTGTAAAAGTCCTTCGCTATAAGCGGAAAGAGATGCATAATGTCTTGCTGATTTTGTTGTTGCCAAGAGAGAAGGTGCCATGGACTGTGAGATTGCTGGAATCGTATCGTATTTTTGAGACTTTCATTTTATTCTCTGCGTCATCTTTTGGTACAACTTAAAATTACAGATCATTTGCACGCGCAAACTGCTTCAGAGTCCGAATGTCTCCATGTCGACGTTGAGAAGCAAAACATCAGCAGTGTTAAAGTTTCTGCAAGGCGACAGGGAAAAGGGTTATGACTCGAATTCAATCGATCGATGGATATATGAGAACAAATTTAGATTGAAATGGACATTCTCCGGGGAAAAGCAAAGGAAAAAAAAAAAGACATTTCGATTATGAAAACGAAGTTGAAAATGCAGCAATGCCGGAGCAGAATTTTCATGGAGAATTTAGTATCTTCTACACAGAACGCTCGACATCAGCAAAAGATTTTCCCGTCCCGTGAAGTACTATGATTTGTTTAGTTCTTAACGTAAAAGAATGAAGAAAATTGTGGACGGAAATGTTATTGGAGCGAAGTGCGGTCAGTTCGCATTGAAAATGATATGGCATTGGAAAATCCCTCCACTGCTCCAGCATTTTCAGTCTCTCTTGCTTCGTCTCCCAAGGACACTTGTCACTTGTGGGCATTATTTCCTACAGTATTGATATTTAACTTTAAATGGTGTGTGTGTATATATATATATACAGGGTGGGCGGAAAGTAGCTCCCTATTTTGGATTGGTAAAAAAATACGTATATTATCCATTTATTTCAGAAGAAATAATATGAAAAGGTAGGCAACATAGTAGGTTTTCTCTAAAATTCAATGTGGGCTCCAACTCTTTCCACCAGCTTCTGGAGCCGCCCAGGATGGCGTCCACTGACTTTAGCAGGAACTCCGGCGGGATGGAGGACATGACTTCCCGAATTCGGTCCTCCAGTTCTTCCAATGTCCTCGGTTTGTGCGGTAGACTTCTTCCTTTACCACCCCCAAAGAAAGAAGTCGCACGGTGTCAAGTCGGGCTCCTGCTGGCCATTGATGTGGACCACGACGACCCATCCAACGCCCAGGGAAGTGGGCATCCAGCACTCACGGACAACAAGAGCGAAGTGCGGAGGGGCGCCATCTTGCATAAATATCAGATCGTCGATGTTCTCCCATGTGCTGACAACCGGCCAGACCTCGTTTCGCAACATAGCAAGGTACCGCTCAGATTCATGGTTGCGCAGAAGGAACGGGCCAACCTGATCTGAGGTCATACCCACCACACCGTTACACTGAACTGATTCTGCGTTTTTCAGCGGTAACCGTGCGACTTCTTTCTTTGGGGGTGGGTAAAGGAAGAAGTCTACCGCACCAAACCGAGGGACATTGGAAGAACTGGAGGACCGAATTCGGGAAGTCATGTCCTCCATCCCGCCGGAGTTCCTGCTAAAGTCAGTGGACGCCATTCCTGGGCGGCTCCAGAAGCTGGTGGAAAGAGTTGGAGCCCACATTGAATTTGTAGAGAAAACCTAACCATGTATGCCTACCTTTTCATATTTTTTTCTGAAATAAATGAATAATATACGTTTTTTTACCAATCCAAAATACGAGCTATCCGCCCACCCTGTATATATATATATATATATATAATATATATATATATATATCAAAGCTATTGACTTCTCCTTAGGGAAACGACGGAGCTTACAGATGAAAGAAGGAATCAACACAACGGCAAACATTTCATTTATTTGTACTTCAGACGTTTCGACAATCTTTTTTGTCATCATCAGTGAATTTAAGTCTTAACACCTTAAACAAAGTAAAAAGTGAAAATTACATCAATACATATTAAAACCATTAAATTAAAACCTTAAAGCAAAATGAAAATGCATCAAACAAAATTAAAATCATTTAAATTCATCACTATAAAACTAAAATTAAATTAAATTACCTCAATAGGTAATACACAATGTTTACATCCACCTCCATACTTGGCAAAGTCTAAGAGAACACTGGATGGTCAGAGGATTAGAAAGGGTATGTGTGAGAGAATCGGTTGGTTAGTTAAAAGAGTTGTAATTTGTAGGATGAGCTATTATTATTAAGGGAGGGTTTGTTTCTATAGATGTACAAAGATTCTAAAATTCGGAGTTCTGTAAGGTTAAGACACCTAGATTTTAGACCATTTCAGCTTGAGAAAACTCACTGTTTTAGTTTTCGATTGAAGCTCCAAATTTAATAATTTATGTTGCCATGATTTATATAGTTTGGAGTTGTGGAGGCGTTTATTATAAAGTTTAAATCTAAGGAAATTAGGCACAATATTATAACTTTTGCACTTACAAGAAACTCTCATCACAAATAGCCTTGTTAAGTTTCAAATAGACTCTTTCACATTGTCTATAAATCATGGCAACATAAATTATTAAATTTGGAGCTTCAATCGAAAACTAAACAGTGAGTTTTCTCAAGCTGAAATGGTCTAAAATCTAGGGTGTCTTAACCTTACAGAACTCCGAATTTTAGAATCTTTGTACATCTATAGAAACAAACCCTCCCTTAATAATAATAGCTCATCCTACAAATTACAACTCTTTTAACTAACCAACCGATTCTCTCACACATACCCTTTCTAATCCTCTGACCATCCAGTGTTCTCTTACTTTGCCAAGTATGGAGGTGGATGTAAACATTGTGTATTTACCTATTGAGGTAATTTAATTTAATTTTAGTTTTTATAGTGATGAAATTTAAATGATTTTAATTTTGTATTGATGCAATTTTCATTTTGCTTAAGGTTTTAATTGTTTTAATATTGTATTGATGTAATTTTCACTTTTTACTTTGTTTTAAGGTGTTAAGACTTAATTCACTGATGATGACAAAAGATTTGTCGAAACGTCTGAAGTACAAATAAATGAAAATGTTTGCCGTTGTGTTGATCCTTCTTTTCATTCATATATATATATATATATATATATATATATATTATATATATATATATATATATTTCTAATCCAAGAAAACGCTCCTTTGATGAATGACACACAATATTTGTAAGCTCCGCCCATCGTGCGCCATCTTGAATCTGGGAGTTCGTAGTCACTAGTCACCTAAAAAAATGTGGTCACTTTTTTCTTCAGCTTTGCTTCCGTAAGGCTGTGCTCTGCTTAGACTGCGATCGTTTTCTTTGAAATCTTAAATTTTAGTTTCTTCAGAATTTTTTTTTTTTTTTGCGAATTCCTTGTTTGAGGCCGTTGGAGTTTATACTTTATAACTCGAACCTTTTCATTGTGAAATTTCTTCACAACTTTAAACTTAGTTCAAATTTCTTACAACTTAATTTTGAGAGCCACTGTGAGTGTACGGTCATGAACTTAGTTTAGTAACGTAACAGTGAGTATTTGCACAGTGAAGTTTGATAAGATTTGCAAATAGATTTGTTTAGGCTACTTTTGCCAATAACTATCAACTATTTAATCTTAAGGATTAATTGCCCTATTACGAACTTTGGAATCATTCTGCTCCTTATAGTTCCGAAATTAATTTGGGATCTAAACATAATTATATTTGTATATAACAAAAACAAACAAAACATCTTTATTGCGGATCATTGACAATCCATAGCCACTTAACCTAACTTACAAGTAAAATCTTACGTATTGTACACTGAACTTAATACAAAAATAAGGCCAACATAGCTACTTAACCTAGCATACTGGCATACTGTTTGATTAATTATCTGACAATTTTATGTACTTTATATTATTACATGAGATGATGAGACATCAGTAACTGAAAAAGATAATTTGTATACGTAGAAGAAAATAAGGCTCGGTAAATCTCTAGGAGCGTGTTAAAAAAAGTGGTTAGAAATAACCACATATATTTCCAAATAAAATATAAACAAAATAAATAAAAATAACAACCCTCGTTTCTGACCAACTAGTGAAGTTGGGTTTCCCTAATTAAAAAAAGAAGAATGACAAAGCTTCGTTTTTCTTTGTCTGAGAAACTTTTTTCTTTCTTGAAAAATTTTGACTGCATGAAGCGGGCTAGTTTTTCGTAAAAAATTCTCGTGGTTCCCCAACTAACCGGGCAACTTAAAGTCAGCCTTTAAACCTCACAACCTTTAAAAACCTCATTAATAACCACTGCAATTAAACAAAAACCCTGTTTAACTAAATAGAGGCCTATCAGAACTAGGTGTAAGTAATTTAATTAAAATATCACTAAGGTAAGAGAAAAAACTAGGTATCTAGAAGAAACTCGAACCGGGCTACAACTGCCCTAACTAAATAATTAAATGGCTGTTATAGCCCCTATTAAAACTTAAAGGCAATATAGCCCTAACTTAACTTGAGTAAAAACCTTCAAAACCTTAAACCTTAAACCTTTAAAAACAAAAATTTAAGGGCAACACATCCCTAGCCTAACTTAAACTGCAAAACCTAGGTCTGGGAAATAGCCCCTATAAATAAATAACTTAGCAGTGTGTTAAATAGAAACTTAAAACTTAACAAATAAAATTCAAATCTGGAAACTAAATGAAACTTATGGATTAGTTAGAAACAGAAAGGGTAACGTTCAACTGGCAACTTCATTTTTGGTAAGTCTAAATTGATTTTAATGAATTTAGCTTGACCCATAGTTAGTAATCCGGCTGCTGACCAAATTTTAACTTTAAAACCACTGCAGCCTACAGTGAAAAAGTCTGTAGCTATGTTGACAGTGTCTAAATGGGCCATTATTATTTCTATAATTACTGTGTCTATTTAAAGTAAACTTAGCCTTAATATTACACCTAAATAAAAATAATCTCTCTCAAAAAATAAAAATAATTCTTCGATAAATTTTTCAATAGAGCGCTCCATTTTTCAATATTAAACATACACTCATAAAACTTATACCATTTGAAAGCTCACATTTTTCTGAGTCTAAAAATGTAGTAATCCAAAAGTATCAATAGCAAATAAAAAGTAACTAGGTTTAAATATAAAACCCTATACCGATCAATTTGTGATGCGTGATCTTTACGGGTCTCCGACCCCGTACCCCCGAGACCTAAATTATACAAATGATAATGTAATAACAAATTCATGTTAGGTTAGCGTAACAATTATCAAAAATACCATCTTACAACACAGACTGAAGATTCATAACTTAGCCAACCTTTATAATGTAGTTAATGACGTCACGCGTCAAACAATTAATTAAATCTAGTTACTTTTTTTTGCTATTGATACTTTTGGATTACTACATTTTTAGACTCAGAAAAATGTGACCTTTCAAATGGTATATTTTTATGAGTGTATGTTTAATATTGAAAAATGCAGGGCTCCTAGATATTATCCTAAGGCTCACCTGAAGATCAGGGCTCCCAGCCTTCTCTAGTTAGTCTTATAAGGCTAACTAACGAAAATATCACGACCTAATCTAACCAATCGTTAGGTCAACTGTACGCCCTTGACGATGGTTAGGTTAGGTCGTGATATTTTCGTTAGATAGCCTTCCAAAACTAACTAAAGAAGGCTGGGGGCCCTGATCTAAAGGTGATCCGAAAATAATTGTAGCTTAATGAAAAAATTGGAGAAATTATTAAAATAAAAAAAAGAGCTTAATAAAAATGCTGATGAATTATGGGAAGCCGAGAGTTGGGATATGATTTTGTGGAAACTATATTTTAAATTATTATTTATACAACAAACAAAACATCTTTGTTGTGGATCATTCATAATTAATCCATAGCCACTTAACCTACATACAAGTACAATCTTACGTATTATACACTGAACGTAATACAAAAATAAGTCCAACATAGCCATTTAACCTAACATAAAAGTACATAAATACAATCGGTACTTAACGTATTATCGGGACTACCAAACTGTTTATTATGTATTTTTGCTCTCGTCATTTTCGTTTAAACTACCGAAAATATCACAACTTAACCTAACCAATCATCAAGGGCGTACAGTTAACCTAACTGGGCATTCAGTTGACATAACCGGGCATTCAATTAACCTAACAGGTTAATATTGGTTATTTCACAAATACCTTCTGATGTCCGATTAGGTCAACTGAATGCCAGGTTAGGTTAATTGAATGCCCAGTTAGGTCAACTGTACGCCCTTGATGATTGGTTAGGTTAAAATGTGATATTTTCGTTAGTTTAAATGAAAATGACGAGAGCAAAAATACATAATAAACAGTTTGGTAGTCCCGATAATACGTAAGTACCATACAATCTTATTATAACACAACTTAATATGCATATATAATCTTTGCTACATTACAAAAATAAGGTATTGTAAACCAGCAGTTGTCTGAACCAAGACTGTCATATAGGTAAGAGGTCACAGTATCTGAAGACAGGACATTGCACAATAACACATTAGAGCTGTTTTGGACCGTAGTAATGAAATTATATATATTCTTCCGGATTAACATTTGGCTGGTAGGTAGGTTACGCGTAGTAACCATAAAACTGGCACTGCACCATTTTGGTTCCCTACATAGCATACGAAAAATATTATTATAAGAAACAGTTTATTCATAGTAGTTTGGTGCTCTTCCAATACGTGCTCTACCGTAAAATGTACATTCCAATATGTGCTAACTAACGAAAATATCACGACCTAACCTAACCAATCGTTAGGTCAATTGTACGCCTTTGACGATTGGTTATGTTAGGTCGTGATATTTTCGTTAGTTAGCACATATTGGAATGTAAATTTTACGGTAGAGCACGTATTGGAAGAGCACCAGCAGTTTTTGTATAGTTCCACCACAGCTGGAATGTATACAATGCAGTACAGTAAGTTCTAAAAAGATAAGTTTTAAACTGATTCTGAATACATACCAAATTTCCTTACTAGCTTGTTACCCTGTACATACAGCTTTTTACGTTGCCTCTCAATATCAAGTTCATCTCGCAACTCATGAGTAGTTACATGACTTGAGTATTTACACGTGTCTTTGACAGGTATTGCCTGACCATTCATTTCAAAAGATCCACATGATACATGTTTAATGTTTCAGTAGATTACACCTAAAAATCAAAATACAACTCTGCCCCATTATAGGTGATGTCATTTTCTATATCATATTGTTCACATATCTCTAATAGTACTCTCAGCCGATGGGGAGAGGGTGACAGAAGAACAAGGTCATCAGCATACATTAAATGATTAATTTTTTCCTTTCCAATGACACAGCTAGTACGTGCAGTTTTTAGTTCATTCGTAAGGTCATCCATGTATATACAGAAAAGAAAGGGTGATAATATACCCCCTTGCCTAACACCATTAGTTAGCTTCAAACCTGGTGATACAGGGCTTTTCCATCTTACAAACATGGTCTGCTCTGTATACCAGGATGCAAGTATCCTAAGTATATACCTGTATTTAGGTACTCTTCGACACACAAGTTTCTTGAAAAGTTTGTGATGGTTAACTCCATCAAATGCTTTTGATGCATCCAAAAAAAACAGGACTATGTATTGCTACTTGACCTCTTGTACTTTAGGACGGCTTCCTTTAGCATATAAATACACATGTCAGTACCATGTTTCACTCTAAAGCCAAGTGATTGTCATAAGTCTGCAAGTAAGTGCTTATCCTATCATAAATAACATATTCTAACACCTTAGAAAGTATACTGGCAAGTGCTGATAGCCTATAATTTTTCTTATCACAGATACTAGCACCCTTATTTTTAACAACTGGCAACAATACAACTGACAAAATGGACTGTGGCAAGCACCCATGTATCATACAGCTTGTTAAACACATTGCAAGCATAGGTACTATACGGTGGCTACAACATTTTAAATGTTCTGCTTGTATGCCATCTAGGACACAACTTTTGTTATCATCTAACTTATGAATAGCCTTCCAGATTTCTGAGTCATTAATTAATAGCTCCTCGGAGCATTCTACATTTAGGCATACATTTAGTCTACCCCCTTCACCCCCGAGACAATTAAATAGGGTTTCATAATGATTTTTCCACAGTTATGCAATGTTTTTTGCACCATGTACACCCTCTATTATATTTGGCAAGGTAAGATTACTATTGTTAATTTTATTAACCTCCTTCCAGAATGTTATATATATATATTTTTTTTTATTGGGTTCAGAATCCCAGCTGAGCCGTGAACGGCCAAGCTCTGAAGGGCCAGTTAAGCTACAGACCAAGTTAAGCTAGACTAAAAACTTACCGACTTGGAGGTCCTATTAGGTCCTACCTCAGGGTTGCTGACTCGATGTGGGCCTACCTTAGGCCTCAGTTGCATAAAATTAAGATAAAAACAAAAGGGGCACTATTTATGGTCTTCTTTCTAAACCTTGCAACAACAACACAACCTGCACCATTGCACGATGCAACAATCTTGTATCTAAACAACCAAACTGAATTGCAAGAGAGCTCTCTATAAGACCACGGCCTGTAAGTGCCGCATTCAACCACGAGTAGGAAGGACGCGCAGCGCCCCAAAAAAATGATGCCACAAGATTGCCCAAACAATGATGCCACGAGCCCAAAAATGCTAGCTCTAAATTAAATGAATTTTTCACTAGCCTTACAATTATGAAATGGATATATATACACCTTAACTTAATATATACAAGCAATGCTGCATCAATCAGCTTAGTCATCATATCGCCTTGGGACAACAATGGCTCTTCCTCTTCTAGATTTTCTAACACTCCCCACCGAAGAGGCATTGTTGTCATTACCTTCTGCAAATTTAGCCAAGCCTTCTCCATGAAGCTGTAACTCAAATGTTTCATCTTGACTATCCGTGTTTTGCTGATTTCTAAAGCATAGAGTTTTTGTATAGGTCTCTTTAATTTCCCTCCTGAAGTCTTTACCAGTGCAGACCTAACTAAATTGTCTTTACCAACAAACAACTCTTCAGTTATGCCAAACTTCCAGCATTGCCTTGGTCTTTCATCCCCAATCATTACCACTTCTCCCACCTTGATACAATTTGCATTGGAGCCCTTTACCTTGCCTGATGGGTAATAATTGAGTTCTGGCAAGTATTCTATCTGCCATCTCTTCCATAACTGATCTTGTAGCTCTTCAAGGTACTTGAACCTTCTGGTTAACTCTTCTTGATGTTAATCGTTTACCACAAAGAAAATGATTTGGTGTCAATGGCTCTGCATCATACTGTTATAAACAAAGGTGATAGGCCTACTGTTCACCATTGCTTCTACTTCACACAAAACAGTGCAGAATTCTTCTTTGCTCAAATGAGCATTAGCTAAAAGTTTCTTTAATGGATACTTTACACTTCTCACTAGCCTTTCCCAAAATCCTCCCCACCATGGTGCTCTCTCAATAATAAACTCCCACTGTACCCCATAGTGTGAAAAGTAGGATTGGAATCCCTCCTCTTTTAGCAAGGACCAAACTTCTTGGAGTTCCTTTGCAGTCCTTTTTTGAAGGTTTTTGCATTATCCGCTATGATTTTATTTGGGAAACCCCTTCTGTTCACAAACCTTTTAAAGGCCAAAAGAAATACATCACTACTTAAGTTGCTTACCAACTCCAAATGGATTGCTCTGGTGGTAGCACATATGACAAGACATAGATAACCTTTGTTAGACTCCCCTTGCTCATACACATAGACTGGACCTGCGAAGTCTACTCCCACTACATCAAATGGGGCAGTATAGAAACACCGTTCTCTTGGAAGTGGAGCCACCTTTTCATAATAAGGCTTTGCACTCCAACGCTTGCAAACCACACATTTATGTAAAACCTTTTTCACTACTTGTCTAATTTTGGGAATCCAAAACTGGTGTCTGATCTCTCTCACTTCTCTAACTCCAACATGTAACAACTTATGATGAGTATCCAGGATCAAAAGTTCCACAAAGTGCCCCCCAGAAGGTAGCAAAATTGGATGTCTTTTCTCCTCTGGAAGCCCAGAAAACTGTAGTCTACCTCCTACTTTCAATAAATCCTGATCCAAAAACACATCCAAACCCTTGAGAGCAGAATGTGTTGGTAGAACCTGTAACGGACGGCTGGTGAGCAATTCCCTCTCTTCACCAAATTTTTCCTTCTGCACATATATCACCCAGTATTGCTTGGCTTGCTGAATCTCCTTACTGTTCAGAATTCCTTCCCTTCTTGTTTCTCCCTTAATATTGTTTGTAAATCTATATACCCATGCTGTCACTCTTAACAACCTTTTCAGACTGCTAATGTCCTCAAGCCTCAATATGGGGTCTGCTGCATAACTTGACAACTGTTCACAGTACATTTTCTCATTTCATTCACCCATTCTTCTTGAGCCTGGCATTCTCCTACAATAGGCTGATTAGAAGGCCAGTTTTCACTTCCAAGTTTTAGCCACTCTGGCCATTCACCACAAACTTGACTGTGCAAGATCTTTCACTGAAATTCCTCGTGTTGGTAAATCAGCTGGGTTTTGGGTGCCTGGACAATGCTTCCATTGCTTGGGATCTGTGTGTGCTTGAATTTCCTCCACCCTATTGGCAACAAATGGTTTCCATTTCCTTGCCTGGCTTCTTAACCAGTGCCAAACTATAGTGGAGTCTGTCCAGTAATACTGTAGCTTGGAATTTCATAGAGGGCCAAAGACTTTTGCACTGTAACTGCAAGCCGACTAGCAATAACTGCACCCATCAATTCCAGTCTTGGAATAGAAAGCCTTTTCAAAGGTGCTACTCTGCTCTTTGCAGCAACCAACCTGCAACTTACTTCCTCTTTGAATGTGCCTCTCATATAAATACAAGTTGCATAGGCTTCCTCACTTGCATCACAAAAGATGTGCAGCTCCAAATTGTCTGGACTATTGTTCAACTCTCCAAAGTACCATCTTGGGATTTCAATGTCTCCAAGATGTGTCAATTCTTTGAACCAATATTTCCACCTTACCACCATATGATCAGGTAACTCTTGGTCCCAACCAAGTCCAATTTCCCAGAGGCTCTGAAACCAAATTTTTTACTTTATCACAAATGGAGCCAGGAATCCAAAGGATCAAAGACCTTTGAAGCCAAACTAAGAGCTGTACGTTTTGTCCCCTTGTCTCATTCTCAGCCAGCTCTACTAAAGATTTCCCATTGAAGGTAAACAAATCCTCTCCCTTGCTGCCAAACAATGCCTAGCACCTTTGTGTCTATTGCCCACAACTCCTTAATACCAGAATCCTCAATACTTTCTGCTGCATCAGGTACTACACAGGACTGACTCATAAACTGTTGTAACTGAGAATGATTGGTCTGCCATTTTCTAAGCTCCATGCCAACCTCCCTCATTATAGCTCTAGCCTCCATGAATATCTTTAGCCATTTCTGTATTATCCACGGAACAGCAAATCATCAACATAAAATTTTTTCTTATGTGTTCAATAGTGTTAGGATAGACTCCAGAATATTTCTTAAAATGGTACTGCATAGTAGCTGCCAACATAAATGGACTAGAGCTGAGGCCAAACAACACTGACTTCATTCTATATGCTTGAACCTTAGGTTCATTTTCCAACGAGTCTTTCGTATCCACCCACAGATACCTTACTGCATTTCTGTCCTCTGGTTTTAACTTTATCCGCAAAAGGCTTGCTTCACATCTGCAGTCAATGCTACTCCACCAAACCTGAATCTCGCTAACAAGGAAAATAAATCTGCATTTAAATTTGGCCCAGCATCCAAACAGTCATTCAAGGACACACCACCTTTGTCCTTGGCTGAACCATCAAAAACTATCCTCAGTTTGGTGATAGATTTGTCTCGCCGTACCACTGCATGGTGTGGCAGATAATGTGCCTCCTGGCTCACCAGCTCACCGTGAACGGCCAAGCTCTGAAGGCCAGTTTAACCTACACACCAAGTTAACTAGACTAAAAACTTACCGACTTGGAGGTCCTATTAGGTCCTACCTCAGGGTTGCTGACTCGATGTGGGCCTACCTTAGGCCTCAGTTGCATAAAATTAAGATAAAAACAAAAGGGGCACTATTTATGGTCTTCTTTCTAAACCTTTCAACAACAACACAACCTGCACCATTGCACGATGCAACAATCTTGTATCTAAACAACCAAACTGAATTGCAAGAGAGCTCTCTATAAGACCACGGCCTGTAGTGCCGCATTCAACCACGAGTAGGAAGGACGCGCAGCGCCCCAAAAAAATGATGCCACAAGAGTGTCCAATGATGTCACAAGAGCCCAAAAATACTAGCTCGAAATTAAGTGAATTTTTCACTAACCTTACAATTATGAGAGGGATATATATACACCTTAATATATGCAAGCAATGCTGCATCAATCAGCTTAGTTATCATATCGCCTTGGGACAACAATGGCTCTTCCTCTTCTAGATTTTCTAACACAGAATTCTCTACTGGAAGTATTGATATTGCCTAATTTTCTGGCTAGAGATTCTTTTCGAAGATTCTCTTCATTTTTCCTTATAAATCTAAGAGCATCCTTGAATCTAGCACGAGTTTTATTTTTCAGTTAGAAGAGTTCCCCCTGCCTAGGTTTCCCCATAGCAACCCATTCTACGAATACATTTTTTGCTACATCATACAAATGAGCACAGTATTCTGCCCACCCTGATTGACATTTACTTTTCCCCATTTTTATTCTTAAAGCTACTTCCACTCGTAGCCTTAATGGCAAGTTCAAGCTCACCGTAATACTTATTTGAGAGATCTATATGTTTTACATCATCACATGAGGGATTCCTACAGGGGCGTCCGCAGGATTTTTCGCAAGGGGGGGGCAAAACTAACTTATTAGTTCTTTATTAGGTAAAAAAAAATCGTAGTGGTCGCAGTGCATTTTTTTTCTACCAGTCAAGTCCATTTTTTATATGATACTATGATTAACTATAATCGTGTTAGTTTCAGTGAAATTGACCAAAGGGTTTTCGAGAGAAAAAAATAAATAAAACACAATATAATGATCTTTGCAAATAATTCCATTACTATATCTTTCAGAATAGTTTATTTAACACTTCTAAGTTCAACGACACGGCACTTCGGTAAGGTAAAGTAAACGACATTTCCTTGAATGTGGAAACACTGACTGAGCTGCAGTAGAATTATAGAAGTCGTTGCGTGGGCAAACACAAATTTCCAAGGGAGGGCAACTGCCCCCTCTTGCCCCCCCCTCCGGACGCCCATGGATTCCTACAAGCCAAAGCTTCTGCAGGAATCCTCACAAGCCTCAGTAGTGCATCAGTCTGCATTGTATAGTTATCTACTTCAGAATGACTAAGATTTGACCAATTAACCTTATAGTAATCAGCATTATCACAGTCATTGTCTAAGTCAGGTGCTACCATACAATCAAGCCCTACTACAAATCGGATATGATCAGATTCAAATACATCATAAAGTATGGACATGCTATTGATTATATTATAACCATCGTGGGAGGCAATACAGTGGTCTAGCCACGAGTAAGTCCCCCAGGCATCACTAACATATGTAAATGAGTCATTAGGGAGTAGCAATTTACTGGCAAGTTTGTAGTAGCATGCCTAACAGTAATTGATAAGAAGGTTATAAAAATCCGAACCAGGTTTAGTGATATTGCTGTTAAAACCACCAACCACTACAACACAAGAAGAGTCCAGCTCCTCCAGCAGTATATTTAGTTAACATTGAACTTCGTGTAATGTCAGCTGTTCCTCCAACCTTTGCATCCGGCGAAAGAGCGTTCTCTGTCGTGAAATTCATACAGAACTATTTACGCTCGACAATGTCCCAAAAATGCCTATCTGGTCTTGCCCAGTTTTCCATTGATCATGCTACTGGTCCGAGCATTGAACTGTTTGGAAATATGAATGATTTTCCTGCTGCTTAGCCTTGAAAAGCGCATTTTTAGTCTCATTTTGTTTGGTTTTGCTTCTGCTAAGCAATGAACAATTACATTGTATTCGTAGCATAAGTTGAGCTAGGAAAGAGATTTTGGGTTGGGATACGCCTTGCATCCGTGCCTTTATGGAGTTAACGGACCTGCGCCTAACCCAGCTGTAACCAGGCCTTATCTACTGTCGCATAGTTCTAAATCGACTCGAGTGTTACCATGGGGCTACATCACATCGTTTTCCGTAAGATCAGCGAGGTTAAGCAACATTGGTCCTCCTCAGTAGTTGGATGGGTGGCTTTTGAACAAAGCTGTATATGCTGTAATTAGCTTTCTTCGTGCTTTATTTTAAAGTCATCGCGGGAAACAAAAAAAATCCTTTATAGATACAAATTTAATATAATTCAAAACTCTGAGAGTGACTTAAGTCAAAGCACACAAAAAATAAATGAAAGAAAAATAGATAGTTTCTAAGGCGATGCAACTGCTTTGGCCAAGGCGTTTATTATAAAGTTTAAATCTAAGGAAATTAGGCACAATATTATAACTTTTGCACTTACACAAGAAACTCTCATCACAAATAGCCTTGTTAAGTTTCAAATAGACTCTTTCACATTGTCTATAAATCATGGCAACATAAATTATTAAATTTGGAGCTTCAATCGAAAACTAAAACAGTGAGTTTTCTCAAGCTGAAATGGTCTAAAATCTAGGGTGTCTTAACCTTACAGAACTCCGAATTTTAGAATCTTTGTACATCTATAGAAACAAACCCTCCCTTAATAATAATAGCTCATCCTACAAATTACAACTCTTTTAACTAACCAACCGATTCTCTCACACATACCCTTTCTAATCCTCTGACCATCCAGTGTTCTCTTAGACTTTGCCAAGTATGGAGGTGGATGTAAACATTGTGTATTTACCTATTGAGGTAATTTAATTTAATTTTAGTTTTTATAGTGATGAAATTTAAATGATTTTAATTTTGTATTGATGCAATTTTCATTTTGCTTTAAGGTTTTAATTTTAATGGTTTTAATATTGTATTGATGTAATTTTCACTTTTTACTTTTGTTTTAAGGTGTTAAGACTTAATTCACTGATGATGACAAAAGATTTGTCGAAACGTCTGAAGTACAAATAAATGAAAATGTTTGCCGTTGTGTTGATCCTTCTTTTCATTCATATATATATATATATATAATTATATATATATATATATATATATTTCTAATCCAAGAAAACGCTCCTTTGATGAATGACACACAATATTTGTAAGCTCCGCCCATCGTGCGCCATCTTGAATCTGGGAGTTCGTAGTCACTAGTCACCTAAAAAAATGTGGTCACTTTTTTCTTCAGCTTTGCTTCCGTAAGGCTGTGCTCTGCTTAGACTGCGATTCGTTTTCTTTGAAATCTTAAATTTTAGTTTCTTCAGAATTTTTTTTTTTTTTGCGAATTGCTTGTTTGAGGCCGTTGGAGTTTATACTTTATAACTCGAACCTTTTCATTGTGAAATTTCTTCACAACTTTAAACTTAGTTCAAATTTCTTACAACTTAATTTTGAGAGCCACTGTGAGTGTACGGTCATGAACTTAGTTTAGTAACGTAACAGTGAGTATTTGCACAGTGAAGTTTGATAAGATTTGCAAATAGATTTGTTTAGGCTACTATTGCCAATAACTATCAACTATTTAATCTTAAGGATTAATTGCCCTATTACGAACTTTGGAATCATTCTGCTCCTTATAGTTCCGAAATTAATTTGGGATCTAAACATAATTATATTTGTATATAACAAAAACAAACAAAACATCTTTATTGCGGATCATTGACAATCCATAGCCACTTAACCTAACTTACAAGTAAAATCTTACGTATTGTACACTGAACTTAATACAAAAATAAGGCCAACATAGCTACTTAACCTAGCATACTGGCATACTGTTTGATTAATTATTTGACAATTTTATGTACTGTATATTGTTATTACATGAGACATCAGTAACTGAAAAAGATAATTTGTATACGTAGAAGAAAATAAGGCTCGGTAAATCTCTAGGAGCGTGTTAAAAAAAGTGGTTAGAAATAACCACATATATTTCCAAATAAAATATAAACAAAATAAATAAAAATAACAACCCTCGTTTCTAACCAACTAGTGAAGTTGGGTTTCCCAAATTAACAAAAAGAAGAATGACAAAGCTCCGTTTTTCTTTGTCTGAGAAACTTTTTTCTTTCTTGAAAAATTTTGACTGCATGAAGCGGGCTAGTTTTTCATAAAAAATTCTCGTGGTTCCCCAACTAACCGGTCAACTTAAAGTCAATCTTTAAACCTCACAACCTTTAAAAACCTCATTAATAACCACTGCAATTAAACAAAAACCCTGTTTAACTGAATAGAGGCCTATCAGAACTAGGTGTAAGTAATTTAATTAAAATATCACTAAGGTAAGAGAAAAAACTAGGTATCTAGAAGAAACTCGAACCGGGCTACAACTGCCCTAACTAAATAATTAAATGGCTGTTATAGCCCCTATTAAAACTTAAAGGCAATATAGCCCTAACTTAACTTGAGTAAAAACCTTCAAAACCTTAAACCTTAAACCTTTAAAAACAAAAATTTAAGGGCAACACAGCCCTAGCCTAACTTAAACTGCAAAACCTAGGTCTGGGAAATAGCCCCTATAAATAAATAACTTAGCAGTGTGTTAAATAGAAACTTAAAACTTAACAAATAAAATTCAAATCTGGAAACTAAATGAAACTTATGGATTAGTTAGAAACAGAAAGGGTAACGTTCAACTGGCAACTTCATTTTTGGTAAGTCTAAATTGATTTTAATGAATTTAGCTTGACCATAGTTAGTAATCCGGCTGCTGACCAAATTTTAACTTTAAAACCACTGCAGCCTACAGTGAAAAAGTCTGTAGCTATGTTGACAGTGTCTAAATGGGCCATTATTATTTCTATAATTACTGTGTCTATTTAAAGTAAACTTAGCCTTAATATTACACCTAAATAAAAATAATCTCTCTCAAAAAAAAAAATAATTCTTCGATAAATTTTTCAATAGAGCGCTCCATTTTTCAATATTAAAAATACACTCATAAAACTTATACCATTTGAAAGCTCACATTTTTCTGAGTCTAAAAATGTAGTAATCCAAAAGTATCAATAGCAAATAAAAAGTAACTAGGTTTAAATATAAAACCCTATACCGATCAATTTGTGATGCGTGATCTTTACGGGGGCTCCGACCCCGTACCCCCGAGACCTAAATTATACAAATGATAATGTAATAACAAATTCATGTTAGGTTAGGTTAGCGTAACAATTATCAAAAATACCATCTTACAACACAGACTGAAGATTCATAACTTAGCCAACCTTTATAATGTAGTTAATGACGTCACGCGTCAAACAATTAATTAAATCTAGTTACTTTTTATTTGCTATTGATACTTTTGGATTACTACATTTTTAGACTCAGAAAAATGTGACCTTTC
Organism: Bathynomus jamesi; assembly: GCA_023014485.1. NCBI lineage: Eukaryota > Metazoa > Arthropoda > Malacostraca > Isopoda > Cirolanidae > Bathynomus > Bathynomus jamesi. Next base: position 326,111 of record JAJOZX010002861.1, read on the forward strand.
AAATGGTATATGTTTTATGAGTGTATGTTTAATATTGAAAAATGCAGGGCTCCTAGATATTATCCTAAGGCTCACCTGAAGATCAGGGCTCCCAGCCTTCTCTAGTTAGTCCTATAAGGCTAACTAACGAAAATATCACGACCTAATCTAACCAGTCGTTAGGTCAACTGTACGCCCTTGATGATTGGTTAGGTTAGGTCGTGATATTTTCGTTAGATAACCTTCCAAAACTAACTAAAGAAGGCTGGGGGCCCTGATCTAAAGGTGATCCGAAAATAATTGTAGCTTAATGAAAAAATTGGAGAAATTATTAAAATAAAAAAAGAGCTTAATAAAAATGCTGATGAATTATGGGAAGCCGAGTTGGGATATGATTTTGTGGAAACTATATTTTAAATTATTAATTATACAACAAACAAAACATCTTTGTTGTGGATCATTCATAATTAATCCATAGCCACTTAACCTACATACAAGTACAATCTTACGTATTATACACTGAACGTAATACAAAAATAAGTCCAACATAGCCATTTAACCTAACATAAAAGCAAAGGTGGGCAGTTGCGGCGCAACTTGCGGCGCAACATTTTTGGTTGCGCTTGCACTTGCGGCGCAACTTTTTGAAAAGGGTTGCGCTTGCGCGTGCGGCGCAACTATTTCAGCGGAGTTGCGGCTGCGGCGCTACAAAAATCGTTGCGCGTGCCCACCACTGCATAAAAGTACATACAAATACAATCGGTACTTAACGTATTATCGGGACTACCAAACTGTTTATTATGTATTTTTGCTCTCGTCATTTTCGTTTAAACTATCGAAAATATCACAACTTAACCTAACCAATCATCAAGGGCGTACAGTTAACCTAACTGGGCATTCAGTTGACATAACCGGGCATTCAATTAACCTAACAGGTTAATATTGGTTATTTCACAAATATCTTCTGATGTCCGATTAGGTCAACTGAATGCCAGGTTAGGTTAATTGAATGCCCAGTTAGGTCAACTGTACGCCCTTGATGATTGGTTAGGTTAAAATGTGATATTTTCGTTAGTTTAAATGAAAATGACGAGAGCAAAAATACATAATAACAGTTTGGTAGTCCCGATAATACGTAAGTACCATACAATCTTATTATAACACAACTTAATATGCATATATAATCTTTGCTACATTACAAAAATAAGGTATTGTAAACCAGCAGTTGTCTGAACCAAGACTGTCATATAGGTAAGAGGTCACAGTATGTGAAGACAGGACATTGCACAATAACATATTAGAGCTGTTTTGGACCCTACTAATGAAATTATATATATTCTTCCGGATTAACATTTGGCTGGTAGGTAGGTTACGCGTAGTAACCATAAAACTGGCACTGCACCATTTTGGTTCACTACATAGCATACGAAAAATATTATAAGCAACAGAGTTTATTCATAGCAGTTTTTGTATAGTTCCACCACAGCTGGAATGTATGCAATGCAGTACAGTAAGTTCTAAAAAGATAAGTTTTAACTGATTCTGAACACACCAAATTTCCTTACTAGCATGTTACCCTGTACAGTGTACATACAGCTTTTTACGTTGCCTCTCAATATCAAGTTCAACTCGTGAGTAATTACATGACTTAAGTATTTACACGTGTCTTTGACAGGTATTGCCTGACCATTCATTTCAAAAGATCCACATGATACATGTTTAATGTTTCAGTAGATTACACCTAAAAATCAAAATACAACTCTGCCCCATTATAGGTGATGTCATTTTCTATATCATATTGTTCACATATCTCTAATAGTACTCTCAGCCGATGGGGAGAGGGTGACAGAAGAACAAGGTCATCAGCATACATTAAATGATTAATTTTTTCCTTTCCAATGACACAGCCAGTACGTGCAGTTTTTAGTTCATTGGTAAGGTCATCCATGTATATACAGAAAAGATAGGGCGATAATATACCTCCTTGCCTAACACCATTAGTCACCTTAAAACCTGGTGATACAGTGCTTTTCCATCTTTCAAACATGGTCTGCACTGTACTGTATACCAGAATGCAAGTATCCTAAGTATATATTTAGGTACCCCCTCGACACAAGAGTTTCTTGAAAAGTTTGTAATGGTTAACTCTATCAAATGCTTTTGATGCATCCAAAACACAGGAATATACATTGCTGTTTGACATTTTGTACTTTAGGACGGCTTCCTTTAGCATATAAATACACATGTCAGTACCATGTTTCACTCTAAAGCCAAACTGATTGTCATAAGTCTGCAAGTAAGTGCTTATCCTATCATAAATAACATATTCTAACACCTTAGAAAGTATACTGGCAAGTGCTGATAGCCTATAATTTTTCTTATCACAGATACTAGCACCCTTATTTTTAACAACTGGCAACAATACAACTGACAAAATGGACTGTGGCAAGCACCCATGTATCATACAGCTTGTTAAACACATTGCAAGCCTAGGTATTATACTAGGGCTACAACATTTTAAATGTTCTGCTTGTATGCCATCTAAGACCGTATCAGGACAAAATCCCCCCGTGGACAAAATCCCCCGCGGACAAAATCCCCCCGCGGACAAAATCCCCCCGCGGACAAAATCCCCTCGCGGACAAAATCCCCTCGCGGACAAAATCCCCTCGCGGACAAAATCCCCTCGCGGACAAAATCCCCCCGGACACAACCCCCCCGGACACAATCCCCCGCGGACAAAATCCCCCTAAGGCTTTATTAAAAAAAGAAGAATACGACTGACTTTATTAAAGAAGAAAAATTAAAAACACAATAAGAATAAGAATAAGAATAAGAAAAGAGGCTTACAGAAACGGATTACAGAAACCACGGATTACAGAAAAAATATCAAGATGACAATGATTTTGCCTTAAAAATTCGAATGATACCTGCTCTAGCTTTTGTGCCTCCAGAAAAAGTTGTTGATGCTTTTGAACAATTATACGATTTTATACCAGTGGAAGATTTGCCAATTCTCGATTATTTTGAAGATAATTATATTGGAAGGCCATGCCGACGAGGACGAAGAGAACCCACTTTTAGCATTTCTATTTGGAATATGTACTCAAGAACAATTACAGAACTTCCACGTACAAATAACTCTGTCGAAGGCTGGCATAGACGCTTTGCATCTCTAACAGGATGCTCGCATCCAAACATATGGAAATTTTTAAAAGTTTTAGGGCAAGAAATAAGCTACCAACAGGCATTTATTTCTCAAATTATCGCTGGCTTGCCGACAGAACCGCAAAGGAAGAAGTATAAGTCTCTTCTTCTCGCATTTTGAAATTGTACAAGACTATAACAACAGGTCTATTTTTGATTTTCTTAAGGGAATTGCTTTTAATTTGTCTTTTTAAATTTTGAATTTTGTTTGACTTTGTGTTTTTAATTTTTCTTCTTCAATAAAGTCAGTCGTATTCTTATTTGTTTGCCCGGTTAGGTAATTGTACGCCCTTCACGATTGTTAGGTTAAGTCGTGATATTTTTGTTAAAACTTTAATAAAGTCAGTCGTATTCTTATTTTTTAATAAAGCCTTAGGGGGATTTTGTCCGCGGGGGGATTGTGTCCGGGGGGTTTGTGTCCGGGGGGGATTTGTCCGCGAGGGATTTTGTCCACGAGGGATTTTGTCCACGGGGGGATTTTGTCCTAGAAGCTCTAAGACACACTTTTGTTATCATCTAACTTATGAATAGCCTTCCAGATTTCTGAGTCATTAATTAATAGCTCCTCGGAGCATTCTACATTTAGGCATACATTTAGTCTACCCCCCCTCACCCCCCGAGAAAATTAAATAGGGTTTCATAATGATTTTTCCACGGTTATGCAATGTTTTTTGCACCATGTACACCCTCTATTATATTTGGCAAGGTAAGATTACTATTGTTAATTTTATTAACCTCCTTCCAGAATGTTATATATATATATATATTTTTTTTTTATTGGGTTCAGAATCCCAGCTGAGCCGTGAACGGCCAAGCTCTGAAGGGCCAGTTAAGCTACAAACCAAGTTAAGCTAGACTAAAAACTTACCGACTTGGAGGCCCTATTAGGTCCTACCTCAGGGTTGCTGACTCGATGTGGGCCTACTTTAGGCCTCAGTTGCATAAAATTAAGATAAAAACAAAAGGGGCACTATTTATGGTCTTCTTTCTAAACCTTGCAACAACAACACAACCTGCACCATTGCAAGAGAGCTCTCTATAAGACCACGGCCTGGAAGTGCCGCATTCAACCACGAGTAGGAAGGACGTGCAGCGCCCCAAAAAAATGATGCCACAAGATTGCCCAAACAATGATGCCACGAGCCCAAAAATGCTAGCTCTAAATTAAATGAATTTTCCACTACCCTTACAATTATGAAATGGATATATATATACACCTTAACTTAATATATACTGTACAAGCAATGCTGCATCAATCACTTAGTCATCATATCGCCTTGGGACAACAATGGCTCTTCCTCTTCTAGATTTTCTAACACTCCCCACCGAAGAGGCATTGTTGTCATTACCTTCTGCAAATTTAGCCAAGCCTTCTCCATGAAGCTGTAACTCAAATGCTTCATCTTGACTATCCGTGCTTTTGCTGATTTCTAAAGCATAGAGTTTTTGTATAGGTCTCTTTAATTTCCCTCCTGGAGTCTTTACCAGTGCAGACCTAACTAAATTGTATTTACCAACAAACAACTCTTCAGTTATGCCAAACTTCCAGCATTGCCTTGGTCTTTCATCCCCAATCATTACCACTTCTCCCACCTTGATACAATTTGCATTGGAGCCCTTTACCTTGCCTGATGGGTAATAATTGAGTTCTGGCAAGTATTCTATCTGCCATCTCTTCCATAACTGATCTTGTAGCTCTTCTAGGTACTTGAACCTTCTGGTTAACTCTTCTTGATGTTAATCGTTTACCACAAAGAAAATGATTTGGTGTCAATGGCTCTGCATCCTGCATACTGTTATAAACAAAGGTGATAGGCCTACTGTTCACCATTGCTTCTACTTCACACAAAACAGTGCAGAATTCTTCTTTGCTCAAATGAGCATTAGCTAAAAGTTTCTTTAATGGACACTACACTTCTCACTAGCCTTTCCCAAAATCCTCCCCACCATGGTGCTCTCTCAACAATAAACTCGCACTATACCCCATGGTGTGAAAAGTAGGATTGGAATCCCTCCTCTTTTAGCAAGGACCAAACTTCTTGGAGTTCCTTTGCAGTCCTTTCTGGAAGGTTTTTGCATTATCCGCTATGATTTTATTTGGGAAACCCCTTCTGTTCACAAACCTTTTAAAGGCCAAAAGAAATACATCACTACTTAAGTTGCTTACCAACTCCAAATGGATTGCTCTGGTGGTAGCACATATGACAAGACATATATAACCTTTGTTAGACTCCCCTTGCTCATACACATAGACTGGACCTGCAAAGTCTACTCCCACTACATCAAATGGGGCAGTATAGACACACCGTTCTCTTGGAAGTGGAGCCACCTTTTCATAATAAGGCTTTGCACTCCAACGCTTGCAAACCACACATTTACGTAAAACCTTTTTTACTACTTGTCTAATTTTGGGAATCCAAAACTGGTGTCTGATCTCTATTATCACTTCTCTAACTCCAGCATGTAACAACTTATGATGAGTATCCAGGATCAAGAGTTCCACAAAGTGCCCCCCAGAAGGTAGCAAAATTGGATGTCTTTTCTCCTCTGGAAGCCCAGAAAACTGTAGTCTACCTCCTACTTTCAATAAATCCTGATCCAAAAACACATCCAAACCCTTGAGAGCAGAATGTGTTGGTAGAACCTGTAACGGACGGCTGGTGAGCAATTCCCTCTCTTCACCAAATTTTTCCTTCTGCACATATATCACCCAGTATTGCTTGGCTTGCTGAATCTCCTTACTGTTCAGAATTCCTTCCCTTCTTGTTTCTCCCTTAATATTGTTTGTAAATCTATATACCCATGCTGTCACTCTTAACAACCTTTTCAGACTGCTAATGTCCTCAAACCTCAATATGGGGTCTGCTGCATAACTTGACAACTGTTCACAGTACATTTTCTCATTTCATTCACCCATTCTTCTTGAGCCTGGCATTCTCCTACAATAGGCTGATTAGAAGGCCAGTTTTCACTTCCAAGTTTTAGCCACTCTGGCCCATTCCACCACAAACTTGACTGTGCAAGATCTTTCACTGAAATTCCTCGTGTTGGTAAATCAGCTGGGTTTTGGGTGCCTCGACAATGCTTCCATTGCTTGGGATCTGTGTGTGCTTGAATTTCCTCCACCCTATTGGCAACAAATGGTTTCCATTTCCTTGCCTGGCTTCTTAACCAGTGCCAAACTATAGTGGAGTCTGTCCAGTAATACTGTAGCTTGGAATTTCATAGTGGGCCAAAGACTTTTGCACTGTAACTGCAAGCCGACTAGCAATAACTGCACCCATCAATTCCAGTCTTGGAATAGAAAGCCTTTTCAAAGGTGCTACTCTGCTCTTTGCAGCAACCAACCTGCAACTTACTTCCTCTTTGAATGTGCCTCTCATATAAATACAAGTTGCATAGGCTTCCTCACTTGCATCACAAAAGATGTGCAGCTCCAAATTGTCTGGACTATTGTTCAACTCTCCAAAGTACCATCTTGGGATTTCAATGTCTCCAAGATGTGTCAATTCTTTGAACCAATATTTCCACCTTACCACCATATGATCAGGTAACTCTTGGTCCCAACCAAGTCCAATTTCCCAGAGGCTCTGAAACCAAATTTTTTACTTTATCACAAATGGAGCCAGGAATCCAAGAGGATCAAAGACCTTTGAAGCCAAACTAAGAGCTGTACGTTTTGTCCACCTTGTCTCATTCTCAGCCAGCTCTACTAAAGATTTCCCATTGAAGGTAAACAAATCCTCTCCCTTGCTGCCAAACAATGCCTAGCACCTTTGTGTCTATTGCCCACAACTCCTTAATACCAGAATCCTCAATACTTTCTGCTGCATCAGGTACTACACAGGACTGACTCATAAACTGTTGTAACTGAGAATGATTGGTCTGCCATTTTCTAAGCTCCATGCCAACCTCCCTCATTATAGCTCTAGCCTCCATGAATATCTGTTTAGCCATTTCTGTATTATCCACGGAACACGGCAAATCATCAACATAAAATTTTTTTCTTATGTGTTCAATAGTGTTAGGATAGACTCCAGAATATTTCTTAAAATGGTACTGCATAGTAGCTGCCAACATAAATGGACTAGAGCTGAGGCCAAACAACACTGACTTCATTCTATATGCTTGAACCTTAGGTTCATTTTCCAACGAGTCTTTCGTATCCACCCACAGATACCTTACTGCATTTCTGTCCTCTGGTTTTAACTTTATCCGCAAAAAGGCTTGCTTCACATCTGCAGTCAATGCTACTCCACCAAACCTGAATCTCGCTAACAAGGAAAATAAATCTGCATTTAAATTTGGCCCAGCATCCAAACAGTCATTCAAGGACACACCACCTTTGTCCTTGGCTGAACCATCAAAAACTATCCTCAGTTTGGTGATAGATTTGTCTCGCCGTACCACTGCATGGTGTGGCAGATAATGTGCTCCTGGCTCACCAGCTCACCGTGAACGGCCAAGCTCTGAAGGGCCAGTTTAACCTACACACCAAGTTAAGCTAGACTAAAAACTTACCGACTTGGAGGTCCTATTAGGTCCTACCTCAGGGTTGCTGACTCGATGTGGGCCTACCTTAGGCCTCAGTTGCATAAAATTAAGATAAAAACAAAAGGGGCACTATTTATGGTCTTCTTTCTAAACCTTTCAACAACAACACAACCTGCACCATTGCACGATGCAACAATCTTGTATCTAAACAACCAAACTGAATTGCAAGAGAGCTCTCTCTAAGACCACGGCCTGTAAGTGCCGCATTCAACCACAAGTAGGAAGGACGCGCAACGCCCCCAAAAAATGATGTCACAAGAGTGGCCAAACAATGATGTCACGAGAGCCCAAAAATGCTAGCTCGAAATTAAGTTAATTTTTCACTAACCTTACAATTATGAGAGGGATATATATACACCTTAATATATACAAGCAATGCTGCATCAATCAGTTTAGTTATCATATCGCCTTGGGACAACAATGGCTCTTCCTCTTCTAGATTTTCTAACACAGAATTCTCTACTGGAAGTATTGCTATTGCCTAATTTTCTGGCTGGTGATTCTCTTCGAAGATTCTCTTCATTTTTCCTTATAAATCTAAGAGCATCCTTGAATCTAGCACGAGTTTTATTTTTCAGTTAGAAGAGTTCCCCCTGCCTAGGTTTCCCCATAGCAACCCATTCTACGAATACATTTTTTGCTACATCATACAAATGAGCGCAGTATTCTGCCCACCTGGATTGACATTTACTTTTCCCCATTTTTTATTCTTAAAGCTATTCCACTCGTAGCCTTAATGGCAAGTTCAAGCTCACCGTAATACTTATTTAAGAGATCTATATGTTTTACATCATCACATGAGGGATTCCTACAAGCCAAAGCTTCTGCAGGAATCCTCACAAGCCTTAGTAGTGCATCAGTCTGCATTGTATAGTTATCTACTTCAGAATGACTAAGATTTGACCATTAACCTTATAGTAATCAGCATTATCACAGTCATTGTCTAAGTCAGGTGCTACCATACAATCAAGCCTACTACAAATGGGATATGATCAGATTCAAATACATCATAAAGTATGGACATGCTATTGATTATATTATAACCATCGTGGGAGGCAATACAGTGGTCTAGCCACGAGTAAGTCCCCCAGGCATCACTAACATATGTAAATGAGTCATTAGGGAGTAGCAATTTACTGGCAAGTTTGTAGTAGCATGCCTCACAGTAATTGATAAGAAGGTTATCAAAATCCGAACCAAGTTTAGTGATATTGCTGTTAAAATCACCAACCTCTACAACACATGAAGAGTCCAGCTCCTCTAGCAGTATATTTAGTGGACAGAATCTATCTAAAAATACCTCCTCATTTTCAATACACTCATAAGGCATATAAACATTGAATATATACAATATTTTTTATCAGTAGTTAGTTTTATGGCTCTAACCCACTTATATTCATAACTAATGGGCTCCATAAACCTATCCAGCTGTGAGTGCCGCATTATAGCTACACCTTCCTTCCTATTCTGCCTGCCCACAGTAATAACTTCACTATCATCATTGGGTGAGTTAGCTATTCTCCTGTAGTTAGACTTAATATTGTTTAAATTTTGCACTCTTGTTTAGAGAGCCAAGTTTCCTGAAAACATGAAATGTCATGTGCAGATAAAAGTTTATTGATCTCACTGTCAGCATTGACTTTTAGGCCTCTACAGTTATAGCTACTAACACCGAGTTTGTGAAACTGTGATATTATTTTTATACACACTATCACTGTTCTCATTGGGTGTCTCCGTGGGATTGCATGGTGGAGTCTGCTTACCCCTATTTTTGTGGACTGAGTTTTTCCTGAAATTCATGTTATACCAACTATAGTAGATTCCTTCAGGCCAGACTTCTGGCCCCATAAATACAGAGAGGTTCTCACATTCTGCCTTAATGTAGAAAGAGCTGTAGGCAGGCACGTGCGGAGTGGGGGTGGCTACAGGGGCTTGAGCCCTCTCATTTGAGCCTTGTGCCTCAGAAGTGCCCTTTTTTTTTTTTTAATATCTGTATAAATGCAGCGAAGAGTCGAAGAGCCATTTTTTTTTTTAGGGGGAGAGGAAATGGCGCCATTTTTTAACTTTTAGCCCCACCCCCCCTACCTGAAGTGTCCTGTGCATGGGCCTGGTTGTAGGTATCTGGTCGTTTACTGGTTAATTTGGAGCAGGTAGTCCCAATTTTTGTCATTTCACGCAGGTATATTCTAGTTCTGAAGCAGATTGGTCAGGTGGGAAACGGGAGGCAAATACATGGGCCTCCGAGATATTTTCTAAGGCGATGCAACTGCTTTGGCCAAGGCTGGGTTTGGCCAAAAGCGTTGCATCACCCTAGTCACTTTTTAAGTTTGGTTGATAAAGTTAAATGAAACGTGCATGCTTCATCTGAGTAATGATGTGCAGTTGATGTATTGAAATTCAAACCACTTTGTAGTTTAAATATTCTTACTAAGAAACTGGAAAAAGTGGGAAACTAGACGAAATACAGTAAATAACAATTAAACCAAATCTTTCTGAAGAAGTTCAGAGATCTTCACAAATGTTACTAAATTCATTATTAGTACTCAAAATATATGAGTGTTGTTACTTATAAGTAAATTCTATACAGTACAACTTTCCTGAGAGCAGATCTCGCACGTGTGTCAGAATTATAAGTGATGATAAACGGTAGCTCGCTATGGCCCTCCGGGCAGGTAGCAGTATATGTCACAGCTAGCTGTATATGTATATTGGTACTTACGTATTATCGGGACTACCAAACTGTTTATTATGTATTTTTGCTCTCGTCATTTTCGTTTTCGAAGTAATTACATTCACTCGTAATAGACATTAAATAGCTCGTGCTCGGCCGCGGAGTGACCTTGGACTGGGAAGCTTGACAGAGCACATGGGCAGCTCATGGGTTATCAGTTGGTGGCGGCTGCAGAATTTTCCGATGTGCCGTTTAGTCTGTGCACGGTTCCGAAGAAAGCGGACAGACACACAGACACATTTTAGCTCAATAGTATATAGGATGAAGTACGATAATTCCCACTGTTAAATATTTGGGCTTCGTGTCGACATTTACATTTTGGTTGGTTTTAACCTTGTTTTTGCTTCCGCCCGAATTGTGCATTTTGACGAAAGTCAAGCTTGTCACTCCACCTTAGACCTACAGTTTAACGTGGAATCGGAACCACGCCTCACCACCAGCCCAGCGTCTTAACCACTAGGCTACTCAGGGTAGGGTACCCATTTATCTACCAAACAATTTTTTTGTGTGTGTGTGTGTGGATGAACAGCTGGGTTTTGCTGCACGCCGCCTGCCGCCACCGGGTCTCGATCCCAAGGCGGATGGATTCGAAGTCAACGACGCTAACTGTTACACCACCGAGACGCACTTTCATATTTTATTTTATTTTTGAGATTTGTTGTAGTTATCAACTTGAAGAACATTTATTTCGATATTTACTTGGAATTAAGGGTGAAATAAATCCTATCTATCCAATCAGGTTCTTTTACTGTATAGCTTATATACAGGGTGTTCTAAAATTACCTAGTAAATTTTTGTGTTCTAAAATTACCGAGTAAACTTTTATATGAACGCAATATCTCAACAAAAATTATACGATATTTAACAATTTTATTTTAAATACAGCAACAATAATTGTTTATTTTAGATGTTCAAAGTGTCTTCCTTTAATTTGAACACATTGTTCACAACGTCCGACTACTGATCGACAGATATAAAAGTTTACTAGGTAATTTTAGAACACCCTGTATAACAAATGTACTAAGTTTTTACCAAAATAAGTGTAATTCTTGGCATGTACCAACTCAACTATGATCGAACCTACCTCAATGAGGGGAAAGTTGGTACAACAGATCCGACTAATTTTTCAACTAATTTATCTTCTTCAATCAATACAATGTGACAACTCTGACAAATGGACAAAAAGGACATTCGACGACTGTTCCGTTCTAACGGAATATTGGTGATGTTTTACACGCGTGTTCAAATCTTTTCCCGCTTGTCCAGTGTAAAAGGAGTCACATTGTTTACGACCAAGTTTATAGTTAATGCCTGAATTATTTTATTGGTAGTACTATTCTTTATTATGACATTTTTCACAATATTATCATATGAAAATACTATATTAATGTTCAAAAGCGTAAGTACATTAGCAATGCCTAAAAATCGTGGTAAAAATGGAAGTACTAAACTATTGTTCGACAAAGTGCGAGGGTTATTATTCACACGATAGAAGGTTTGTTTTGCCTTGATAAGGCGCGATTACAAAAAAGCAAATGGGTAACACAAATCGCTTCCAATATTGATGAGTTTTTCTAACTCAGCATCCATGTACTTCGGACTGGCTATCCGAAGAGCACGGAGAAACAATGAAGAAAATATGGCTTTCTTGATGGGGGTGTCGTGTCGAGAGTAAAAGTGTCATTTTATCAAGATTGGAACATATTATCATACCAGAAATGATAATTCACAGGCCTGCGATGGTTTTGTTGTAATTTGTGCACGCTGATTCCGAAAATAATATTAATTTTTCGCCATCATGTACAGATTTTTCACAAAATGTCATATTTCATATGACGCGTTCGGTGGAGAAGGGGCGAACGCCACAAAATTCGAAAAATGAGTTTTTTGTCGTATAATTATCCTTTAAAACCTTTGCTTTACCTATGCAAAAAATTAGATGTTAGTCTGCACTCTTTCACGGTAAAATTTAGGTTTTAATGTATCTCAGAGAAATTCACTCCGCATCATTGCTTCACATTGAACACATCTATCTACTTTCTGGTCACTCGACAATGCCCTGTGATGCTCAATTTGGCCAAATTGAACAAAATATAAAAAATAATTACAGCAATATTATTTACACCAAAAAAGATTATGTTACGGCCATAACTACAGCCGTTTCGCAGCGCTTCCTAGTTGTAGAAATGAAACAGGCTGATTTTCTCGATTTTGACGTCGATAGAACGTGCATTGTCATTAGGAAATCAACAACTACTAAATTTACAGATGCAAGAAAGTTAATATTTGACTTTCAACACAAAGAAGGCTCAGAGTCAACCTGACACCTGGTTCTAAAAACATTCAACGTGAAAGTTTGGTTGACACGAAGAAAGTCCTTTTACCTCCGCTTCGCATAAAATTGGGCTTGATGAAGCAATTTGTTATGCGTTTGGATGAAGATGGAGAGTGTTTTAAGTATCTGTGTGGTAAATTCCCAACTCTTTCGGAAGAAAAATCGAAAGAAGGAATTTGGATGTTGAAACGGGATACTCCAGAATTAGTACCTAAAAGAAAAGGAACAGCGCGTATATTCGAGACTAAACGGCACAGATCTCACAAGAAAACTCAGGACAAAGATGAATATGTAATTGACGTTAATAGTCTTCTTTCTTTTTAAAGTTGTTTGCATTTGTAATTAGTATAACAAAACGAAATAGGTACCTAATGTAAATTGAAACAAATAATATTTATTTATTTGTTATTTGTTCCCTTCCAGTTTGCACAAAATCCTTACGTGATAGAAAAAAATGGACACCTTATTCGAAATTAGCGTAGTTGAATTATATAAAATCAGTTATTAGTAAGAAAACAACTCTTACAAAGTTCTCATTCGCAGACCTGTGCAATGAATACTTTGTAAGTTACGTAACCGAAACATTAATTTAGGGATAAGGGGTTCCGCAGACTGAAATAAAAGTTCTTTCAGGTAACACATCACGGAACTCGGTGCTTTTCATTGCTATGTACAGTAATTTTCTTCCGTTGTACACATAATCGGGTTCATCGAACGCCCACCTTTCATCGTCTCCGTTCAGGTTTTCTCCGGTCACCACTGAAATTGATTCTTTGCAGGATCTGGCATATGAGCTCCGATAAAGTACGACGAAGTTCCTATGATTGATAAATGAGAAACACGTGTTTGTAGCATATATATATATATATATATATATATATATATCTATCTATCTATAAAAAGGCAGTCCTGTCCGTCCGTCTGTCTGTTGATACCATGTGTTTACCATTAACGATTCTGAACCTAGAAATAAATGTGCTTTGCTTTGTTTCAACTGTTTACTGTAGCGCCTAATTAACCGCCAATTACTGAGGGTTCATTTATTCCGTGAATAAAACTATTGAGAAGAACACAGCAATGAAAATCTTAAACTTCACATCCGACCCACTGTATCAAGATTTGTGAAGTTTAAGATTTTCATGGCTGCGTTCTTTTCTATAGTTTTATTGACCAAATAATTGACTCCCCAGCACCGCAGGTGTAGCTAAATGGGCCCGTAGGGCCCACTTTGGCTATTGTCAGGGCCAGCGAGAGCTGCCCCGGGTAAGGATTGGTATATGGGCCCCCATGTTTACTCGGTATTTTTTATGAATGTTTTTTGTGTACAAAACAAGCAAATTGATTATATGTCCAAGTCACTGTTCAAAACCTACAGTATGATAATCTCTATAAAATGTGTATGTTCATTAATTATATTTCCTTTCTCTTATTTAATCAATTGCTTTATTAATATTTTTAGATTTTATACCCCCTCTTTCCGAGCTCCGGGGATTCAACCCGGCTTCCCCGCCCCTCGGTGGCCCTGCCTATTGTATATGAAATAGTCGCCCCGACCAGTGTTCGAACCTACCACTTCTTGAGTAAAAGGTTAGGGCGCTAGCCACTACACTACAACAGAACAAAAGTTAATACAACCTGTCATATATTTAAACAACCAAGGAAACGCATAACTCTTTCGCGTCCAGAGGCATTTTACGTGTAAACCCTTCCACATTCGAGGTAATAACCAGTAATTCATTCAAAATATCTGGTACCATAAATGGAACAATCGAGCCTGTGGCTCCAATCTTTAAAAAAGGAAATAGAAACTTGGCAAAAAACTACAGACCCATCAGTCTCACCTCCATTATTTGCAAATTACTCGAAAGTAGCATTAGAGTAAAGTTACTGAGTTCCTTGAAGATGCAACCTATAAATGATAGCCAGCATGGCTTTCGAAATGGAAGGTCCTGTCTAACCAACTTGATTGAATTTTATGATGGAGTCCTATTGCATTTGGACAATAAGAGTCAGTAGATGTAGTATACTTAGATTTTGCAAAGGCATTTCATACTGTTCCTCATGCAAGATTGTTGGTAAAAGTTAGAGCCCATGGTACAAGAGGTCATATAGCTGACTAGAAGAATGGCTGAGAAACAGAAAACAGAGTTCATCTAAATGGAAATAAGTCTACTTGGAGACCCGTATTGAGCGGA
Source organism: Bathynomus jamesi (assembly GCA_023014485.1). NCBI lineage: Eukaryota > Metazoa > Arthropoda > Malacostraca > Isopoda > Cirolanidae > Bathynomus > Bathynomus jamesi. Next base: position 341,112 of record JAJOZX010002861.1, read on the forward strand.
GTCCCACAGGGGTCTGTGCTGGACCTCTGCTTTTTGTTGTCTATATAAATGATCTAGAGAAGGGCCTATCATGTAAAACCTCAAAATTTGCTGATGATACAAAATTAGGCCATAATGTTAAGTCAGTAGCAGGAGCAATGACAATACAAAAAGACTTAGACAGAGTAACAGCCTGGGCAGATAAGTGGGAGATGAAATTTAATGTTGATAAGTGCAAGTTATGCATATTGGGCCAAAAAAATCCAGAATTTGAATACAATATGAATGGAATTTGGATTAAAAATGATGATAAAGAGAAAGACTTGGGTGTCACTGTAACTAATGAACTTAAACCCTCAAATCACTGTACGGTAATCAGAAATAAAGCAAATGCTAGACTCGATCTCATGCAGACACACATTGAATACAAATCACCCAATATTATAAAGCAACTATACATTTCATATGTGAGACCCCTCCTCGAATACTGCATTCAATTTAATAGTCCCTATTTGATACAAGATATTGAAAAACTGGAAAAAGTACAGAAACGAGCAACAAGAATGATCCCATCTCTAAGACAATTGACATAAGGAAAGACTGGCGTATTTAAGTATGTTCTCATTAAAAAGGAGGAGGTTAAGGGGTGATACGATAGAGGTGTATAAAATGATAAAAGGGTTGGATAAGATAGATTTTGAGTCTCTTTTCATTAAAGATCACAATAACTAGACTAGAGGTCATAGTATGAAATTATTTAAGCCAAGATGTAGAACAAATTTAAGAAAACATAGTTTTACAAACAGAGTAATTAAGTTTTGGAACAGTCTGACAGAAGAAGTGGTGACTTCAGATACACTTGATTCTTTGAAAAGAAGGTTGGATAGTTTGATGTCTGCAAGGGACATCTGGTGATGGTGTTTAGGCCCATTTTTATTGCATGAATGGTACTAGTTTATTTCATATATATTATGTGCATTTGGTGATAGATCCTACAGCTCAACACAGGTGTTGTGGGATATAGGGAGGCAGCATCTTGGGTTAGGGGATACTCTCTGTCCTTACACACCCCATTTAAAGATATTCCTCTGCTGAGCGGTGCCCCCATAGTACTGTGAGGTATTGAAAAACTCATGATCTTCACTTGCCCCACAAACACCTTTAAATGGGAGACCCAAAATGGGTGCACACACATTTCTACATTACTGTACAGTCTTTACAGCCACACCTACACTTTTCCTCCTAAGTATATATATTGTAATGTATATGGTTGTAAATTGTGACTTGGTCCGCAATTGACATGGACCGTGACTTATTTTTGGTTGGCAAGGTACTGGTATTGATGGGTACCGTAATGAAATTGACTGGATTCTTTGGATCTGATATATTTGCATGTCAGTTATAAATAGATATAGAGTGTAACATATTTGTGGATAGTAGCCTATTATGACTGATCCTCTGGATCCAGAGATTCTATCTTTAGTTTGAAATTGATAATTAATTAGTTTTAAATTGATAATTAATTAGTTTTGTAAAAATTGGTTGTTGCCAATGTACAGGCAGTTTTTACATAGTGGAGCCACCTCGATGGGCCGAAGTGGCCCCTAGTGTGCCCACTATAAAAATTTCTTATGTTCTTATGATGTTTCATATACATATATCGGGTGATTTTTTAAACATATGACACTTTAAAAGAGAATTAGTTCCCTAGTGTAAAACGTACTCTGTGATATTCTCTCAGCTCATTAACTCTTTGCTGACGAACAACAAAATTTTGCAGTAATCTGGACAGAGTATCTGTTGAAGTCTTGAGAAATTCTTGTTCAAATGATGCTTTCAGTTCTTATATTGTGTGTGGATTCTACTTAAAAATACTATCTTTTAATTAACTCCACACATAAACGTTTCAGGGGTTTAGATCTGATGTTGGTGGCCATAATATTCCTTCGTCATAAACCGCAGGAAATCTGTTGGACACTCTCTTCCGTCGAAAGTAACGTGTAAGTATCGTAAGCTGAGAGGATATTACATAGAGCATATTTTGCACTACGGGACTAATTCACAATATTTAGAAAAGGTACAGAAAAAATTATGTTAGGTTAGGCTAGTTAAGGTTAAGTCAGGTTAGGTAAAGTTAAGACAAATTAAGCTTGATTAGATCATTTTGTTTCGTTGTCTTTGTATGTGCAGATCGAAATTTTTTGTCGATAAATTTTTCATTTGAGAAAGATTTGTCAACGATTCGAGAATTTTGTTCGTCGGTCAAAAGTTTTGTTTTTCAAAAGGTCACAGTGACGTCGGAAGATTTTTCTGTGAAGTGATGGAAATATGGCTCTTTATGTGATTTTTTTTACTGTCCATCCTCACCCCTTTTGAAATAAATCAACAATCTTAATACTATGTCAAACACCAAGTAAATAGCTTTAAAGAAATTACAGAACTTAAAAGGAAGAGTTTGGGAGATAAATTCATAAAATTTTAATGAATAAGAAATATGTTAATGAAATTCATTAACGTACCAGTGCCAATCCATCTATGATACTTTGTCTTTGAGCAGCTGTTGTTAAGAGTTTATTGCTGACCAAATCCATTCCCAGTGTCTGACAGTAACTTCTAGCTTCTTTCCAAGTTAGAGGGTTTCCGTTTTTAAGAACACAGCCGTACCATTTGTAGCCATTGTTCGGGTATGTTGCGCACGGAAAATCTGTTAAAATTAAAATCACGAAATTAATAGTAGAAGATGACAAATTCAGTTTATTCTATGTACGTCATGCAACAAAGTTCGTTCCCTTACCTCCTTTTTTAAAATGCGTCTTACACTTTACGGGAGCTCGCATTCCATTGATATTTTCGGAAGGCTCTCTCAGCAATTCTGTCATTAGACACTGACCATTTTCATAACAATACAAATGAGCCGAGTCTTCTCGTGTGGCAAAGATCGCACAAACAATTTCAGAAGGGGCGAATATTTTCTTAATATGGTCAGGTTCAACTTCCAGAAGAGACTGGTTGACGTAAACTGAAGACCAGGTTGTTGAGACTAATCCAACAGCAAGTTGGATAAAATGCAATAAAACTGCACACAAGAAATGTTGAAGCATGTTTCCTTGGGTCTCTTAACAGTCTACAAGGAAAGAGACGATAAAAATAAGCCACATTGGGGGAAAGGTTTATGAGTAAAGTTGATGTGAATTATAAATACTAGCAAAAGTGGGCCCTATGGGCCCGTTTAGCTATTGCCGATTAATTAGTACACTACTAGTCATTAAAATGGAACACGCTTTTTATAAATAGCGTTTAAGGGAAGAAGGTTCATGTGATGAGGACACAAACCTCTTTGATCTCATTACTAAAAAAAGTATTGGGATTTTCACATACACACAGTCCCCTTCACACACACACATATATATATATATATATATATATATATATAGTGAAAATAACCACGAAAGAAAAAGGAAACAGAATGGTGCTCAAGCACTTTCGTCTAATGACATACTCAGGAACACTGAAATAAATAACCAATTCAAGACTATATATAGGTCACAATAAATAAATAAATAAAAAATATATGAAAATTGTTGGAGGAGCATAAAAATTCCCTTTTCGTTCTTATTTTCATCATAAATATTATTCACGTGTTACTTTCGTGAAATTATATATATATGTATAGAAACGACGTAAGTATAGAGGAGCGTTCTGCACACGAGGAAGAGAAATAACGAACAAATGAAAAATGAGGTGAACCGCCCTGGAATCGAACCCAGGATCTTCCGATTGCCGGTCAGATGCGCTATCCATTACACCACGGGCCTCGATCAGTCATAAGTCGAAATTCTCCTACATAGGGCAGAAACCAATGCCCTGAGAGGGCACCCTCGCAAATCGTGCGGTTCACCTCATTTTTCATTTGTTCGTTATTTCTCTTCCTCGTGTGCAGAACGCTCCTCTATACTTACGTCGTTTTTATGCATTAATATACTGCGTGGTCATTGCAGTTAAATGTACATATTCACGATTTGCGAGGGTGCCCTCTCAGGGCATTGGTTTCTGCCCTATGTAGGAGAATTTCGACTTATGACTGATCGAGGCCCGTGGTGTAATGGATAGCGCATCTGACCGGCAATCGGAAGATCCTGGGTTCGATTCCCGGGCGGTTCACCTCATTTTTCATTTGTTCGTTATTTCTCTTCCTCGTGTGCAGAACGCTCCTCTATACTTACGTCGTTTCTATACATTAATATACTGCGTGGTAATTGCAGTTTTATATATATATATATATATATATATATATATATATATATATATATATATATAACTTGCCTTGAATTAAGTAGAGGTTATTTCAGTATTTTTACTTAATTAAATTACAAAGAATGACGGGTTTCAAAACGAACCAAATCCAACGAATTGCAGCGAGTGTCTGACATCTCTGAATACACACGAATTTAGGCTAGTTCATTCTTTTGTTTGGAGTTGCATCCACTAGTAACGTTCTGTGTTTATAGCGACTATTATTGATCCGTTTATGCCCATCTCTTCATACTGTCACTGTAATCGGATCACAACGCTTTCATGAAGTAAATATTTTTATAAATCTATTCATCGCTTCTACAGTATATAGAAATATAGGCATTTTTTATTTAATTATAGGCCTCTATATATTTAAAGAAAAAAAATTAGGATATCTTTGGGAGTAATTCCGAATGTAGGGTTTACAAAGTTTGAAGCACCTTTTTTTTAAAGAATTAAGTTTCTTATCCCATAACAGGGAGTGAGTAAGTGTTTGAAAACAAATATGCAGAAAAAAGTTGAAAGAATTCAGAGGCCTATCTTCTTTGTTCAACTTCATTCTTCTTTTAACACAACAAAACAGTATGAGACGGGTAATTTACTATACGAAAAGACTGGAATTTCGTTTTTATTACCTCTTGTCTAAATCTATTGACTTTAACGTCGTATTCAATAAATGAAAGTATTGATTAACAATTCAAAAAATTATTAATATTTTCAAATATCTTCAAGATATTAATTGAAAGCGAAACTAAATAATTAGTCTCATACGAACCAATAGGTAAATCCATCAAAAAAATAATTATATATATATATATATATATATATATGATTAAATTGCTAGACTTTGATTTTAAATCCAAACTATTTGAATTAAGTTTACGATACGCTGTGATTATTATATATATACACACACACCAGTATATATACAGAATGACTACATATCAAAAACCTATTAAAAGAAGATTGAAATAAAATCGAACTGTGTCAGTTTAATTAAAGCATTTCCAAATCGGTGATTATAATTAAAGATTATAACGTCGTAGTAATTCTGTACCTTGGTCTTTCTTCGTACGAAGGTCAAGATGGTGCCGTCACCTATTGTCCTGGACTGGTAGAGGAGCGAGTTACTCTCTCGCGATCTCCATCGCATATAGCCAGGCACACCCGGCTCATCTGGTACCCTCCTGAGCTAGTCTAGTTTTCTTTTGAAGAATTCCACGTTAACACCAGTAATGTTCCTGATCTCCTTCGGAAGCTGGTTGAATACTTTGGTTTCATGACAAGCAAGTAATTTTCTTTTACAGTTGAGGGTGTTTTTTTTGTCGGGCCCTTAGTTCAGGCACGTGCACAGGGGGGGGCTTGGGGTGCTTGAGCCCCTGCCCTTTTTCTTCTTCATATCAAAAGTGCCTTTTAGTCAAAATTCATAAATCTATTGATTCGACATAAATTTGAATTAATTAGTTATATTTTTATTTAGTTTACTGCTACTTCAACAGATTTTCAAAACTGGAATTACTTTGATCTATGATTTTTTATTAGAATAATAAACTTAACATACCGTTACTATTATTTTGTCAATCAGGGAGGGTGTCCCTAGTGGTAACACTGACTGCAGCTGTCACTGTTGATTGCGTCTCTCGGGTATGTGGGTGTATTGTTTACTGTTTGTTTATTTTACGTTAACCTAAGCTAACTAGTGATTTCTCACTGATAATTATGGTAAGTTGGAATCCAAAGCAGTGTGACATTACTCCAAAAAATTGTATGACATTACTCGTAAAGTTGGTAAAAACGTCCACGTCCCCTACTAGGCTAGGCCCATCAGTACACCTGTGTGTCAAACGATGGATTTTGGTGTTTTAGTACTGGCATGAATTTCATTAAATTAATAAATGATTTATTAAACAACATATCATAACCTTTTCATTTTTAATATGAAATTGATTTTTAAAAACGATACAATTTTCATTAAAAGTGAATAAAAATACCTAGATTATTTATTATAAAACGATGCAATTTACCCGCAAGGACGACAATTACGGTAGATCCTTCTGCCCTTTATCCTGCTGATTGATACTTATAAAAGTTATAAGTAAAGTAACTATTTAGAAATTGCATGCTATTAAATATTGTGAATTTGGTTAACAAAAGCTTAATTAGGTCTACTGCCTAGATTAGATTAGATTAAGCCTAAGATAATAAAAGTGAAGGGAAATATATTTTTGAAGCAATTGAATAATAATTGAATAATTGTAAATACACTCCAATATTTCAATATCTTCATATCTTTTGAAAATCTTGCAATAAAAACATACCTTTTTACGACAAATTTTCATTTATTTTCTTTAATCAGCTTTATATACAAAAATAATGCATTGAATTTAATGGCATTTAAGAATATTTACCACATACAATTTTAAAATTTTTCTTTGTGTGTGTATACATATATATATAGCCTATATGGCATTGCGGATTTCATTTTTAAAAATGTTAGGGGAGTGCCCTTTTTTCAACTGAGCCCCCTGCCCTTCTGAAAGTCTGCGCACGTCACTGCCTTAGTTGGGGAACACTAAACATTCTACTTTTCCTATTTTCCAGTGTTTGGTTGGTTATTGGGTTCCGTTTGAGGTTTGGTACCAGTTTTTCTATTATTTTCCGCATGTAAATGATAGTGTATCTCTCTCTCTCCTTCTTTTCAGTGAATACACGTTTGATTTACGGTCTTTCCCAGTAGTTGAGTTCTTTGCAGCCATCAATCTTAGGTGTGAAATTTCATTGAATTTCTTCCAGTTTATTAATTTTTTGTCTTTCATATGGGAGCGTTAAGACAGCAGTATTCAAGTTTCGGTACGAACAGTGTTTTGAGCAGGGAAATGATTATTTTCTTGTCCTTCTTTTAAAGGTTCTCAGTACTGTCTCGCACCTCTTGTTTATCGCTATCTGATTTTGCGTTTCAAATTTCGCATCGTCGGTCATTCTAACCCCTAAATTTATTGCTTTCTTGCTTCTCTGAATTTCCTGTCTGTTGTTAGTTTTAGCTTCCTCATTTCACCATGTTAAATTTGATGATGTTGTCTTCTGATCATCTGTATATTCTGTTTGTATTCTCTTGTAGGACCTCCACCTCTTTTGCAATACTGATTTTTTTGCTGATTTTTGTCTCGTCCACAAAGGATGTTACTATTCTGTTGTTGGTTACTTCATTGTCTATGTCTGTTAGCATGATAATGAGCTGCATACATCCGATTCTGATGATATACCTTGGATTTACGACTTGCTGACGTTCTTTGAAGAAGTTTCCGCAGCACTGGTCGATCCTCAAGTTAAACGTTTCCAGATTTACTGTGAAGAAATTGTTCGACACTCACTGGGAGTGTTGCATTGATAGTGTAAAAGTCCTTCGCTATAAGCGGAAAGAGATGCATAATGTCTTGCTGATTTTGTTGTTGCCAAGAGAGAAGTGCCATGGACTGTGAGATTGCTGGAATCGTATCGTATTTTTGAGACTTTCATTTTATTCTCTGCGTCATCTTTTGGTACAACTTAAAATTACAGATCATTTGCACGCGCAAACTGCTTCAGAGTCCGAATGTCTCCATGTCGACGTTGAGAAGCAAAACATCAGCAGTGTTAAAGTTTCTGCAAGGCGACAGGGAAAAGGGTTATGACTCGAATTCAATCGATCGATGGGATATATGAGAACAAATTTAGATTGAAATGGACATTCTCCGGGGAAAAGCAAAGGAAAAAAAAAGAAGACATTTCGATTATGAAAACGAAGTTGAAAATGCAGCAATGCCGGAGCAGAAGTTTCATCGAGAATTTAGTATCTTCTACACAGAACGCTCGACATCAGTAAAAGATTTTCCCGTCCCGTGAAGTACTATGATTTGTTTAGTTCTTAACGTAAAAGAATGAAGAAAATTGTGGACGGAAATGTTATTGGAGCGAAGTGCGGTCAGTTTGCATTGAAAATGATATGGCATTGGAAAATCCCTCCACTGCTCCAGCATTTTCAGTCTCTCTTGCTTCGTCTCCCAAGGACACTTGTCACTAGTGGGTGTTATTTCCTACAGTACTGATATTTAACTTTAAATGGTGTGTGAGTGTGTGTATATATATATATATTTTTCTTTTTCTAATCCAAGAAAACGCTCCTTTGATGAATGACACAATATTTGTAAGCTCCGCCCATCGTGCGCCCTCTTGAATCTGGGAGTTCGTAGTCACTAGTCACCTAAAAAAATGTGGTCACTTTTTTCTTCAGCTTTGCTTCCAGTAAGGTTGTGCTCTGCTTAGACTGCGATTCGTTTTCTTTGAAACCTTAAATTTTAGTTCCTTCAGAATTTTTTTTTTTTTGCAAATTCCTTGTTTGAGGCCGTTGGAGTTTATACTTTATAACTCGAACCTTTCATTGTGAAATTTCTTCACAACTTTAAACTTAGTTCAAATTTTTTACAACTTAATTTTGAGAGCCACTGTGAGTGTACGGTCATGAACTTGGTGTCGTAACGTAACAGTGAGTATTTGCACAGTGAAGTTTGATAAGATTTGCAAATAGATTTGTTTAGGCTATTATTGCCAATAACTATCAACTATTTAATTTTAAAGATTAATTGCCCTATTACGAACTTTGGATTCATTCTGCTCTTTACAGTTCCGAAATTAATTTAGGATCTAAACATAATTATATTTGTATATAACAAAAGCAAAAACAAACAAAACATCTTTAATGCGGATCATTCACAATTCATAGCCACTTAACCTAACATACAACTTCTTACGTATTGTACACTGAACTTAATACAAAAATAAGGCCAACATAGGCATAGCTACTTAACCTAGCATACTGGCATACTGTTTGATTAATTATTTGACAATTTTATGTACTGTATATTGTTATTACATGAGACATCAGTAACTGAAAAAGATAATTTGTATACGTAGAAGAAAATAAGGCTCGGTAAATCTCTAGGAGCGTGTTAATTAAAAAAAGTGGTTAGAAATAACCACATATATTTCCAAATAAAATATAAACAAAATAAATAAAAATAACAACCCTCGTTTCTAACCAACTAGTGAAGTTGGGTTTCCCTAATTAACAAAAAGAAGAATGACAAAACTCCGTTTTCTTTGTTTGAGAAACTTTTTTCTTTCTTGAAAAATTTTGACTGCATGAAGCGGGCTAGTTTTTCGTAAAAAATTCTCGTGGTTCCCCAACTAACCAGGCAACTTAAAGACAACCTTTAAACCTCACAACCTTTAAAAACTCATTAATAACCACTGCAATTAAACAAAAACCCTGTTTAACTAAATAGAGGCCTATCAGAACTAGGTGTAAGTAATTTAATTAAAATATCACTAAGGTAAGAGAAAAAACTAGGTATCTAGAAGAAACTCGAACCGGGCTACAACTGCCCTAACTAAATAATTAAATGGCTGTTATAGCCCCTATTAAAACTTAAAGGCAATATAGCCCTAACTTAACTTGAGTAAAAACCTTCAAAACCTTAAACCTTTAAAAACAAAAATTTAAGCGCAACACAGCCCTAGCCTAACTTAAACTGCAAAACCTAGGTCTGGGAAATAGCCCCTATAAATAAATAACTTAGTGTGTTAAATAGAAACTTAAAACTTAACAAATAAAATTCAAATCTGGAAACTAAATGAAACTTATGGATTAGTTAGAAACAGAAAGGGTAACGTTCAACTGGCAACTTCATTTTTGGTAAGTCTAAATTGATTTTAATGAATTTAGCTTGACCATAGTTAGTAATCCGGCTGCTGACCAAATTTTAATCTTAAAACCACTGCAGCCTACAGTGAAAAAGTCTGTAGCTATGTTGACAGTGTCTAAATGGGCCATTATTATTTCTATAATTACTGTGTCTATTTAAAGTAAACTTAGCCTTAATATTACACCTAAATAAAAATAATCTCTCAAAAAATAAAATAATTCTTCGATAAATTTTTCAATAGAGCGCTCCATTTTTCAATATTAAACATACACTCATAAAACTTATACCATTTGAAAGCTCACATTTTTCTGAGTCTAAAAATGTAGTAATCCAAAAGTATCAATAGCAAATAAAAAGTAACTAGGTTTAAATATAAAACCCTATACCGATCAATTTGTGATGCGTGATCTTTACGGGGGCTCCGACCCCGTACCCCTGAGACCTAAATTATACAAATGATAATGTAATAACAAATTCATGTTAGGTTAGGTTAGCGTAACAATTATCAAAAATACTATCTTACAACACAGACTGAAGATTCATAACTTAGCCAACCTTTATAATGTAGTTAATGACGTCACGCGTCAAACAATTAATTAAATCGTTACTTTTTATTTGCTATTGATACTTTTGGATTACTACATTTTTAGACTCAGAAAAATGTGACCTTTCAAATGGTATATGTTTTATGAGTGTATGTTTAATATTGAAAAATGCAGGGCTCCTAGATATTATCCTAAGGCTCACCTGAAGATCAGGGCTCCCAGCCTTCTCTAGTTAGTCTTATAAGGCTAACTAACGAAAATATCACGACCTAATCTAACCAATCGTTAGGTCAACTGTACGCCCTTGACGATTGGTTAGGTTAGGTCGTGATATTTTCGTTAGATAGCCTTCCAAAACTAACTAAAGAAGGCTGGGGGCCCTGATCTAAAGGTGATCCGAAAATAATTGTAGCTTAATGAAAAAATTGGAGAAATTATTAAAATAAAAAAAAGAGCTTAATAAAAATGCTGATGAATTATGGGAAGCCGAGTTGGGATATGATTTTGTGGAAACTATATTTTAAATTATTAATTATACAACAAACAAAACATCTTTGTTGTGGATCATTCATAATTAATCCATAGCCACTTAACCTACATACAAGTACAATCTTACGTATTATACACTGAACGTAATAAAAAATAAGTCCAACATAGCTATTTAACCTAACATAAAAGTACATACAAATACAATCGGTACTTAACGTATTATCGGGACTACCAAACTGTTTATTATGTATTTTTGCTCTCGTCATTTTCGTTTAAACTATCGAAAATATCACAACTTAACCTAACCAATCATCAAGGGCGTACAGTTAACCTAACTGGGCATTCAGTTGACATAACCGGGCATTCAATTAACCTAACAGGTTAATATTGGTTATTTCACAAATATCTTCTGATGTCCGATTAGGTCAACTGAATGCCAGGTTAGGTTAATTGAATGCCCAGTTAGGCCAACTGTACGCCCTTGATGATTGGTTAGGTTAAAATGTGATATTTTCGTTAGTTTAAATGAAAATGACGAGAGCAAAAATATATAATAAACAGTTTGGTAGTCCCGATAATACGTAAGTACCATACAATCTTATTATAACACAACTTAATATGCATATATAATCTTTGCTACATTACAAAAATAAGGTATTGTAAACCAGCAGTTGTCTGAACCAAGACTGTCATATAGGTAAGAGGTCACAGTATGTGAAGACAGGACATTGCACAATAACATATTAGAGCTGTTTTGGACCCTACTAATGAAATTATATATATTCTTCCGGATTAACATTTGGCTGGTAGGTAGGTTACGCGTAGTAACCATAAAACTGGCACTGCACCATTTTGGTTGACTACATAGCATACGAAAAATATTATAAGCAACAGAGTTTATTCATAGCAGTTTTTGTATAGTTCCACCACAGCTGGAATGTATACAATGCAGTACAGTAAGTTCTAAAAAGATAAGTTTTAACTGATTCTGAACACACCAAATTTCCTTACTAGCATGTTACCCTGTACAATGTACATACAGCTTTTTACGTTGCCTCTCAATATCAAGTTCAACTCGTGAGTAATTACATGACTTAAGTATTTACACGTGTCTTTGACAGGTATTGCCTGACCATTCATTTCAAAAGATCCACATGATACATGTTTAATGTTTCAGTAGATTACACCTAAAAATCAAAATACAACTCTGCCCCATTATAGGTGATGTCATTTTCTATATCATATTGTTCACATATCTCTAATAGTACTCTCAGCCGATGGGGAGAGGGTGACAGAAGAACAAGGTTATCAGCATACGTTAAATGATTAATTTTTTCCTTTCCAATGACACTGCCAGTACGTGCAGTTTTTAGTTCATTGGTAAGGTCATCCATGTATATACAGAAAAGATAGGGCGATAATATACCTCCTTGCCTAACGCCATTAGTCACCTTAAAACCTGATGATATAGTGCTTTTCCATCTTACAAACATGGTCTGCTCTGTATACCAGAATGCAAGTATCCTAAGTATATATTTAGGTACCCCTCGACACAAGAGTTTCTTGAAAAGTTTGTGATGGTTAACTCTATCAAATGCTTTTGATGCATCCAAAAAACAGGAATATACATTGCTGTTTGACATTTTGTACTTTAGGACGGCTTCCTTTAGCATATAAATACACATGTCAGTACCATGTTTCACTCTAAAGCCAAACTGATTGTCATAAGTCTGCAAAAGTACTTATCCTATCATAAATAACATATTCTAACACCTTAGAAAGTATACTGGCAAGTGCTGATAGCCTATAATTTTTCTTATCACAGATACTAGCACCCTTATTTTTAACAACTGGCAACAATACAACTGACAAAATGGACGGTGGCAAGCACCCATGTATCATACAGCTTGTTAAGCACATTGCAAGCATAGGTATTATACTAGGGCTACAACATTTTAAATGTTCTGCTTGTATGCCATCTAGGACACAACTTTTGTTATCATCTAACTTATGAATAGCCTTCCAGATTTCTGAGTCATTAATTAATAGCTCCTCGGAGCATTCTACATTTAGGCATACAGTTAGTCTACCCCCCTCACCCCCGAGACAATTAAATAGGGTTTCATAATGATTTTTCCACGGTTATGCAATGTTTTTTGCACCATGTACACCCTCTATTATATTTGGCAAGGTAAGATTACTATTGTTAATTTTATTAACCTCCTTCCAGAATGTTATATATATATATATTTTTTTTTTATTGGGTTCAGAATCCCAGCTGAGCCGTGAACGGCCAAGCTCTGAAGGGCCAGTTAAGCTACAAACCAAGTTAAGCTAGACTAAAAACTTACCGACTTGGAGGTCCTATTAGGTCCTACCTCAGGGTTGCTGACTCGATGTGGGCCTACTTTAGGCCTCATTGCATAAAATTAAGATAAAAACAAAAGGGGCACTATTTATGGTCTTCTTTCTAAACCTTGCAACAACAACACAACCTGCACCATTGCAAGATGCAACAATCTTGTATCTAAAGAACCAAACTGAATTGCAAGAGAGCTCTCTATAAGACCACGGCCTGGAAGTGCCGCATTCAACCACGAGTAGGAAGGACGCGCAGCGCCCCAAAAAAATGATGCCACAAGATTGCCCAAACAATGATGCCACGAGCCCAAAAATGCTAGCTCTAAATTAAATGAATTTTTCACTACCCTTACAATTATGAAATGGATATATATATACACCTTAACTTAATATATACAAGCAATGCTGCATCAATCAGCTTAGTCATCATATCGCCTTGGGACAACAATGGCTCTTCCTCTTCTAGATTTTCTAACACTCCCCACCGAAGAGGCATTGTTGTCATTACCTTCTGCAAATTTAGCCAAGCCTTCTCCATGAAGCTGTAACTCAAATGTTTCATCTTGACTATCCGTGCTTTTGCTGATTTCTAAAGCATAGAGTTTTTGTATAGGTCTCTTTAATTTCCCTCCTGAAGTCTTTACTAGTGCAGACCTAACTAAATTGTCTTTACCAACAAACAACTCTTCAGTTATGCCAAACTTCCAGCATTGCCTTGGTCTTTCATCCCCAATCATTACCACTTCTCCCACCTTGATACAATTTGCATTGGAGCCCTTTACCTTGCCTGATGGGTAATAATTGAGTTCTGGCAAGTATTCTATCTGCCATCTCTTCCATAACTGATCTTGTAGCTCTTCTAGGTACTTGAACCTTCTGGTTAACTCTTCTTGATGTTAATCGTTTACCACAAAGAAAATGATTTGGTGTCAATGGCTCTGCATACTGTTATAAACAAAGGTGATAGGCCTACTGTTCACCATTGCTTCTACTTCACACAAAACAGTGCAGAATTCTTCTTTGCTCAAATGAGCATTAGCTAAAAGTTTCTTTAATGGACACTACACTTCTCACTAGCCTTTCCCAAAATCCTCCCCACCATGGTGCTCTCTCAACAATAAACTCGCACTGTACCCCATGGTGTGAAAAGTAGGATTGGAATCCCTCCTCTTTTAGCAAGGACCAAACTTCTTGGAGTTCCTTTGCAGTCCTTTTTTGAAGGTTTTTGCATTATCCGCTATGATTTTATTTGGGAAACCCCTTCTGTTCACAAACCTTTTAAAGGCCAAAAGAAATACATCACTATTTAAGTTGCTTACCAACTCCAAATGGATTGCTCTGGTGGTAGCACATATGACAAGACATATATAACCTTTGTTAGACTCCCTTTGCTCATACACATAGACTGGACCTGCGAAGTCTACTCCCACTACATCAAATGGGGCAGTATAGAGACACCGTTCTTTTGGAAGTGGAGCCACCTTTTCATAATAAGGCTTTGCACTCCAACGCTTGCAAACCACACATTTATGTAAAACCTTTTTTACTACTTGTCTAATTTTGGGAATCCAAAACTGGTGTCTGATCTCTATTATCACTTCTCTAACTCCAGCATGTAACAACTTATGATGAGTATCCAGGATCAAGAGTTCCACAAAGTGCCCCCCAGAAGGTAGCAAAATTGGATGTCTTTTCTCCTCTGGAAGCCCAGAAAACTGTAGTCTACCTCCTACTTTCAATAAATCCTGATCCAAAAACACATCCAAACCCTTGAGAGCAGAATGTGTTGGTAGAACCTGTAACGGACGGCTGGTGAGCAATTCCCTCTCTTCACCAAATTTTTCCTTCTGCACATATATCACCCAGTATTGCTTGGCTTGCTGAATCTCCTTACTGTTCAGAATTCCTTCCCTTCTTGTTTCTCCCTTAATATTGTTTGTAAATCTATATACCCATGCTGTCACTCTTAACAACCTTTTCAGACTGCTAATGTCCTCAAGCCTCAATATGGGGTCTGCTGCATAACTTGACAACTGTTCACAGTACATTTTCTCATTTCATTCACCCATTCTTCTTGAGCCTGGCATTCTCCTACAATAGGCTGATTAGAAGGCCAGTTTTCACTTCCAAGTTTTAGCCACTCTGGCCATTCACCACAAACTTGACTGTGCAAGATCTTTCACTGAAATTCCTCGTGTTGGTAAATCAGCTGGGTTTTGGGTGCCTCGACAATGCTTCCATTGCTTGGGATCTGTGTGTGCTTGAATTTCCTCCACCCTATTGGCAACAAATGGTTTCCATTTCCTTGCCTGGCTTCTTAACCAGTGCCAAACTATAGAGGAGTCTGTCCAGTAATACTGTAGCTTGGAATTTCATAGAGGGCCAAAGACTTTTGCACTGTAACTGCAAGCCGACTAGCAATAACTGCACCCATCAATTCCAGTCTTGGAATAGAAAGCCTTTTCAAAGGTGCTACTCTGCTCTTTGCAGCAACCAACCTGCAACTTACTTCCTCTTTGAATGTGCCTTTCATATAAATACAAGTTGCATAGGCTTTCTCACTTGCATCACAAAAGATGTGCAGCTCCAAATTGTCTGGACTATTGTTCAACTCTCCAAAGTACCATCTTGGGATTTCAATGTCTCCAAGATGTGTCAATTCTTTGAACCAATATTTCCACCTTACCACCATATGATCAGGTAACTCTTGGTCCCAACCAAGTCCAATTTCCCAGAGGCTCTGAAACCAAATTTTTTACTTTATCACAAATGGAGCCAGGAATCCAAGAGGATCAAAGACCTTTGAAGCCAAACTAAGAGCTGTACGTTTTGTCCACCTTGTCTCATTCTCAGCCAACTCTACTAAAGATTTCCCATTGAAGGTAAACAAATCCTCTCCCTTGCTGCCAAACAATGCCTAGCACCTTTGTGTCTATTGCCCACAACTCCTTAATACCAGAATCCTCAATACTTTCTGCTGCATCAGGTACTACACAGGACTGACTCATAAACTGTTGTAACTGAGAATGATTGGTCTGCCATTTTCTAAGCTCCATGCCAACCTCCCTCATTATAGCTCTAGCCTCCATGAATATCTGTTTAGCCATTTCTGTATTATCCACGGAACACGGCAAATCATCAACATAAAATTTTTTTCTTATGTGTTCAATAGTGTTAGGATAGACTCCAGAATATTTCTTAAAATGGTACTGCATAGTAGCTGCCAACATAAATGGACTAGAGCTGAGGCCAAACAACACTGACTTCATTCTATATGCTTGAACCTTAGGTTCATTTTCCAACGAGTCTTTCGTATCCACCCACAGATACCTTACTGCATTTCTGTCCTCTGGTTTTAACTTTATCCGCAAAAAGGCTTGCTTCACATCTGCAGTCAATGCTACTCCACCAAACCTGAATCTCGCTAACAAGGAAAATAAATCTGCATTTAAATTTGGCCCAGCATCCAAACAGTCATTCAAGGACACACCACCTTTGTCCTTGGCTGAACCATCAAAAACTATCCTCAGTTTGGTGATAGATTTGTCTCGCCGTACCACTGCATGGTGTGGCAGATAATGTGCCTCCTGGCTCACCAGCTCACCGTGAACGGCCAAGCTCTGAAGGGCCAGTTTAACCTACACACCAAGTTAAGCTAGACTAAAAACTTACCGACTTGGAGGTCCTATTAGGTCCTACCTCAGGGTTGCTGACTCGATGTGGGCCTACCTTAGGCCTCAGTTGCATAAAATTAAGATAAAAACAAAAGGGGCACTATTTATGGTCTTCTTTCTAAACCTTTCAACAACAACACAACCTGCACCATTGCACGATGCAACAATCTTGTATCTAAACAACCAAACTGAATTGCAAGAGAGCTCTCTCTAAGACCACGGCCTGTAAGTGCCGCATTCAACCACAAGTAGGAAGGACGCGCAACGCCCCCAAAAAATGATGTCACAAGAGTGGCCAAACAATGATGTCACGAGAGCCCAAAAATGCTAGCTCGAAATTAAGTTAATTTTTCACTAACCTTACAATTATGAGAGGGATATATATACACCTTAATATATACAAGCAATGCTGCATCAATCAGTTTAGTTATCATATCGCCTTGGGACAACAATGGCTCTTCCTCTTCTAGATTTTCTAACACAGAATTCTCTACTGGAAGCAGGCCCGGATCTAGAAGAATGGGGGCCCGTGGCTAATTTTTTTTTTGGGGCCCCCCTTGGCTACAATTTTTATTATATAAGGATTATAAGCTTTGTTTACGAGGAAAATTAAAGGTTTTCAGAACAAACATATTACTTTACTTTATTTATTTAGTTTTCAGAACAAACATATTACTTTACTTTATTTATTTAGTTTTCAGAACAAACATATTACTTTACAAATATTTAACTTTATTTTACATATTATATTTTCTTGAATTAATAATTTTATACACATATACCTACTGATTATGAGCTGGCAACCGATTGAACTGACGAGCCTTTTTTTGTGCAAATTCATTAATAATATTTCGAAAATCGACTTCTTTGGCCAGAGCATGTTCAACATAGAGAATTGCCAGTGACTGTAATCGCTTTTGCTTCATTGTTGAACGTGTGCAACATTTCAGTCGCTTTAACTTAGAAAAACTCCGTTCGCCGGTACAATTGGTCACCATCAATGACAAGTACATTCTGTATGCATTTAATTTGGGGGCCCCCCTCAAATGCGGGGCCCGTGGCTGCAGCCCACATAGCACCCCCCTAGATCCGGGTCTGACTGGAAGTATTGCTATTGCCTAATTTTCTGGCTGGAGATTCTCTTCGAAGATTCTCTTCATTTTTCCTTATAAATCTAAGAGCATCCTTGAATCTAGCACGAGTTTTATTTTTCAGTTAGAAGAGTTCCCCTTGCCTAGGTTTCCCCATAGCAACCCATTCTACGAATACATTTTTTGCTACATCATACAAATGAGCGCAGTATTCTGCCCACCCTGGATTGACATTTACTTTTCCCCATTTTTTATTCTTAAAGCTACTTCCACTCGTAGCCTTAATGGCAAGTTCAAGCTCACCGTAATACTTATTTAAGAGATCTATATGTTTACATCATCACATGAGGGATTCCTACGAGCCAAAGCTTCTGCAGGAATCCTCACAAGCCTTAGTAGTGCATCAGTCTGCATTGTATAGTTATCTACTTCAGAATGACTAAGATTTGACCAATTAACCTTATAGTAATCAGCATTATCACAGTCATTGTCTAAGTCAGGTGCTACCATACAATCAAGCCCTACTACAAATGGGATATGATCAGATTCAAATACATCATAAAGTATGGACATGCTATTGATTATATTATAACCATCGTGGGAGGCAATACAGTGGTCTAGCCACGAGTAAGTCCCCCAGGTATCACTAACATATGTAAATGAGTCATTAGGGAGTAGCAATTTACTGGCAAGTTTGTAGTAGCATGCCTCACAGTAATTGATAAGAAGGTTATCAAAATCCAAACCAAGTTTAGTGATATTGCTGTTAAAATCACCAACCTCTACAACACATGAAGAGTCCAGCTCCTCTAGCAGTATATTTAGTTCACAGAATCTATCTAAAAATACCTCCTGATTTTCAATACACTCATAAGGCATATAAACATTGAATATATACACAATATTTTTTATCAGTAGTTAGTTTTATGGCTCTAACCCACTTATATTCATAACTAATGGGCTCCATAAACCTATCCAGCTGTGAGTGCCGCATTATAGCTACACCTTCCTTCCTATTCTGCCTGCCCACAGTAATAACTTCACTATCATCATTGGGTGAGTTAGCTATTCTCCTGTAGTTAGACTTAATATTGTTTAAATTTTTGCACTCTTGTTTAGAGAGCCAAGTTTCCTGAAAACATGAAATGTCATGTGCAGATAAAAGTTTATTGATCTCACTGTCAGCATTGACTTTTAGGCCTCTACAGTTATAGCTACTAACACCGAGTTTGTGAAACTGTGATATTATTTTTATACACACTATCACTGTTCTCATTGGGTGTCTCCGTGGGATTGCATGGTGGAGTCTGCTTACCCCTATTTTTGTGGACTGAGTTTTTCCTGAAATTCATGTTATACCAACTATAGTAGATTCCTTCAGGCCAGACTTCTGGCCCCATAAATACAGAGAGGTTCTTACATTCTGCCTTAATGTAGAAAGAGCTGTAGGCAGGCACGTGCGGAGTGGGGGTGGCTACAGGGGCTTGAGCCCTCTCATTTGAGCCTTGTGCCTCAGAAGTGCCCTTTTTTATTTTTTTAATATCTGTATAAATGCTGCGAAGTGTCGAAGAGCCATTTTTTTTTTAGGGGGAGAGGAAATGGCGCCATTTTTAACTTTTAGCCCCCACCCCCCTACCTGAAGTGTCCTGTGCACGGGCCTGGTTGTAGGTATCTGGTCGTTTACTGGTTAATTTGGAGCAGGTAGTCCCAATTTTTGTCATTTCACGCAGGTATTATTCTAGTTCTGAAGCAGATTGGTCAGGTGGGAAACGGGAGGCAAATACATGGGCCTCCGAGATATTTTCACTGCCTTAATTGCTGTATTCGTTGCTAGCCTAGCCATATTTCTCTTCCGGATGGAGGGGGGTTCCCAGAGTCCTGTTTCTTTTTCTGACGCAAACCCCTTTTACTAACTGTTGTCCACCCGTGCCCTACATTCTGCTCACCAAGGTGAGTAGCTACCAAGCAGGTTTGAATAGTCCCTTGAGGCATGGCCACATTACTAATGGTCTCAGCAGCATTGCCTTCTGTTGCAGTTAATTTGTTTTGTTTGTGTTGGAGATTCATCATATGTCAGACTATGCAGTTCAAGGTAGATACGTACTACCTCCTGTTAACAGTAATATTTCTATTAAATTTGTTAGGTTTAGCTCGCGGACGGTAATTTACCTTAGGTATATACCCTGGCACTGAACAGACTGTTACGCATTAATCTACGTAAACCCACCCTTGTCTGCTGTGTGGATTTAAGAGGTTCTGGGTTTAATATACAGTAGATTTGAATTCCTCTTATCCTCGGAGTAGAACTGAGAGTATACGGTTAAAAAATAGTTAATTCGCTGGTCATTACTTAATCGAACAGTCATTCAGACTCAGTCGAGTTTAACTTGGGTACGGCTTTGGTCGAATGGTGATTGGCGTCAAGAGCTTCGTTAATCGAAGAGCTATATCACGTTTCGATTCTGTGGCTGTTCATCCGAAGTTTTGCTCAGTGAATTCCACCCAGACAGTAAGCCGCTCATTTTGTGTGGGACCTGCAAACTGTCCCTAACCGCAGTTGAGGTGAGAGCGCGTTTTGATTGGAGGTTAGTTACTCCTGGCAATTGAGTTAGGGTGGTTAGCCCCCTCAAGTCCCCATATCAGTAGGTGGAATGTGCTCGACCTGCATCCAATCTGAACATTGAACTTCGTGTAATGTCAACTGTTCCCCCAACCTTTGCATCCGGTGAAAGAGCGTTCTCTGTCGTGAAATTCATACAGAACTATTTACGCTCGACAATGTCCCAAAATGCCTATCTGGTCTTGCCCGTTTTGCCCAGTTTTCCGTTGATCATGCCACTGGTCCGAGCATTAAACTGTTTGGAAATATGAATGATTTTCCTGCTGCTTAGCCTTGAAAAGCGCATTTTTAGTCTCATTTTGTTTGGTTTTGCTTCTGCTAAGCAATGAACAATTACATTGTATTCGTAGCATAAGTTGAGCTAGGAAAGAGATTTTGGGTTGGGATACGCCTTGCATCCGTGCCTTTATGGAGTTAACGGACCTGCGCCTAACCCAGCTGTAACCAGGCCTTATCTACTGTCGCATAGTTCTAAATCAACTCGAGTGTTACCATGGGGCTACATCACATCGTTTTCCGTAAGATCAGCGAGGTTAAGCAACTGCGAAAAATGCTCTGTTTGAATTGGTCCACAATTAACCCACCCCTTATTTCTCCAGTCTAACTATAGAGTAGATCAAGTCTAGCCTAGAGGGGTCAGCCTAGAGATTCCGGAAATGGTCCAGAGCGGGCAGATAAATTGAGGTCCACAGTAGGATTCCTCACAAGATTAGGTTAGGGCAATCTACCTTCACCTTTGTTAAGCTATGAGTTGATGCTGGGTCTTAGGTCACAATGTAGGCCTAACTTGTTTGACCCAGCTTAATTTAATGTTCTTAACTGTTTGGTGTTAAAACTCATATTAGTCACTTACTTTTAGTTATTACAGTCTCTCCCTTCTCCGGTTGTCTCATTCGAGAGCGTACTTTGCTGGTACGTCCTCTCGCCCCGTTCTTCGTTTTCGTTCTCCTTTTGTTCTCCCTTTGTTCTCCTCTTCGCGGGGCTTCTTGTACCAGCGTTGTCTTGGTTTATTCCTCGGTTGGTTTAGCGGTAATGTATCTCCATTACCGAGCACGCTCCTCCCACACAGTATATAAATACTAGTGTGGAGAATAACTCTGGTGAGCAACCAATTGGTTTCATCCACCCAGTTATTGACATAAAAGGAATTTATTAATTGTTAGATTAACTACCTACCTATTCAGTGAACCATTTTCGTTACCTCCCAACTACCCACTCATAAGTTTTCCATAGCAACATTGGTCCTCCTCAGTAGTTGGATGGGTGGCTTTTGAACAAAGCTGTATATGCTGTAATTAGCTTTCTTCGTGCTTTATTTTAAAGTCATCGCGGGAAACAAAAAAAATCCCTTATAGATACAAATTTAATGTAATTCAAAACTCTGAGTGACTTAAGTCAAAGCACACAAAAAATAAATGAAAGAAAAATAGATAGTTTCTAAGGCGATGCAACTGCTTTGGCCAAGGCTGGGTTTGGCCAAAAGCGTTGCATCACCCTAGTCACTCTTTAAGTTTGGTTGATAAAGTTAAATGAAACGTGCATGCTTCATCTGAGTAATGATGTGCAGTTGATGTATTGAAATTCAAACCACTTGTAGTTTAAATATTCTTACTAAGAAACTGGAAAAAATGAAAAAGTGGGAAACTAGACGAAATACAGTAAATAACAATTAAACCAAATCTTTCTGAAGAAGTTCAGAGATCTTCACAAATGTTACTAAATTCATTATTAGTACTCAAAATATATGAGTGTTGTTACTTATAAGTAAATTCTATACAGTACAACTTTCCTGAGAACAGATCTCGCACGTGTGTCACAATTATAATAGTGATGACAAGCGGTAGCTCGCTATCGCCCTCCGAGCAGGTAGCAGTATATGTCACAGCTAGCTGTATATGTATGTTGGTACTTACGTATTATCGGGACTACCAAACTGTTTATTTTGTATTTTTGCTCTCGTCATTTTCGTTTTCGAAGTAATTACATTCACTCGTAATAGACATTAAATAGCTCGTGCTCGGCCGCGGTGTGACCTAGGACCGGGAAGCTTGACAGAGCACATCGGCAGCTCATGGGTTATCAGTTGGTGGCGGCTGCAGAATTTTCCGATGCGCCGTTTAGTCTGTGCACAGTTCCGAAGAAAGCGGACAGACACACAGACACATTTTAGCTCAATAGTATATGTATAGCAGGGGTCCCCAACCTTTTTCTGCCGAAGAGCACATTCAAGACTACCGGTAGTGCGGTGGGCACCGTTTACTTTTTCAAGGCAAATTTATAGTTGGACTTAATAATGAACATAATACACAAAAAAACATTTAATTCCTATGTAAAATAATGAACATAATATACGCAAAAAAACGAGGATGGGCTAACAAAGAATCTTAGAAAAATGATCAAAACGATAACTTAATTTATTTCTAAAGAAATAATTATTTTCAAATAAATGAGCATCTGTTTCTGTAATTAATTACTAAAATTTAATAAAATGTTAAGTATGTTACATATTTTAAATATTTAGTAACTAAATTTATTAAAACTTTAAATAAAACTTACCAATCGTAGTCAGTCAGCGGCGGGCACACGCAAAAGGGTCGGCGGGCACCATGGTGCTCGCGGGCCTAGGGTTGGGGACCCCTGAATTATAGGATGAAGTACGATAATTCCCACTGTTAAATATTTGGGCTTCGTGTCGACATTTACATTTTGGTTGGTTTTAACCTTGTTTTTGCTTCCGCCCGAATTGTTAATTCTGACTAAAGTCAAGCTTGTCACTCCACCTTAGACCTACAGTTTAACGTGGAATCGGAACCACGCCCCACCACCAGCCCAGCGTCTTAACCACTAGACTACTCAGGGTAGGGTACCCATTTATCTACCAAACAATTTGTGTGTGTGTGGATGAACAGCTGGGTTTTGCTACACGCCGCCTGCCGCCACGGGTCTCGATCCCAAGGCGGATGGATTCGAAGTCAACGACGCTAACTGCGACACCACCGAGACGCACTTTCATATTTTATTTTATTTCAGATTTGTTGAAGTTATCAACTTGAAGAACATTTATTCCGATATTTACTTGGAATTAAGGGTGAAATAAATCCTATCCAATCAGGTTCTTTTACTGTATAGCTTATATACAGGGTGTTCTAAAATTACGAAGTAAATTTTTGTGTTCTAAAATTACCGAGTAAACTTTTATATGAACGCAATATCTCAACAAAAATTATACGATATTAAACAATTTTATTTTAAATACAGCAACAATAATTGTTTATTTTAGATGTTCAAAGTGTCTTCCTTTAATTTGAACACATTGTTCACAACGTCCGACTACTGATCGATAGACATATAAAAGTTTACTAGGTAATTTAGAACACCCTGTATAACAAATGTACTAAGTTTTTACCAAAATAAGTGTAATTCTTGGCATGTACCAACTCAACTATGATCGAACCTACCTCAATGAGGGGAAAGTTGGTACAAACTGATCCGACTAATTTTTTCAACAAATTTATCTTCTGTAATCTATACAATGTGACAACTCTGACAAATGGACAAAAAGGGCATTCGACGACTGTTCCGTTCTAACGGAATATTGGTGATGTTTTACACGCGTGTTCAAATCTTTTCCCGCGTGTCCACTGTAAAAGGAGTCGCATTGTTTACGACCAATTTATAGTTAATGCCTGAATTATTGGTAGTACTATTCTTTATTATGACATTTTTCACAATATTATCATATGAAAATACTATATTAATGTTCAAAAGTGTAAGTACATTAGCAATGCCTAAAAATGGTGGTAAAAATGGAAGTACTAAACTATTGTTCGACAAAGTGCGAGGGTTATTTATTCACACGATAGAAGGTTTGTTTGCCTTGATAAGGCGCGATTAAAAAAGCAAATGGGTAACACAAATCGCTTCCAATATTGATGAGTTTTTCTAACTCAGCATCCATGTACTTCGAACTGGCGATCCGAAGAGCACGGAGAAACAATGAAGAAAATATGGCTTTCTTGATGGGGGTGTCGTGTCCAGAGTAAAAGTGTCATTTTATCAAGATTGGAACATATTATCATACCAATGATAATTCGCAGACCTGCGATGGTTTTGTTGTAATTTGTGCACGCTGATTCCGAAAATAATATTAATTTTTTTCGCCATCATGTACAGATTTTTAACAAAATGTCATATTTCATATTACATATGTAAGGAAATTTCATTAAACTTTACTAAATTAAATTTGACTAAAAACTACTGCCTATAAATGCTTCCACATCAGAAGTGACGTCATAGCTTCTAGAACATTCGTGAAACGCACCGCTAGTATAAAGTGATTGACAAGCCACGAGATGAATCAGTCTGTCTAGTGCGTGCGAGGTTAGTCTTTATTATTCAAAGGTGCGCGGTGACTATATTCTCTTGAAATTTGTTTATTTGTCGCTATGGCAACCAGAGAGTGTGTAAATAACCCAAACATTTTCTGTTATATTTGTAGAATTACTGTGAAAAATAAAGGCGAGATATTACAGACTTCGTCAAGAAAGCATACTATGCGTACTTCGGAATGAAACTTGGGGATCAAGACAAATCATGGGCTCCACATAAAGTTTGCAGTGTTTGTTGAACAACTTAGATGGAGTAAAGGTAAAAAGGATTCTTTTCCTTTGGGATTCCAATGGTCTGGCGTGAGCCTAGAAATCACAACAATGACTGCTATTGTTGTTCATGTAACGTGCAACGGTACCAATACTAAAAATAAAAAGGAAATTTCTATCCAAATACACTGATATATTCATCTGATTCGGTGTCAAACCCCAATTGTTTAAACAAAGTGAACTTAATGATTTGTAAGAGATTTGGTCTCCTAAAGGATTTCAGAGATTTTGGAATCCAGACTTCGTGCAAAGAACTTGCTTTCTCCCGGGACGTCATTTTACTGGTACAGAAGTTGAGAAAAAGAATTCATCCAATATTTTTTTCTCAAGAAAATTCACTGGTATATTGCAACAATGTTTCGGAACTAATAATAAGCTAGGTGCTGCAGTCTATGACCAAAATGAGTGGAGACTTTTCATGATTCCCCGAAAAGAAATCTAAAAGGCGTCCTCCTTCACAACAGTAACTTATATGCATCTGTTTCTGTGGTTCATTCGGTTCACTTGAAGGAAACGTACGAAAATCTTGAGCTTCTTCTGGCTAAGGTTAAATACAAAGAACACGGTTGGCTACTTTGTGGAGACTTAAAAGTGATTTGTATATGTTAGGTCAACAACCAGGTTATACGAAGTTTCAATGTTTTTTGTGTGAATGGGATAGCCGAGCAAGGACTCAGCACTGGATAAAAAAGGAATGGTCACTCAGTCAACCTGACACCTGGTTCTAAAAACATTCAACGTGAAGTTTGGTTGACACAAAGAAAGTCCTTTTACCTCCGCTTCGCATAAAATTGGGCTTGATGAGCATTTGTTATCCGTGGACGAAGATGGAGAGTGTTTTTAAGTATCTGTGTGGTAATTCCCAACTCTTTCGGAAGCAAACTCGAAGAAGGAATTTTCGTTGGACCACAGATTAGAAAACTGACTTTGGATGAACACTTTGAAAAAACAATCAACAATCTTGAAAAAGAAGCGTGGATTGCTTTTAAAGATGTATCAGCAAATTTCTGGGGAACAAACAAGGACCCAACTTACCAAAATATGTGACAACATGCTAAACAAGTCAAAAAGTTGGGTTGCAAATAAGAGTTTAAAATTACATTTCTTACAATTCCACACTTGGATTACTTCCCTGAATATCTCGGAGCACTCAGCGAAGAACAAGGAGAATGGTTTCACCAAGACATCAAAGAAATGGAGAAGAGATATCAGGGAAGGTGGGAACAGCATGATGGCTGATTACTGCTGGATGTTGAAACGGGATACTCCAGAATTAGTACATAAAAGAAAAGTAACAGCCGTACATTCGAGACTAAACGGCATAGATCTCACAAGAAAATCAGAACAAAGATGAATATGTAAGTGACGTTAATAGTCTTCTTTCTTTTTAAAGTTGTTTGCATTTGTAATTAGTATAACAAAACGAAATAGGTTACTAATGTAAATTGAAACAAATAATATTTATTTATGTTATTTGTTCCCTTACAGTTTGCACAAAATCCTTACGTGATAGAAAAAAATGGACACTTATTCGAAATCAGCGTAGTTGAATTATATAAAATCAGTTATTAGTAAGAAAACAACTCTTACAAAGTTCTCATTCGCAGACCTGTGTAATGAATACTTTGTAAGTTATGTAACCGAAACATTAATTTAGGGATAAGGGGTTCCGCAGACTGAAATAAAAGTTTTATCAGGTAACACATCATAGAACTCGGTGCTTTTCATTGCTATGTACAATAATTTTCTTCCGCTGTTCACATAATCGGGTTCACCGGACGCCCACCGTTCATCGTCTCCGTTCAGGTTTTCTCCGGTCACCCACTGAAATTGATTCTTTGCAGGATCTGGCCTATGAGCTCCGATAAAGTACGCCGAAGTTCCTATGATTGATAATGAGAAACACGTGTTTGTAGCATATATATATATTAGTCTATCCATACTATAAAAAGGCAGTCCTGTCCGTCCGTCTGTCTGTTGATACCGTGTGTTTACCATTAAGCGATTCTGAACATAGAAATAAATGTGCTTTGCTTTGTTTCAACTGTTTACTGTAGCGCCTAATTAACCGCCAATTACTGAGGGTTCATTTATTCCGTGAATAAAACTATTGAAAAGAACACAGCAATGAAAATCTTAAACTTCACATCCGAACCCACTGTATCAAGATTTGTGAAGCTTAAGATTTTCATGGCTGCGTTCTTTTCTATAGTTCTATTGACCAAATAATTGACTCGCCAGCACCGCAGGTGTAACTAAATGGGCCCGTAGGGCCCACTTTGGCTATTGTCAGGGCCGGCGAGAGCTGCCCCGGGTCCCGGGGAAGGATTGGTATATGGGCCCCCCTGTTTACTCGGTATTTTATTATGAATGTTTTTTTGTGTACATAACGAGCAAATTGATTATATGTCCAAGTCCCTATTCAAAACCTACAGTATGATAATCTATACTATAATAAGAGAGCTGTCCGTCTGTCCGTCTGTCTGTCGTCTGTCTGTCCGTCTGTCCGTCACACTTTCAGAAATTGTGAGAAAAAAATTCAGAAATTGTAAAAAAAATTCAGAAATTGTATTACGGGCGGCAATGTGAAGCTCAAGATTTTCATGACTGTGTTCTTTTCTGTAGTTTAGCAATGGGGGAAGGGTGGGGGTAATGGGGGAGTGGGTTAGCCCCCAAGTTGTATGAATGGGGGTGAGGAGATTTTGGGAGATACCAGATTCAGAAATGTTGACACAACGTGAAGCTCAAAATTTTCACGGCTGGGTTCTTTTTTTGTAGTTTAGCCTGTCTAACCGTCAGCGAAGCGGCGGGAACTGTACTAGTCTCTATAAAATGTGTATCTTCATTAATTATATTTCCTCTCTCTTATTTAATCAATTGCTTTATTAATATTTTTAGATTTTATCCCCCCTCTTTCCGAGCTCCGGGGATTCAACCCGGCTTCCCCGCCCCTCGGTGGCCCTGCCTATTGATATGAAATAGTCGCCCCGACCAGTGTTCGAACCTACCACTTCTTGAGTAAAAGGTTAGGGCGCTAGCCACTACACTACAACAGAACAAAAGTTAATACAACCTGTCATATATTTAAACAACCAAGGAAACGCATAACTCTTTCGCGTCCAGAGGCATTTTACGTGTAAACCCTTCCACATTCGAGGTAATAACCAGTAATTCATTCAAAATATCTGGTACCATAAATGGAACAATCGAGCCTGTGGCTCCAATCTTTAAAAAAGGAAATAGAAACTTGGCAAAAAACTACAGACCCATCAGTCTCACCTCCATTATTTGCAAATTACTCGAAAGTAGCATTAGAGGTAAAGTTACTGAGTTCCTTGAAGAGTGCAACCTTATAAATGATAGCCAGCGTGGCTTTCGAAATGGAAGGTCCTGTCTAACTAACTTGATTGAATTTTATGATGGAGTCCTATTGCATTTGGACAATAAAGAGTCAGTAGATGTAGTATACTTAGATTTTGCAAAGGCATTTCATACTGTTCCTCATGCAAGATTGTTTGTAAAAGTTAGAGCCCATGGTACAAGAGGTCATATAGCTGACTGGATAGAAGAATGGCTGAGAAACAGAAAACAGAGTTCATCTAAATGGAAATAAGTCTACTTGGAGACCCGTATTGAGCGGAGTCCCACAGGGGTCTGTGCTGGACCTCTGCTTTTTGTTGTCTATATAAATGATCTAGAGAAGGGCCTATCATGTAAAACCTCAAAATTTGCTGATGATACAAAATTAGGCCATAATGTTAAGTCAGTAGCAGAAGCAATGACAATACAAAAAGACTTAGACAGAGTAACAGCCTGGGCAGATAAGTGGGAGATGAAATTTAATGTTGATAAGTGCAAAGTTATGCATATTGGGCCAAAAAAATCCAGAATTTGAATACAATATGAATGGAATTTGGATTAAAAATGATGATAAAGAGAAAGACTTGGGTGTCACTGTAACTAATGAACTTAAACCCTCAAATCATTGTACGGTAATCAGAAATAAAGCAAATGCTAGACTCGATCTCATGCACACACACATTGAATACAAATCACCCAATATTATAAAGCAACTATACATTTCATATGTGAGACCCCTCCTCGAATACTGCATTCAATTTAATAGTCCCTATTTGATACAAGATATTGAAAAACTGGAAAAAGTACAGAAACGAGCAACAAGAATGATCCCATCTCTAAGACAATTGACAAAAAGGAAAGACTGGCATATCTAAGTATGTTCTCATTAAAAAGGAGGAGGTTAAGGGGTGATATGATAGAGGTGTATAAAATGATAAAAGGGTTGGATAAGATAGATTTTGAGTCTCTTTTCATTAAAGATCACAATAACTAGACTAGAGGTCATAGTATGAAATTATTTAAGCCAAGATGTAGAACAAATTTAAGAAAACATAGTTTTACAAACAGAGTAATTAAGTTTTGGAACAGTCTGACAGAAGTGGTGACTTCAGATACACTTGATTCTTTGAAAAGAAGGTTGGATAGTTTGATGTCTGCAAGGGACATCTGGTGATGGTGTTTAGGCCCATTTTTATTGCGTGAATGGTACTAGTTTATTTCATATATATTATGTACATTTTGGTGATAGATCCTGCAGCTCAACACAGGTGTTGTGGGATATAGGGAGGTAGCATCTTGGGTTAGGGGATACTGTCTGTCCTTACACACCCCATTTAAAGAGATTCCTCTGCTGAGCGGTGCCCCCAAAGTACTGTGAGGTATTGAAAAACTCATGATCTTAACTTGCCCCACAAACACCTTTAAATATGAGACCCAAAATGGGTGCACATACATTTCTACATTACTGTACAGTCTTTACAGCCACACCTACACTTTTCCTCCTAAGTATATATATTGTAATGTATATGGTTGTAAATTGTGACTTGGTCCGCAATTGACATGGACCGTGACTTATTTTTGGTTGGCAAGGTACTGGTATTGATGGGTACCGTAATGAAATTGACTGGATTCTTTGGATCTGATATATTTGCATGTCCGTTATAAATAGATATAGAGTGTAACATATTTGTGGATAGTAGCCTATTATGACTGATCCTCTGGATCCAGAGATTCTATCTTTAGTTTGAAATTGATAATTAATTAGTTTTAAATTGATAATTAATTAGTTTTGTAAAAATTGGTTGTTGCCAATGTACAGGCAGTTTTTACATAGTGGAGCCACCTCGATGGGCCGAAGTGGCCCCTAGTGTGCCCACTATAAAAATTTCTTATGTTCTTATGATGTTTCATATACATATATCGGGTGATTTTTTAAACATATGACACTTTAAAAGTGAATTAGTTCCCTAGTGTAAAACGTACTCTGTGATATTCTCTCAGCTCATTAACTCTTTGCTGACGAACAACAAAATTTTGCAGTAATCTGGACAGAGTATCTGTTGAAGTCTTGAGAAATTTCTTGTTCAAATGATGCTTTCAGTTCTTATATTGTGTGTGGATTCTACTTAAAAATACTATCTTTTAATTAACTCCACACATAAACGTTTCAGGGGTTTAGATCTGATGTTGGTGGCCATAATATTCCTTCGTCATAAACCGCAGGAAATCTGTTGGACACACTCTTCCGTCGAAAGTAACGTGTAAGTATTGTAAGCTGAGAGGATATTACATAGAGCATGTTTTGCACCACGGGACTAATTCACAATATTTAGAAAAGGTACAGTAAAAATTATGTTAGGTTAGGCTAGTTAAGGTCAAGTCAGGTTAGGTAAAGTTAAGACAAATTAAGCTTGATTAGATCATTTTGTTTCGTTGTCTTTGTATGTGCAGATCGAAATTTTTTGTCGATAAATTTTTCATTTGAGAAAGATTTGTCAACGATTCGAGAATTTTGTTCGTCGGTCAAAAGTTTTGTTTTTCAAAAGGTCACAGTGACGTCGGAAGATTTTTCTGTGAAGTGATGGAAATATGGCTCTTTATGTGATTTTTTTTACTGTCCATCCTCACCCCTTTTGAAATAAATCAACAATCTTAATACTAAGTCAAACACCAAGCAAATAGCTTTAAAGAAATTACAGAACTTAAAAGGAAGAGTTTGGGAGATAAATTCATAAAATTGTTAATGAATAAGAAATATGTTAATGAAATTTTTTAACGTACCTAGTGCCAATTCATCTATGATACTTTGTCTTTGAGCAGCTGTTGTTAAGAGTTTATTGCTGACCAAATCCATTCCCAGTGTCTGACAGTAACTTCTAGCTTCTTTCCAAGTTAGAGGGTTTCCGTTTTTAAGAACACAGCCGTACCATTTGTAGCCATTGTTCAGGTATGTTGCGCACGGAAAATCTGTTAAAATGTTAAAATCACGAAATTAATAGTAGAAGATGACAAATTCAGTTTATTCTATGTACGTCATGCAACAAAGTTCGTTCCCTTACCTCCTTTTTTAAAATGCGTCTTACACTTTACGGGAGCTCGCATTCCATTGATATTTTCGGAAGGCTCTCTCAGCAATTCTGTCATTAGACACTGACCATTTTCATAACAATACAAATGAGCCGAGTCTTCTCGTGTGGCAAAGATTGCACAAACAATTTCAGAAGGGGCGAATATTTTCTTAATATGGTCAGGTTCAACTTCCAGAAGAGACTGGTTGACGTAAACTGAAGACCAGGTTGTTGAGACTAATCCAACAGCAAGTTGGGTAAAATGCAATAAAACTGCACACAAGAAATGTTGAAGCATGTTTCCTTGGGTCTCTTAACAGTCTACAAGAAAAGAGACGATAAAAATAAGCCACATTGGGGGAAAGGTTTATGAGTAAAGTTGATGTGAATTATAAATACTTGCAAAAGTGAGACCCTATGGGCCCATTTAGCTATTGCCGATTAATCGGTACACTACTAGTTATTAAAATGGAAACACGCAATTTTATAAATAGCGTTTAAGGGAAGAAGGTTCATGTGATGGACACAAATCGCTTTGATCTCATTACTAAAAAAAGTATTGGGATTTTCACATATACCCAGTCCCCTTCACACACACACACAATATATATATATATATATATATACTTTTAAACGAAGGGATAGGAATGTAATGATCGCTCTACTGAAAACCCTGATAATACCCAAACTGGAATACTGCTCGGTCCTAACATCCCCATGTAAAAAAGAAGACATTAGACAGCTGGAGGGGATTCAAAGAAGTTTCACAGCCAAGATCAATGGGTGCAAAGAACTAAATTACTGGGAAAGGTTACGAGAACTAGACCTATATTCACTGGAAAGGAGAAGAGAGAGATACACCATTATTTACACTTGGAAAATAATGGAGAAACTAGTCCCTAATCTTACTCTGAATCCCATAACTCCCCAAACAACGGTGGAAGGTAGAAACGGTAGACTGTGTCGTATTCCCAAATTGAAGGCGAGACAGGGAACATCCTTAACCCTGAAAGAAAATGGCTTTGTAGTGAGAGGACCAAAACTATTTAATCAGTTGCCCAAAGACCTAAGAAACATGAAGGGAGTTGCAGTGGAAATCTTCAAGAGAAGACTTGACGCCTGGCTCAGAACAATCCCCGATGAGCCGGGCGTACCTGGCTATGTGAGGTGGAGAGCGCAAGAATCCAACTCACTACTTCACCAGGCCAACTCGAGAGGAGGGGCGACACGCTTGACCTTCGCGAAATGAGAAATCATCACGTGGAACCTTTGTAAGGTTATATATATATATATATATATATATATATATATATATATATATATATATATATATATATATATATATGGTGAAAATAACCACGAAAGAAAAAGGAAACAGAATGGTGCTCAAGCACTTTCGTCTTATGACATCCTCAGGAACACTGAAATAAATAACAAAGTCAAGACTATAATTATACAGGTAACAAAAAAAATAAATAAATAAAAAAATAAAAAATATGTAAAAATTGTAGGAGGAGCATACAAATTTCCTTTTTCCTTCGTTCTTATTTTCATCATAAATATTATTCACGTGTTGCTCTCGTGAAATATATATATATATATATATATATATATATATATATATATATATATATATATATATATATAACTTGCCTTGAATTAAGTAGAGGTTATTTCAGTATTTTTACTTAATTAAATTGCAAAGAATGACGGGGTTTCAAAAACGAACCAAATCCAACGAATTGCAGCGAGTGTCTGACATCTCTGAATACACACGAATTTAGGCTAGTTCATTCTTTTGTTTGGAGTTGCATCCACTAGTAACGTTCTGTGTTTATAGCGACTATTATTGATCCGTTTATGCCCATCTCTTCATACTGTCAGTATAATCGGATCTCAACGCTTTCATGAACTAAATATTTTTAGAAATTTATTCATCGCTTCTATATAGAAATATAGGCATTATTTATTTAATTATAGGCCTCTATATATTAAAAAAAAAAGTTAGGATATCTTTGGGAGTAATTCCGAATGTAGGGTTTACATACTTTGAAGCACCTTTTTTTTAAAGAATTAAGTTTCTTATCCCATAACAGGGAGTGAGTGAGTATTTGAAAACAAATATGCAGAAAAAAGTTGAAAGAATTCAGAGGCCTATCTTCTTTGTTCAACTTCATTCTTCTTTTAACACAACAAAACAGTATGAAACGGGTAATTTACTATACGAAAAGACTGGAATTTCGTTTTTATTACATCTCTTGTCTAAATCTACTGACTTTAACGTTGTATTCAATAAATGAAAGTATTGATTAACAATTCAAAAAATTATTAATATTTTCAAATATCTTCAAGACATTAATTGAAAGAGAAACTAAATAATTCGTCTCATACGAACCAATAGGTAAATCCATCAAAAAAATAATTATATATATATATAAAATATGCTTAAACTGATACTTTCATTTTAAATCCAAACTATTTGAATTAAGTTTACGATACGCTGTGATTATTATATATATACACACACACACACAAGTATATACATAATGACTACATATCAAAAACCTATTAAAAGAAGATTGGAAATAAAATCGAAATGTGTCAGTTTAATTAAAGCATTTCCAAATCGGTGATTATAATTAAAGATTATAACGTCGTAGTAATTCTGTACCTTGGTCTTTCTTCGTACGAAGGTCAAGCTGGTGCCGTCACCTCTTGGCCTGGACTGGTAGAGGAGCGAGTTACTCTCTCGCGATCTCCATCGCATATAGCCAGGCACACCCGGCTCATCTGGTACCCTCCTGAGCTAGTCTAGTTTTCTTTTGAAGAATTCCACGTTCACACCAGTAATGTTCCTGATCTCCTTCGGAAGCTGGTTGAATACTTTGGTTTCCTGACAAGCAAGTAATTTTCTTTTATAGTTCAGGGTGTTTTTTTTGTCGGGCCCTTAGTTGGGGAACACTAAACATTCTACTTTTCCTATTTTCCAGTGTTTGGTTGGTTATTGGGTTCCGTTTGAGGTTTGGTACCAGTTTTTCTATTATTTGCCGCATGTAAATGATAGTGTATCTCTCTCTCTCCTTCTTTTCAGTGAATACAGGTTTGATTTACGGTCTTTCCCAGTAGTTGAGTTCTTTGCAGCCATCAATCTTAGGTGTGAAATTTCATTGAATTTCTTCGTTTATTAATTTTTTGTCTTTCATATGGGAGCGTTAAGACAGCAGTATTCAAGTTTCGGTACCAACAGTGTTTTGAGCAGGGAAATGATTATTTTCTTGTCCCTTCTTTTAAAGGTTCTCAGTACCTGTCTCGCACCTCTTGTTTATCGCTATCTGATTTTGCGTTTCAAATTTCGCATCGTCGGTCATTCTAACCCCTAAATTTATTGCTTTCTTGCTTCTCTGAATTTCCTGTCTGTTGTTAGTTTTAGCTTCTTCATTTCACCATGTTAAATTTCATGTTGTTGTCTTCTGATCATCTGTATATTCTGTTTGTATTCTCTTGTAGGACCTCCACCTCTTTTGCAATACTGATTTTTTTGCTGATTTTTGTCTCGTCCACAAAGGATGTTACTATTCTATTGTTGGTTACTTCATTATCTATGTCTGTTAATGATAATGAGCTGCATACATCCGATTCTGATGATATACCTTGGATTTACGACTTGCTGACGTTTTTTGAAGAAGTTTCCGCAGCCCTGGTCGATCGTCAAGTTAAACGTTTCCAGATTTACTGTGAAGAAATTGTTCGACACTCACTGGGAGTGTTGCATTGATAGTGTAAAAGTCCTTCGCTATAAGATGGATAATCTTGCTGATTTTGTTGTTGCCAAGAGAGAAGGTGCCATGGACTGTGAGATTGCTGGAATCGTATCGTATTTTTGAGACTTTCACTTTATTCTCTGCATCATCTTTTGGTACAACTTAAAATTACAGATCAATTGCACTCGCAAACTGCTTCAGAGTCCGAATGTCTCCATGTCGACGTTGAGAAGCAAAACATCAGCAGTGTTAAAGTTTCTGCAAGGCGACAGGGAAAAGGGTTATGACTCGAATTCAATCGATCGATGGATATGAGAACAAATTTAGATTGAAATGGACATCTCCGGGGAAAAGCAAAGGAAAAAAAAAGAAGACATTTCGATTATGAAAACGAAGTTGAAAATGCAGCAATGCCGGAGCAGAAGTTTCATCGAGAATTTAGTATCTTCTACACAGAACGCTCGACATCAGCAAAAGATTTTCCCGTCCCGTGAAGTACTATGATTTGTTTAGTTCTTAACGTAAAAGAATGAAGAAAATTGTGGACGGAAATGTTATTGGAGCGAAGTGCGGTCAGTTTGCATTGAAAATGATATGGCTTTGGAAAATCCCTCCACTGCTCCAGCATTTTCAGTCTCTCTTGCTTCGTCTCCCAAGGACACTTGTCACTTGTGGGCATTATTTCCTACAGTATTGATATTTAACTTTAAATGGTGTGTGTATATATATATATATATATATATATATATATATATATATATATACACAGGGCGTCCCAAAAAAATGTATACACACTTTAAATACTCATAAAGGCAGTGTTTATTAAAATACATTTCATTTTCAAAATGTAATAGAATCTACAGACATTATTTAATTGTTTTGTCAACGCCTGTTTTCAAACTGACGTCCGTTCTGGTCCAGGCACTGCTGATAACGCGAAGCAATGGAATCGCAAACATCACGAAACATTTCGTTTGGTATTTGTGTGCATTCTCGTTCAATGGCTGCTCTCAATTCAGCGACTGTTGCAGGTTTTATAGCGTAGACTTTGTCTTTTAAGTATCCCCATAAAAAAAAGTCTACTAGTGGTATGAGGTCTGGTGAACGCGGAGGGTATTCTACGAAACCCCTTCGTCCAAATCCACATCCACATCGTGCACAGTACCACTCGCAATACTCCACTCTTCGGTCCGGATCATCTTCATTAATAGCATGGACTAATCTTGGAATGTAACTTTTCCATTGACAACGCTTCAAAATGCGTTGGAGAGACGATTCTGAAATTCCTACCTCACGACTCGCTTTGCCGCACAGATTTTCTTGGACCTTTGGTGATACGTTTTTCCAGTACTCTTTCTTGCTTTGTGGGGCTTGTCGATGTCCGTGATCTTCCGGAACGTTTCTTGTGGACATTCTGAACAGTTCCATCGGCTTCAAACTTATCTCTAATTCGAGTGATGGTAAGTCGCGTTGGTGTATCTGTTTTAGAAAATCCCTCCTAAACTGTCTTTGCACTTCAACTGCGTTTTCACACTTCCAGTAGCATTTTAGAATGAATTTCCTTTGTTCAAAGCTTAGTCTGACTGCCATTATTAATTCTAATGGGTTTAACTTGGAAAGAAAGAAACATCAATTGAGCTATCAGCTGTTAAAGTGTGTATACATTTTTTGGGACGCCATATATATATATATATATATATATATATATATATATATACAGGGTGGGCGGAAAGTAGCTCCCTATTTTGGATTGGTAAAAAAATACGTATATTATCCATTTATTTCAGAAGAAAATATGAAAAGGTAGGCATACATGGTAGGTTTTCTCTAAAATTCAATGTGGGCTCGAACTCTTTCCACCAGCTTCTGGAGCCGCCCAGGAATGGCGTCCACTGACTTTAGCAGGAACTCCGGCGGGATGGAGGACATGACTTCCCGAATTCGGTCCTCCAGTTCTTCCAATGTCCTCGGTTTGGTGCGGTAGACTTCTTCCTTTACCCACCCCCAAAGAAAGAAGTCGCACGGTGTCAAGTCGGGCTCCTGGCTGGCCATTGATGTGGACCACGACGACCCATCCAACGCCCAGGGAAGTGGGCATCCAGCCACTCACGGACAACAAGAGCGAAGTGCGGAGGGGCGCCATCTTGCATAAATATCAGATCGTCGATGTTCTCCCATGTGCTTACAACCGGCCAGACCTCGTTTCGCAACATAGCAAGGTACCGCTCAGCATTCATGGTGTTGCGCAGAAGGAACGGGCCCACAACCTGATCTGAGGTCATACCACACCACACCGTTACACTGAACCGATTCTGCCGTTTTTCAGCGGTAACCGTGCGACTTCTTTCTTTGGGGGTGGGTAAAGGAAGAAGTCTACCGCACCAAACCGAGGACATTGGAAGAACTGGAGGACCGAATTCGGGAAGTCATGTCCTCCATCCCGCCGGAGTTCCTGCTAAAGTCAGTGGACGCCATTCCTGGGCGGCTCCAGAAGCTGGTGGAAAGAGTTCGAGCCCACATTGAATTTTAGAGAAAACCTACCATGTATGCCTACCTTTTCATATTATTTCTTCTGAAATAAATGGATAATATACGTATTTTTTACCAATCCAAAATAGGGAGCTACTTTCCGCCCACCCTGTATATATATATATATATATATATCCAAGAAAACGCTCCTTTGATAAATGACACACAATATTTGTAAGCTCCGCCCATCGTGCGCCATCTTGAATCTAGGAGTTCGTAGTCACTACTCACCTAAAAAAATGTGGTCACTTTTTTCTTCAGCTTTGCTTTCGTAAGGTTGTGCTCTGCTTAGACTGCAATTCGTTTTCTTTGAAATCTTAAATTTTAGTTCCTTCAGAATTTTTTTTTTGCGAATTGCTTGTTTGAGGCCGTTGGAGTTTATACTTTATAACTCGAACCTCTTCATTGTGAAATTTCTTCACAACTTTAAACTTAGTTCAAATTTCTTACAACTTAATTTTGAGAGCCACTGTCAGTGTACGGTCATGAACTTAGTGCAGTAACGTAACAGTGAGTATTTGCACAGTGAAGTTTGATAAGATTTGCAAATAGATTTGTTTAGGCTACTATTGCCAATAACTATCAACTATTTAATCTTAAGGATTAATTGCCCTATTACGAACTTTGGAATCATTCTGCTCCTTATAGTTCCGAAATTAATTTGGGATCTAAACATAATTATATTTGTATATAACAAAAACAAACCAAACATCTTTATTGAGGATCATTCACAATCCATAGCCACTTAACCTAACATACAAGTACAATCTTACGTATCGTATACTGAACTTAATACAAAAATAAGGCCAACATAGCCACTTAACCTAGCATACTGGCAAATTTTTCAATGTTAAACATACACTCATAAAACATATACCATTTGAAAGCTCACATTTTTCTGAGTCTAAAAATGTAGTAATCCAAAAGTATCAATAGCAAATAAAAAGTAACTAGGTTTAAATATAAAACCCTATACCGTTGAATTTGTGATGCGTAATCTTTACGGGGGCGGAGCCCCCGTACCCCCGAGACCTAAATTATACAAATGATAATGTAATAACATATTCATGTTAGGTTAGGTTAGCGTAACAATTACCAAAAATACCATCTTACAACACAGACTGAAGATTTATAACTTAGCCAACCTTTATAACGTACCGTATTTCCCGGCGTATAACGCGCACTTTTGTCCCCCCAAAATACTCCAAAAGTCACCCTGCGTTAAAATTAACTCGTTAAAATTGTACATGTTAAGTGAGGTAGGAGGTATATTGGGACCTTTTCCAGTTTGTGTACCGTTTTTCATATAATTTATTTTTGAGAATATTTTTGTTAAAACTAACGACAATATCACGACTTAACCTAACCAATTATCAAGGGCGTACAGTTGATCTATTAGTAAATAGTAAATACTATTCCAGAAACAAACAATGTTATAATTAATAATAGATCAACTGTACGCCCTTGATAATTGGTTAGGTTAAGTCGTGATATTTTCGTTAGTTTTAACAAAAATATTCTCAAAAATAAATTATATGAAAAACGGTACACAAACTGGAAAAGGTCCGTATATTGTTTCCTAAATTTTTATTTTCCTAAATTTTCTCTTCAAAATTAGTGCGCGCGTTATACGCCGGGAAATATGGTAGTTAATGACGTCACGCGTCAAACAATTAATTAAATCGTTACTTTGTTTTTGTTATTGATACTTTTGGATTACTACATTTTTAGACTCAGAAAAATGTGAGCTTTCAAATGGTATATGTTTTATGAGTGTATATTTAATATTGAAAAATGGAGCGCACCTAGAGATCATCCTAAGGCTCACCTGAAGATCAGGGCTCCCAGCCTTCTCTAGTTAGCCTTATAAGGCTAACTAACGAAAATATCACGACCTAATCTAACCAATCGTTAGGTCAACTGTACGCCCTTGACGATTGGTTAGGTTAGGTCGTGATATTTTCGTTAGTTAGCCTTATAAAGCTAACTAAAGAAGGCTGGGGGCCCTGATCTTCAGGTGATCCGAAAATAATTGTAGCTTAATGAAAAAATTGGAGAAATTTATGTTGATGAATTATGAGAAGCTGAGAGTTGGGATATGATTTTGTGGAAACTATATTTTAAATTATTAATTATACAACAAACAAAACATCTTTGTTGTGGATCATTCATAATCCATAGCCACTTAACCTACATACAAGTACAATCTTACGTATTATACACTGAACGTAATACAAAAATAAGGCCAACATAGTCACTTAACCTAACATAAAAGTACATACAAATACAATCGGTACTTACGTATTATCGGGACTACCAAACTGTTTATTATGTATTTTTGCTCTCGTCATTTTCGTTTAAACTAACGAAAATATCACAACTTAACCTAACCAATCATCAAGGGCGTTTCAGTTGACCTAACCGGGCATTCAGTTGACCTAACCGGGCATTTAATTAACCTAACAGGTTAATAATATTGGTTATTTCACCTAAATATCTTCTGATGACCGGTTAGGTCAACTGAATGCCCGGTTAGGCTGATTGAATGCCCGGTTAGGTCAACTGTACGCCCTTGATGATTAGTTAGGTTAAATTGTGATATTTTCGTTAGTTTAAACGAAAATGACGAGAGCAAAAATGCATAATAAAGAGTTTGGTAGTCCCGATAATACGTAAGTACCATACAATCTACAGAGCATACGAAAAATATTATTATAAGCAACAGAGTTTATTCATAGCAGTGTTTGTATAGTTCCACCACAGCTGGGGTGTATACAATGCAGTACAGTAAGTTCTAAGAAGATAAGTTTTAACTAATTCTGAACACACACCAAATTTCCTTACTAGCATGTTACCCTGTACATACAGCTTTTTACGTTGCCTCTCAATATCAAGTTCATCTCGCAACTCATGAGTAATTACATGACTTAAGTATTTACACGTGTCTTTGACAGATATTGCCTGACCATTCATTTCAAAAGATCCACATGATACATGTTTAATGTTTCAGTAGATTACACCTAAAAATCAAAATACAACTCTGCCCCATTATAGGTGATGTCATTTTCCATACCATATTGTTCACATACCTCTAATAGTACTCTCAGCCGATGGGGAGAGGGTGACAGAAGAACAAGGTCATCAGCATACATTAAATGATTAATTTTTTTCCTTTCCAATGACACAGCCAGTACGTGCAGTTTTTAGTTCATTGGTAAGGTCATCCATGTATATATAGAAAAGATAGGGCGATAATATACCTCCTTGCCTAACGCCATTAGTCACCTTAAAACCTGATGATACAGTGCTTTTCCATCTTACAAACATGGTCTGCTCTGTATACCAGAATGCAAGTATCCTAAGTATATATTTAGGTACCCCTCGACACAAGAGTTTCTTGAAAAGTTTGTGATGGTTAACTCTATCAAATGCTTTTGATGCATCCAAAAAACAGGAATATACATTGCTGTTTGACATTTTGTACTTTAGAACGGCTTCCTTTAGCATATAAATACATATGTCAGTACCATGTTTCACTCTAAAGCCAAACTGATTGTCATAAGTCTGCAAGTAAGTACTTATCCTATCATAAATAACATATTCTAACACCTTAGAAAGTATACTGGCAAGTGCTGATAGCCTATAATTTTTCTTATCACAGATACTAGCACCCTTATTTTTAACAACTGGCAACAATACAACTGACAAAATGGACTGTGGCAAGCATCCATGTATCATACAGCTTGTTAAACACATTGCAAGCATAGGTATTATACGAGGGCTACAACATTTTAAATGTTCTGCTTGTATGCCATCTTGGACACAACTTTTGTTATCATCTAACTTATGAATAGCCTTCCAGATTTCTGAGTCATTAATTAATAGCTCCTCGGAGCATTCTACATTTAGGCATATATTTAGTCTACCCCCCTCACCCCCGAGACAATTAAATAGGGTTTCATAATGATTTTTCCACAGTTATGCAATGTTTTTTGCACCATGTACACCCTCTATTATATTTGGCAAGGTAAGATTACTATTGTTTATTTTATTAACCTCCTTCCAGAGTGTTATATTTTTTTTTTTTATTGGGTTCAGAATCCCAGCTGAGCCGTGAACGGCCAAGCTCTGAAGGGCCAGTTAAGCTACAGACCAAGTTAAGCTAGACTAAAAACTTACCGACTTGGAGGTACTATTAGGTCCTACCTCAGGGTTGCTGACTCGATGTGGGCCTACCTCAGGCCTCAGTTGCATAAAATTAAGATAAAAACAAAAGGGGCACTATTTATGGTCTTCTTTCTAAACCTTGCAACAACAACACAACCTGCACCATTGCACGATGCAACAATCTTGTATCTAAACAACCAAACTGAATTGCAAGAGAGCTCTCTATAAGACCACGGCCTGTAAGTGCCGCATTCAACCACGAGTAGGAAGGACACGCAGCGCCCCAAAAAAATGATGCCACAAGATTGCCCAAACAATGATGCCACGAGCCCAAACATGCTAGCTCTAAATTAAATGAATTTTTCACTAACCTCACAATTATGAAATGGATATATATACACCTTAACTTAATATATACAAGCAATGCTGCATCAATCAGCTTAGTCATCATA
This sequence comes from Bathynomus jamesi, assembly GCA_023014485.1. Classification (NCBI taxonomy): domain Eukaryota; kingdom Metazoa; phylum Arthropoda; class Malacostraca; order Isopoda; family Cirolanidae; genus Bathynomus; species Bathynomus jamesi. The sequence continues at coordinate 383,900 of JAJOZX010002861.1, forward strand.
TCGCCTTGGGACAACAATGGCTCTTCCTCTTCTAGATTTTCTAACACTCCCTACCGAAGAGGCATTGTTGTCATTACCTTCTGCAAATTTAGCCAATCCTTCTCCATGAAGCTGTAACTCAAATGTTTCATCTTGACTATCCGTGTTTTTGCTGATTTCTAAAGCATAGAGTTTTGTATAGGTCTCTTTAATTTCCCTCCTGAAGTCTTTACCAGTGCAGACCTAACTAAATTGTCTTTACCAACAAACAACTCTTCAGTTATGCCAAACTTCCAGCATTGCCTTGGTCTTTCATCCCCAATCATTACCACTTCTCCCACCTTGATACAATTTGCATTGGAGCCCTTTACCTTGCCTGATGGGTAATAATTGAGTTCTGGCGAGTATTCTATCTGCCATCTCTTCCATAACTGATCTTGTAGCTCTTCAAGGTACTTGAACCTTCTGGTTAACTCTTCTTGATGTTAATCGTTTACCACAAAGAAAATGATTTGGTGTCAATGGCTCTGCACAGTTATAAACAAAGGTGATAGGCCTACTGTTCACCATTGCTTCTACTTCACACAAAACAGTGCAGAATTCTTCTTTGCTCAAATGAGCATTAGCTAAAAGTTTCTTTAATGGACACTTTACACTTCTCACTAGCCTTTCCCAAAATCCTCCCCACCATGGTGCTCTCTTAACAATAAACTCCAACTGTACCCCATGGTGTGAAAAGTAGGATTGGAATCCCTCCTCTTTTAGCAAGGACCAAACTTCTTGGAGTTCCTTTGCAGTCCTTTTGAAGGTTTTTGCATTATCCGCTATGATTTTATTTGGGAAACCCCTTCTGTTCACAAACCTTTTAAAGGCCAAAAGAAATATATCACTACTTAAGTTGCTTACCAACTCCAAATGGATTGCTCTGGTGGTAGCACATGTGAAAAGACATAGATAACCTTTGTTAGACTCCCCTTGCTCATACACATAGACTGGACCTGCGAAGTCTACTCCCACTACATCAAATGGAGCAGTATAGAGACACCGTTCTCTTGGAAGTGGAGCCACCTTTTCATAATAAGGCTTTGCACTCCAACGCTTGCAAACCACACATTTATGCAAAACCTTTTTTACTACTTGTCTAATTTTGGGAATCCAAAACTGGTTTCTGATCTCTATTATCACTTCTCTAACTCCAGCATGTAACAACTTATGATGAGTATCCAGGATCAAAAGTTCCATAAAGTGCCCCCCAGAAGGTAGCAAAATTGGATGTCTTTTCTCCTCTGGAAGCCCAGAAAACTGTAGTCTACCTCCTACTTTCAAAAAATCCTGATCCAAAAACACATCCAAACCCTTGAGAGCAGAATGTGTTGGTAGAACCTGTAACGGACGGCTGGTGAGCAATTCCCTCTCTTCACCAAATTGTTCCTTCTGCACATATATCACCCAGTATTGCCTGGCTTGCTGAATCTCCTTACTGTTCAGAATTCCTTCCCTTCTTGTTTCTCCCTTAATATTGTTTGTAAATCTATATACCCATGCTGTCACTCTTAACAACCTTTTCAGACTGCTAATGTCCTCAAGCCTCAATATGGGGTCTGCTGCATCCACCCACAACAACATCGACACCGCTACAAATAACCTACAAACATACATAAACAGTATACAAGACTGGCTCACACACAATAGACTCAAAGTATCGCCCACAAAATCAACCATCACCTTGCTTACAAGCAACACAAAAGAACACCAGGTAATTCCACAGCTTACACTAAACAACATCAACATTCCACACACTCACAGAACCAAAATACTTGGTGTCACATACAACACATCATTATCTTTTGCAAACCACATTCAGGACATTAAAACCAAATGTACGTCAAGACTTAACACGCTTAGGGTACTAACAGGCACAAACTTTGGACACCAGCAGGAAACAACATCACTCATATACAAACAATATATTCGCTCAGTTATGGACTATGCTAGCCCATGCTGGGCACCCATTATCTCAAACACACACATAAACACCTTACAAACAATACAAAACAACGCACTTCGTATCATTACAGGATGCACTCAAACAACACCAATAGAACACCTGCACACAGAAACAAAAATACTAAAAGTTAGGGAACATTTAGACATGAGGGGCACACAATTCATGGCAGCAGCGATAACTAACCCACAACACCCTTGCCACTACATGTACAATCATGCACCAACACCTCGCACCATTAAGGTAACACCAGAGAGATATTATAACGAAATACTCCATTCCATACCACGCCCCACAGACATCACTCAGTACAGAAAACACATACACACACATCTAACCCACAAAGCACTGACACGACTCGGTCCGAATGCGGTCCTAGGTGCGAAGCCGCCACCCATTAACAGGTCAGAGATCAGCCTGAGCAGATCGGATCGAGTTAACTTAGCACGATTCCGATGTGGACATCACCCAAACTTACGGACATATAAACACAGACTAGACAACTCCATAGACGACACCTGCCACCTGTGCCAAGACACACCACAAACAATTGAACACATTATGACGGACTGTACCGCTCTAGCACAACAACGAACACAACACAACATCACTAGTGCGCTGAACCTCTGGTCCACTCCGGAGAGGGCGATCGGTTACCTGCGTGCCGCCGGCTTGCTCGATCAGGGTGGGCTGATCGGCTAAACAACAACAACAACAACTGTTCACAGTACATTTTCTCATTTCATTCACCCATTCTTCTTGAGCCTGGCATTCTCCTACAATAGGCTGATTAGAAGGCCAGTTTTCACTTCCAAGTTTTAGCCACTCTGGCCATTCACCACAAACTTGACTGTGCAAGATCTTTCACTGAAATTCCTCGTGTTGGTAAATCAGCTGGGTTTTGGGTGCCTCGACAATGCTTCCATTGCTTGGGATCTGTGTGTGCTTGAATTTCCTCCACCCTATTGGCAACAAATGGTTTCCATTTCCTTGCCTGGCTTCTTAACCAGTGCCAAACTATAGAGGAGTCTGTCCAGTAATACTGTAGCTTGGAATTTCATAGAGGGCCAAAGACTTTTGCACTGTAACTGCAAGCCGACTAGCAATAACTGCACCCATCAATTCCAGTCTTGGAATAGAAAGCCTTTTCAAAGGTGCTACTCTGCTCTTTGCAGCAACCAACCTGCAACTTACTTCCTCTTTGAATGTGCCTTTCATATAAATACAAGTTGCATAGGCTTTCTCACTTGCATCACAAAAGATGTGCAGCTCCAAATTGTCTGGACTATTGTTCAACTCTCCAAAGTACCATCTTGGGATTTCAATGTCTCCAAGATGTGTCAATTCTTTGAACCAATATTTCCACCTTACCACCATATGATCAGGTAACTCTTGGTCCCAACCAAGTCCAATTTCCCAGAGGCTCTGAAACCAAATTTTTTACTTTATCACAAATGGAGCCAGGAATCCAAGAGGATCAAAGACCTTTGAAGCCAAACTAAGAGCTGTACGTTTTGTCCACCTTGTCTCATTCTCAGCCAACTCTACTAAAGATTTCCCATTGAAGGTAAACAAATCCTCTCCCTTGCTGCCAAACAATGCCTAGCACCTTTGTGTCTATTGCCCACAACTCCTTAATACCAGAATCCTCAATACTTTCTGCTGCATCAGGTACTACACAGGACTGACTCATAAACTGTTGTAACTGAGAATGATTGGTCTGCCATTTTCTAAGCTCCATGCCAACCTCCCTCATTATAGCTCTAGCCTCCATGAATATCTGTTTAGCCATTTCTGTATTATCCACGGAACACGGCAAATCATCAACATAAAATTTTTTTCTTATGTGTTCAATAGTGTTAGGATAGACTCCAGAATATTTCTTAAAATGGTACTGCATAGTAGCTGCCAACATAAATGGACTAGAGCTGAGGCCAAACAACACTGACTTCATTCTATATGCTTGAACCTTAGGTTCATTTTCCAACGAGTCTTTCGTATCCACCCACAGATACCTTACTGCATTTCTGTCCTCTGGTTTTAACTTTATCCGCAAAAAGGCTTGCTTCACATCTGCAGTCAATGCTACTCCACCAAACCTGAATCTCGCTAACAAGGAAAATAAATCTGCATTTAAATTTGGCCCAGCATCCAAACAGTCATTCAAGGACACACCACCTTTGTCCTTGGCTGAACCATCAAAAACTATCCTCAGTTTGGTGATAGATTTGTCTCGCCGTACCACTGCATGGTGTGGCAGATAATGTGCCTCCTGGCTCACCAGCTCACCGTGAACGGCCAAGCTCTGAAGGGCCAGTTTAACCTACACACCAAGTTAAGCTAGACTAAAAACTTACCGACTTGGAGGTCCTATTAGGTCCTACCTCAGGGTTGCTGACTCGATGTGGGCCTACCTTAGGCCTCAGTTGCATAAAATTAAGATAAAAACAAAAGGGGCATTATTTATGGTCTTCTTTCTAAACCTTTCAACAACAACACAACCTGCACCATTGCACGATGCAACAATCTTGTATCTAAACAACCAAACTGAATTGCAAGAGAGCTCTCTCTAAGACCACGGCCTGTAAGTGCCGCATTCAACCACAAGTAGGAAGGACGCGCAACGCCCCCAAAAAATGATGTCACAAGAGTGGCCAAAGAATGATGTCACGAGAGCCCAAAAATGCTAGCTCGAAATTAAGTTAATTTTTCACTAACCTTACAATTATGAGAGGGATATATATACACCTTAATATATACAAGCAATGCTGCATCAATCAGTTTAGTTATCATATCGCCTTGGGACAACAATGGCTCTTCCTCTTCTAGATTTTCTAACACAGAATTCTCTACTGGAAGCAGGCCCGGATCTAGAAGAATGGGGGCCCTTGGCTAATTTTTTTTTTGGGGCCCCCCTTGGCTACAATTTTTATTATATAAGGATTATAAGCTTTGTTTACGAGGAAAATTAAAGGTTTTCAGAACAAACATATTACTTTACTTTATTTATTTAGTTTTCAGAACAAACATATTACTTTACAAATATTTAACTTTATTTTACATATTATATTTTCTTGAATTAATAATTTTATACACATATACCTACTGATTATGAGCTGGCAACCGATTGAACTGACGAGCCTTTTTTTGTGCAAATTCATTAATAATATTTCGAAAATCGACTTCTTTGGCCAGAGCATGTTCAACATAGAGAATTGCCAGTGACTGTAATCGCTTTTGCTTCATTGTTGAACGTGTGCAACATTTCAGTCGCTTTAACTTAGAAAAACTCCGTTCGCCGGTACAATTGGTCACCATCAATGACAAGTACATTCTGTATGCATTTAATTTGGGGGTCCCCCTCAAATGCGGGGCCCGTGGCTGCAGCCCACATAGCACCCCCCTAGATCCGGGTCTGACTGGAAGTATTGCTATTGCCTAATTTTCTGGCTGGAGATTCTCTTCGAAGATTCTCTTCATTTTTCCTTATAAATCTAAGAGCATCCTTGAATCTAGCACGAGTTTTATTTTTCAGTTAGAAGAGTTCCCCTTGCCTAGGTTTCCCCATAGCAACCCATTCTACGAATACATTTTTTGCTACATCATACAAATGAGCGCAGTATTCTGCCCAACGTGGATTGACATTTACTTTTCCCCATTTTTTATTCTTAAAGCTACTTCCACTCGTAGCCTTAATGGCAAGTTCAAGCTCACCGTAATACTTATTTAAGAGATCTATATGTTTTACATCATCACATGAGGGATTCCACGAGCCAAAGCTTCTGCAGGAATCCTCACAAGCCTTAGTAGTGCATCAGTCTGCATTGTATAGTTATCTACTTCAGAATGACTAAGATTTGACCAATTAACCTTATAGTAATCAGCATTATCACAGTCATTGTCTAAGTCAGGTGCTACCATACAATCAAGCCCTACTACAAATGGGATATGATCAGATTCAAATACATCATAAAGTATGGACATGCTATTGATTATATTATAACCATCGTGGGAGGCAATACAGTGGTCTAGCCACGAGTAAGTCCCCCAGGTATCACTAACATATGTAAATGAGTCATTAGGGAGTAGCAATTTACTGGCAAGTTTGTAGTAGCATGCCTCACAGTAATTGATAAGAAGGTTATCAAAATCCAAACCAAGTTTAGTGATATTGCTGTTAAAATCACCAACCTCTACAACACATGAAGAGTCCAGCTCCTCTAGCAGTATATTTAGTTCACAGAATCTATCTAAAAATACCTCCTCATTTTCAATACACTCATAAGGCATATAAACATTGAATATATACACAATATTTTTTATCAGTAGTTAGTTTTATGGCTCTAACCCACTTATATTCATAACTAATGGGCTCCATAAACCTATCCAGCTGTGAGTGCCGCATTATAGCTACACCTTCCTTCCTATTCTGCCTGCCCACAGTAATAACTTCACTATCATCATTGGGTGAGTTAGCTATTCTCCTGTAGTTAGACTTAATATTGTTTAAATTTTTGCACTCTTGTTTAGAGAGCCAAGTTTCCTGAAAACATGAAATGTCATGTGCAGATAAAAGTTTATTGATCTCACTGTCAGCATTGACTTTTAGGCCTCTACAGTTATAGCTACTAACACCGAGTTTGTGAAACTGTGATATTATTTTTATACACACTATCACTGTTCTCATTGGGTGTCTCCGTGGGATTGCATGGTGGAGTCTGCTTACCCCTATTTTTGTGGACTGAGTTTTTCCTGAAATTCATGTTATACCAACTATAGTAGATTCCTTCAGGCCAGACTTCTGGCCCCATAAATACAGAGAGGTTCTCACATTCTGCCTTAATGTAGAAAGAGCTGTAGGCAGGCACGTGCGGAGTGGGGGTGGCTACAGGGGCTTGAGCCCTCTCATTTGAGCCTTGTGCCTCAGAAGTGCCCTTTTTTTTTTTTTAATATCTGTATAAATGCTGCGAAGTGTCGAAGAGCCATTTTTTTTTTAGGGGGAGAGGAAATGGCGCCATTTTTAACTTTTAGCCCCCACCCCCCTACCTGAAGTGTCCTGTGCACGGGCCTGGTTGTAGGTATCTGGTCGTTTACTGGTTAATTTGGAGCAGGTAGTCCCAATTTTTGTCATTTCACGCAGGTATTATTCTAGTTCTGAAGCAGATTGGTCAGGTGGGAAACGGGAGGCAAATACATGGGCCTCCGAGATATTTTCACTGCCTTAATTGCTGTATTCGTTGCTAGCCTAGCCATGGTTCTCTTCCGGATGGAGGGGGGTTCCCAGAGTCCTGTTTCTTTTTCTGACGCAAACCCCTTTTACTAACTGTTGTCCACCCGTCCCCTACATTCTGCTCACCAAGGTGAGTAGCTACCAAGCAGGTTTGAATAGTCCCTTGAGGCATGGCCACATTACTAATGGTCTCAGCAGCATTGCCTTCTGTTGCAGTTAATTTGTTTTGTTTGTGTTGGAGATTCATCATATGTCAGACTATGCAGTTCAAGGTAGATACGTACTACCTCCTGTTAACAGTAATATTTCTATTAAATTTGTTAGGTTTAGCTCGCGGACGGTAATTTACCTTAGGTATATACCCTGGCACTGAACAGACTGTTACGTATTAATCTACGTAAACCCACCCTTGTCTGCTGTGTGGATTTAAGAGGTTCTGGGTTTAATATACAGTAGATTTGAATTCCTCTTATCCTCGGAGTAGAACTGAGAGTATACGGTTAAAAAATAGTTAATTCGCTGGTCATTACTTAATCGAACAGTCATTCAGACTCAGTCGAGTTTAACTTGGGTACGGCTTTGGTCGAAGGGTGATTGGCGTCAAGAGCTTCGTTAATCGAAGAGCTATATCACGTTTCGATTCTGTGGCTGTTCATCCGAAGTTTTGCTCAGTGAATTCCACCCAGACAGTAAGCCGCTCATTTTGTGTGGGACCTGCAAACTGTCCCGAACCGCAGTTGAGGTGAGAGCGCGTTTTGATTGGAGGTTAGTTACTCCTGGCAATTGAGTTAGGGTGGTTAGCCCCCTCAAGTCCCCATATCAGTAGGTGGAATGTGCTCGACCTGCATCCAATCTGAACATTGAACTTCGTGTAATGTCAACTGTTCCCCCAACCTTTGCATCCGGTGAAAGAGCGTTCTCCGTCGTGAAATTCATACAGAACTATTTACGCTCGACAATGTCCCAAAAATGCCTATCTGGTCTTGCCCAGTTTTCCGTTGATCATGCCACTGGTCCGAGCATTAAACTGTTTGGAAATATGAATGATTTTCCTGCTGCTTAGCCTTGAAAAGCGCATTTTTAGTCTCATTTTGTTTGGTTTTGCTTCTGCTAAGCAATGAACAATTACATTGTATTCGTAGCATAAGTTGAGCTAGGAAAGAGATTTTGGGTTGGGATACGCCTTGCATCCGTGCCTTTATGGAGTTAACGGACCTGCGCCTAACCCAGCTGTAACCAGGCCTTATCTACTGTCGCATAGTTCTAAATCGACTCGAGTGTTACCATGGGGCTACATCACATCGTTTTCCGTAAGATCAGCGAGGTTAAGCAACATTGGTCCTCCTCAGTAGTTGGATGGGTGGCTTTTGAACAAAGCTGTATATGCTGTAATTAGCTTTCTTCGTGCTTTATTTTAAAGTCATCGCGGGAAACAAAAAAAATCCCTTATAGATACAAATTTAATATAATTCAAAACTCTGAGAGTGACTTAAGTCAAAGCACACAAAAAATAAATGAAAGAAAAATAGATAGTTTCTAAGGCGATGCAACTGCTTTGGCCGAGGCTGGGTTTGGTCAAAAGCGTTGCATCACCCTAGTCACTTTTTAAGTTTGGTTGATAAAGTTAAATGAAACGTGCATGCTTCATCTGAGTAATGATGTGCAGTTGATGTATTGAAATTCAAACCACTTTGTAGTTTAAATATTCTTACTAAGAAACTGGAAAAAGTGGGAAACTAACGAAATACAGAAATAATAATTAAACCAAATCTTTCTGAAGAAGTTCAGAGATCTTCACAAATGTTACTAAATTCATTATTAGTACTCAAAATATATGAGTGTTGTTACTTATAAGTAAATTCTATACAGTACAACTTTCCTGAGAACAGATCTCGCACGTGTGTCAGAATTATAATAGTGATGACAAGCGGTAGCTCGCTATCGCCCTCCGGGCAGGTAGCAGTATATGTCACAGTATATGTAGCAGTATATGTCACAGCTAGCTGTATATGTATGTTGGTACTTACGTATTATCGGGACTACCAAACTGTTTATTTTGTATTTTTGCTCTCGTCATTTCGTTTTCGAAGTAATTACATTCACTGTAATAGACATTAAATAGCTCGTGCTCGGCCGCGGTGTGACCTAGGACCGGGAAGCTTGACAGAGCACATCGGCAGCTCATGGGTTATCAGTTGGTGGCGGCTGCAGAATTTTCCGATGCGCCGTTTAGTATGTGCACAGTTCCGAAGAAAGCGGACAGACAGACAGACACACACACATTTTAGCTCAATAGTATATGTATAGCAGGGATCCCCAACCTTTTTCTGCCGAAGAGCACATTCAAGACTACCGGTAGTGCGGTGGGCACCGTTTACTTTTTCAAGGCAAATTTATAGTTGGACTTAATAATGAACATAATACACAAAAAACATTTAATTCCTGTGTAAAATAATGAACATAATACACAAAAAAAAACCATTTAATTCCTATGTAAAATAATGAACATAATATACGCAAAAAAACGAGGATGGGCTAACAAAGAATCTTAGAAAAATGATCAAAACGATAACTTAATTTATTTCTAAAGAAATAATTATTTTCAAATAAATGAGCATCTGTTTCTGTAATTAATTACTAAAATTTAATAAAATGTTAAGTATGTTACATATTTTAAATATTTAGTAACTAAATTTATTAAAAATTTAAAAAAAACTTACCAATCGTAGTCAGTCAGCGGCGGGCACACGCAAAAGGGTCGGCGGGCACCATGGTGCTCGCGGGCATAGGGTTGGGGACCCTGAATTATAGGATGAAGTACGATAATTCCCACTGTTAAATATTTGGGCTTCGTGTCGACATTTACATTTTGGTTGGTTTTAACCTTGTTTTTGCTTCCGCCCGAATTGTTAATTCTGACTAAAGTCAAGCTTGTCACTCCACCTTAGACCTACAGTTTAACGTGGAATCGGAACCACGCCCCACCACCAGCCCAGCGTCTTAACCACTAGACTACTCAGGGTAGGGTACCCATTTATCTACCAAACAATTTGTGTGTGTGTGTGGATGAACAGCTGGGTTTTGCTACACGCCGCCTGCCGCCACCGGGTCTCGATCCCAAGGCGGATGGATTCGAAGTCAACGACGCTAACTGCGACACCACCGAGACGCACTTTCATATTTTATTTTATTTCAGATTTGTTGAAGTTATCAACTTGAAGAACATTTATTCCGATATTTACTTGGAATTAAGGGTGAAATAAATCCTATCCAATCAGGTTCTTTTACTGTATAGCTTATATACAGGGTGTTCTAAAATTACGAAGTAAATTTTTGTGTTCTAAAATTACCGAGTAAACTTTTATATGAACGCAATATCTCAACAAAAATTATACGATATTAAACAATTTTATTTTAAATACAGCAACAATAATTGTTTATTTTAGATGTTCAAAGTGTCTTCCTTTAATTTGAACACATTGTTCACAACGTCCGACTACTGATCGATAGACATATAAAAGTTTACTAGGTAATTTTAGAACACCCTGTATAACAAATGTACTAAATTTTTACCAAAATAAGTGTAATTCTTGGCATGTACCAACTCAACTATGATCGAACCTACCTCAATGAGGGGAAAGTTGGTACAACAGATCGACTAATTTTTCAACTAATTTATCTTCTTCAATCAATACAATGTGACAACTCTGACAAATGGACAAAAAGGGCATTCGACGACTGTTCCGTTCTAACGGAATATTGGTGATGTTTTACACGCGTGTTCAAATCTTTTCCCGCTTGTCCAGTGTAAAAGGAGTCACATTGTTTACGACCAATTTTATAGTTAATGCCTGAATTATTGGTAGTACTATTCTTTATTATGACATTTTTCACAATATTATCATATGAAAATACTATATTAATGTTCAAAAGTGTAAGTACATTAGCAATGCCTAAAAATCGTGGTAAAAATGGAAGTACTAAACTATTGTTCGACAAAGTGCGAGGGTTATTATTATTCACACGATAGAAGGTTTGTTTTGCCTTGATAAGGCGCGATTCCAAAAAAGCAAATGGGTAACACAAATCGCTTCCAATATTGATGAGTTTTTTTATCAGCATCCATGTACTTCGGACTGGCTATCCGAAGAGCACGGAGAAACAATGAAGAAAATATGGCTTTCTTGATGGGGGTGTCGTGTCCAGAGTAAAAGTGTCATTTTATCAAGATTGGAACATATTATCATACCAGAAATGAATTCACAGGCCTGCGATGGTTTTGTTGTAATTTGTGCACGCTGATTCCGAAAATAATATTAATTTTTCGCCATCATGTACAGATTTTTCACAAAATGTCATATTTCATATTACATATGTAAGTAAATTTCATTAAAATTTACTAAATTTAAATTTTGATTAAAAACTACTGCCTATAAATGCTTCCACATCAGAAGTGACGTCATAGCTTCTTCTAGAACATTCGAGAAACGCACCGCTAGTATATAAGTGATTGACAAGCCACGAGATGAATCAGTCTGTCTAGTGCGTGCGAGGTTATAGTTCTTTATTATTCAAAGGTGCGCGGTGACTATATTTCTCTTTTGAAATTTGTTTATTTGTCGCTATGGCAACCAAAGGGTGTGTAAATAACCCAAACATTTTCTGTTATTTTGTGGAAAATTTACTGTGAAAAAACAAAGGCGAGATATTACAGACGTCGTCAAGAAAGCATACTATGCGTACTTCGGAATGAAACTTGGGGATCAAGACAACTCATGGGCTCCAGATAAAGTTTGCAGTGTTTGTGTTGAACAACTTAGACTGTGGAGTAAAGGTAAAAAGGATTCTTTTCCTTTTGGGATTCCAATGGTCTGGCGTGAGCCTAGAAATCACAACAATGACTGCTATTGTTGTTCATGTAACGTGCAAGGGTACAATACTAAAAATAAAAATAAAATTTCTTATCCAAACTTTCAGTCTGCTATAAGACCTGTTGCTCATGACCTCATATACCTGTACCTACTAAACCAAATACGCTTGATATATCTTCATCTGATTCGGTGTCTGATGACGAGGGAAATGATGATATTGATTGTTTTCAAACCGAAACATCTGGTGAACCCCAATTGTTTACACAAAGTGAACTTAATGATTTGGTAAGAGATTTGTGTCTCCTAAATGATTCTTCAGAGATTTTGGAATCCAGACTTCGTGCAAAGAACTTGCTTTCTCCCGGGACGTATTTTACTGGTACAGAAGTTGAGAAAAAGAATTCATCCAATATTTTCTCAAGAAAATTCACTGGTATATTGCAACAATGTTTCGGAACTAATACTTAAGCTAGGTGCTGCAGTCTATGACCAAATGAGTGGAGACTTTTCATTGATTCCCCCAAAAGAAATCTAAAAGGCGTCCTCCTTCACAACGGTAACTTATATGCATCTTCCTGTCTTCTGGCTAAGGTTAAATGCAAAGAATACGGTTGGCTACTTTGTGGAGACTTAAAAGTACGCGCTGTTCCTTTTCTTTTATGTACTAATTCTGGAGTATCCCGTTTCAACATCCAGCAGTAATCAGCCATCATGCTGATGTCCCACCTTCCCTGATATCTCTTCTCCATTTCTTTGATGTCTTGGTGAAACCGTTCTCCTTGTTCTTCGCAGAGTGCTCCGAGATTCTCAGGGAAGTAATCCAAGTGTGAATTGTAAGAAATGTAATTTTAAACTCTTATTACAACCCAACTCTTTGAACTTGTTTAGCATGTTGTTCAAAATATTTTGGTAATTTGGGTCCTTGTTGTTCCCCAGAAATTTGCTGATAACATCTTTAAAAGCAATCCACGCTTTTTTTTCAAGATTGTTCATTGTTCTTTCAAAGTGTTCATCCAAAGTCAGTTTTCTAATCTGGGGTCCAACGAAAATTCCTTCTTTCGATTTTGCTTCCGAAAGAGTTGGGAATTTACCACACAGATGCTTAAAACACACTCCATCTTCGTCCAAGGGCATAACAAATTGCTTCATCAAGCCCATTTTTATGCGAAGCGGAGGTAAAAGGACTTTCTTCTTGTCAAACAAACTTTCACGTTGAATGTTTTTAGAACCAGGTGTCAGGTTGACTCTGAGTGGCCATTCCTTTTTTTATCCAGTGCTGAGTCCTTGCTCGGCTATCCCATTCACACAAAAAACATGGAAACTTCGTATAACCTGGTTGTTGACCAAACAATATACAAATTATATTCGAGACTAAACGGCATAGAACTCACAAGAAAACTCAGGACAAAGATGAATATGTAAGTGACGTTAATAGTCTTCTTTCTTTTTAAAGTTGTTTGCATTTGTAATTAGTATAAGAAAACGAAATAGGTACCTAATGTAAATTGAAACAAATAATATTTATTTATGTTGTTATTTGTTCCCTTCCAGTTTGCACAAAATCCTTACGTGATAGAAAAAAATGGACACCTTATTCGAAATCAGCGTAGTTGAATTATATAAAATCAGTTATTAGTAAGAAAACAACTTACAAAGTTCTCATTCGCAGACCTGTGCAATGAATACTTTGTAAGTTACGTAACCGAAACATTAATTTAGGGATAAGGGGTTCCGCAGACTGAAATAAAAGTTCTTTCAGGTAACACATCACGGAACTCGGTGCTTTTCATTGCTATGTACAGTAATTTTCTTCCGTTGTACACATAATCGGGTTCATCGAACGCCCACCTTTCATCGTCTCCGTTCAGGTTTTCTCCGGTCACCCACTGAAATTGATTCTTTGCAGGATCTGGCATATGAGCTCCGATAAAGTACGACGAAGTTCCTATGATTGATAAATGAGAAACACGTGTTTGTAGCATATATATATATATATATATATATATATATTAGTCTATCTATACTATAAAAAGGCAGTCCTGTCCGTCCGTCTGTCTGTTGATACCATGTGTTTACCATTAACCGATTCTGAACCTAGAAATAAATGTGCTTTGCTTTGTTTCAACTGTTTACTGTAGCGCCTAATTAACCGCCAATTACTGAGGGTTCATTTATTCCGTGAATAAAACTATTGAGAAGAACACAGCAATGAAAATCTTAAACTTCACATCCGACCCCACTGTATCAAGATTTGTGAAGTTTAAGATTTTCATGGCTGCGTTCTTTTCTATAGTTTTATTGACCAAATAATTGACTCCCCAGCACCGCAGGTGTAGCTAAATGGGCCCGTAGGGCCCACTTTGGCTATTGTCAGGGCCAGCGAGAGCTGCCCCGGGTAAGGATTGGTATATGGGCCCCCATGTTTACTCGGTATTTTTTTATGAATGTTTTTTGTGTACAAAACAAGCAAATTGATTATATGTCCAAGTCACTGTTCAAAACCTACAGTATGATAATCTCTATAAAATGTGTATGTTCATTAATTATATTTCCTTTCTCTTATTTAATCAATTGCTTTATTAATATTTTTAGATTTTATACCCCCTCTTTCCGAGCTCCGGGGATTCAACTCGGCTTCCCCGCCCCTCGGTGGCCCTGCCTATTGTATATGAAATAGTCGCCCCGACCAGTGTTCGAACCTACCACTTCTTGAGTAAAAGGTTAGGGCGCTAGCCACTACACTACAACAGAACAAAAGTTAATACAACCTGTCATATATTTAAACAACCAAGGAAACGCATAACTCTTTCGCGTCCAGAGGCATTTTACGTGTAAACCCTTCCACATTCGAGGTAATAACCAGTAATTCATTCAAAATATCTGGTACCATAAATGGAACAATCGAGCCTGTGGCTCCAATCTTTAAAAAAGGAAATAGAAACTTGGCAAAAAACTACAGACCCATCAGTCTCACCTCCATTATTTGCAAATTACTCGAAAGTAGCATTAGATGTAAAGTTACTGAGTTCCTTGAAGATTGCAACCTATAAATGATAGCCAGCATGGCTTTCGAAATGGAAGGTCCTGTCTAACCAACTTGATTGAATTTTATGATGGAGTCCTATTGCATTTGGACAATAAGGAGTCAGTAGATGTAGTATACTTAGATTTTGTAAAGGCATTTCATACTGTTCCTCATGCAAGATTGTTGGTAAAAGTTAGAGCCCATGGTACAAGAGGTCATATAGCTGACTGGAAAGAAGAATGGCTGAGAAACAGAAAACAGAGTTCATCTAAATGGAAATAAGTCTACTTGGAGACCCGTATTGAGCGGAGTCCCACAGGGGTCTGTGCTGGACCTCTGCTTTTTGTTGTCTATATAAATGATCTAGAGAAGGCCTATCATGTAAAACCTCAAAATTTGCTGATGATACAAAATTAGGCCATAATGTTAAGTCAGTAGCAGGAGCAATGACAATACAAAAAGACTTAGACAGAGTAACAGCCTGGGCAGATAAGTGGGAGATGAAATTTAATGTTGATAAGTGCAAAGTTATGCATATTGGGCCAAAAAAATCCAGAATTTGAATACAATATGAATGGAATTTGGATTAAAAATGATGATAAAGAGAAAGACTTGGGTGTCACTGTAACTAATGAACTTAATCCCTCAAATCACTGTACGGTAATCAGAAATAAAGCAAATGCTAGACTCGATCTCATGCAGACACACATTGAATACAAATCACCCAATATTATAAAGCAACTATACATTTCATATGTGAGACCCCTCCTCGAATACTGCATTCAATTTAATAGTCCCTATTTGATACAAGATATTGAAAAACTGGAAAAAGTACAGAAACGAGCAACAAGAATGATCCCATCTCTAAGACAATTGACATATAAGGAAAGATGGCGTATTTAAGTATGTTCTCATTAAAAAGGAGGAGGTTAAGGGGTGATACGATAGAGGTGTATAAAATGATAAAAGGGTTGGATAAGATAGATTTTGAGTCTCTTTTCATTAAAGATCACAATAACAGACTAGAGGTCATGTATGAAATTATTTAAGCCAAGATGTAGAACAAATTTAAGAAAACATAGTTTTACAAACAGAGTAATTAAGTTTTGGAACAGTCTGACAGAAGAAGTGATGACTTCAGATACACTTGATTCTTTGAAAAGAAGGTTGGATAGTTTGATGTCTGCAAGGGACATCTGGTGATGGTGTTTAGGCCCATTTTTATTGCATGAATGGTACTAGTTTATTTCATATATATTATGTGCATTTGGTGATAGATCCTACAGCTCAACACAGGTGTTGTGGGATATAGGGAGGCAGCATCTTGGGTTAGGGGATACTCTCTGTCCTTACACACCCCATTTAAAGATATTCCTCTGCTGAGCGGTGCCCCCATAGTACTGTGAGGAATTGAAAAACTCATGATCTTCACTTGCCCCACAAACACCTTTAAATGGGAGACCCAAAATGGGTGCACACACATTTCTACATTACTGTACAGTCTTTACAGCCACACCTACACTTTTCCTCCTAAGTATATATATTGTAATGTATATGGTTGTAAATTGTGACTTGGTCCGCAATTGACATGGACCGTGACTTATTTTTGGTTGGCAAGGTACTGGTATTGATGGGTACCGTAATGAAATTGACTGGATTCTTTGGATCTGATATATTTGCATGTCAGTTATAAATAGATATAGAGTGTAACATATTTGTGGATAGTAGCCTATTATGACTGATCCTCTGGATCCAGAGATTCTATCTTTAGTTTGAAATTGATAATTAATTAGTTTTAAATTGATAATTAATTAGTTTTGTAAAAATTGGTTGTTGCCAATGTACAGGCAGTTTTTACATAGTGGAGCCACCTCGATGGCCGAAGTGGCCCTAGTGTGCCCACTATAAAAATTTCTTATGTTCTTATGATGTTTCATATACATATATCGGGTGATTTTTTAAACATATGACACTTTAAAAGAGAATTAGTTCCCTAGTGTAAAACGTACTCTGTGATATTCTCTCAGCTCATTAACTCTTTGCTGCGAACAACAAAATTTTGCAGTAATCTGGACAGAGTATCTGTTGAAGTTGAGAAACTTCTTGTTCAAATGATGCTTTCAGTTCTTATATTGTGTGTGGATTCTACTTAAAAATACTATCTTTTAATTAACTCCACACATAAACGTTTCAGGGGTTTAGATCTGATGTTGGTGGCCATAATATTCCTTCGTCATAAACCGCAGGAAATCTGTTGGACACTCTCTTCCGTCGAAAGTAACGTGTAAGTATCGTAAGCTGAGAGGATATTACATAGAGCATATTTTGCACTACGGGACTAATTCACAATATTTAGAAAAGGTACAGAAAAAATTATGTTAGGTTAGGCTAGTTAAGGTTAAGTCAGGTTAGGTAAAGTTAAGACAAATTAAGCTTGATTAGATCATTTTGTTTCGTTGTCTTTGTATGTGCAGATCGAAATTTTTTGTCGATAAATTTTTCATTTGAGAAAGATTTGTCAACGATTCGAGAATTTTGTTCGTCGGTCAAAAGTTTTGTTTTTCAAAAGGTCACAGTGACGTCGGAAGATTTTTCTGTGAAGTGATGGAAATATGGCTCTTATGTGATTTTTTTTACTGTCCATCCTCACCCCTTTTGAAATAAATCAACAATCTTAATACTATGTCAAACACCAAGTAAATAGCTTTAAAGAAATTACAGAACTTAAAAGGAAGAGTTTGGGAGATAAATTCATAAAATTGTTAATGAATAAGAAATATGTTAATGAAATTTTAACGTACCAAGTGCCAATCCATCTATGATACTTTGTCTTTGAGCAGCTGTTGTTAAGAGTTTATTGCTGACCAAATCCATTCCCAGTGTCTGACAGTAACTTCT
The DNA here is from genome assembly GCA_023014485.1 of Bathynomus jamesi. Classification (NCBI taxonomy): domain Eukaryota; kingdom Metazoa; phylum Arthropoda; class Malacostraca; order Isopoda; family Cirolanidae; genus Bathynomus; species Bathynomus jamesi. The sequence continues at coordinate 401,908 of JAJOZX010002861.1, forward strand.
AGCTTCTTTCCAAGTTAGAGGGTTTCCGTTTTTAAGAACACAGCCGTACCATTTGTAGCCATTGTTCGGGTATGTTGCGCACGGAAAATCTGTTAAAAAGTTAAAATCACGAAATTAATAGTAGAAGATGACAAATTCAGTTTATTCTATGTACGTCATGCAACAAAGTTCGTTCCCTTACCTCCTTTTTTAAAATGCGTCTTACACTTTACGGGAGCTCGCATTCCATTGATATTTTCGGAAGGCTCTCTCAGCAATTCTGTCATTAGACACTGACCATTTTCATAACAATACAAATGAGCCGAGTCTTCTCGTGTGGCAAAGATCGCACAAACAATTTCAGAAGGGGCGAATATTTTCTTAATATGGTCAGGTTCAACTTCCAGAAGAGACTGGTTGACGTAAACTGAAGACCAGGTTGTTGAGACTAATCCAACAGCAAGTTGGATAAAATGCAATAAAACTGCACACAAGAAATGTTGAAGCATGTTTCCTTGGGTCTCTTAACAGTCTACAAGGAAAGAGACGATAAAAATAAGCCACATTGGGGGAAAGGTTTATGAGTAAAGTTGATGTGAATTATAAATACTTGCAAAAGTGGACCCTATGGGCCCATTTAGCTATTGCCGATTAATCGGTACACTACTAGTTATTAAAATGGAAACACGCATTTTATAAATAGCGTTTAAGGGAAGAAGGTTCATGTGAGGACACAAACCGCTTTGATCTCATTACTAAAAAAAGTATTGGGATTTTCACATATACCCAGTCCCCTTCACACACACACTATATATATATATATATATATATATATATATATATATATATATATATATATATATATATATAGATACTTTTAAACGAAGGGATAGGAATGTAATGATCCCTCTACTGAAAACCCTGATAATACCCAAACTGGAATACTGCTCGGTCCTAACATCCCCATATAAAAAAGAAGACATTAGACAGCTGGAGGGGATTCAAAGAAGTTTCACAGCCAAGATCAATGGGTGCAAAGAACTAAATTACTGGGAAAGGTTACGAGAACTAGACCTATATTCACTGGAAAGGAGAAGAGAGAGATACACCATTATTTACACTTGGAAAATAATGGAGAAACTAGTCCCTAATCTTACTCTGAATCCCATAACTCCCCAAACAACGGTGGAAGGTAGAAACGGTAGACTGTGTCGTATTCCCAAATTGAAGGCGAGACAGGGAACATCCTTAACCCTGAAAGAAAATAGCTTTGTAGTGAGAGGACCAAAACTATTTAATCAGTTGCCCAAAGACGTAAGAAACACGAAGGGAGTTGCAGTGGAAATCTTCAAGAGAAGACTTGACGCCTGGCTCAGAACAATCCCCGATGAGCCGGGCGTACCTGGCTATGTGAGGTGGAGAGCGCAAGAATCCAACTCACTACTTCACCAGGCCAACTCGAGAGGAGGGGCGACACGCTTGACCTTCGCGAAATGAGAAATCATCACGTGGAACCTTTGTAAGGTTGTAAGGTTATATATATATATATATGGTGAAAATAACCACGAAAGAAAAAGGAAACAGAATGGTGCTCAAGCACTTTCGTCTTATGACATCCTCAGGAACACTGAAATAAATAACAAAGTCAAGACTATATATAGGTAACAAAAAATAAATAAATAAATAAAAAATAAAAAAATATGTAAAAATTGTAGGAGGAGCATACAAATTTTCTTTTTCCTTCGTTCTTATTTTCATCATAAATATTATTCACGTGTTGCTTTCGTGATATATATATATATATATATATATATATATATATATATATATATAACTTGCCTTGAATTAAGTAGAGGTTATTTCAGTATTTTTACTTAATTAAATTGCAAAGAATGACGGGGTTTCAAAAACGAACCAAATCCAACGAATTGCAGCGAGTGTCTGACATCTGTGAATACACACGAATTTAGGCTAGTTCATTCTTTTGTTTGGAGTTGCATCCACTAGTAACGTTCTGTGTTTATAGCGACTATTATTGATCCGTTTATGCCCATCTCTTCTATACTGTCAGTATAATCGGATCACAACGCTTTCAGGAAGTAAATATTTTATAAATCTATTCATCGCTTCTACAGTATATAGAAATATAGGCATTTTTATTTAATTATAGGCCTCTATATATTTAAAAAAAAAAATTAGGATATCTTTGGGAGTAATTCCGAATGTAGGGTTTACAAAGTTTGAAGCACCTTTTTTTAAAGAATTAAGTTTCTTATCCCATAACAGGGAGTGAGTAAGTGTTTGAAAACAAATATGCAGAAAAAAGTTGAAAGAATTCAGAGGCCTATCTTCTTTATGTTCAACTTCAACTTCATTCTTCTTTTAACACAACAAAACAGTCGGAAACGGGTAATTTACTTTACGAAAAGACTGGAATTTCGTTTTTATTACCTCTCTTGTCTAAATCTACTGACATTAACGTCGTATTCAATAAACGAAAGTATTGATTAACAATTCAAAAAATTATTAATATTTTCAAATATCTTCAAGACATTAATTGAAAGAGAAACTAAATAATTCGTCTCATACGAACCAATAGGTTAATCCATCAAAAAAATAATTATATATATAAAATATGATTAAACTGATAGACTTTGATTTTAAATCCAAACTATTTGAATTAAGTTTACGATACGCTGTGATTATATATATATATACACACACACACCAGTATATACATAATGACTACATATCAAAAACCTATTAAAAGAAGATTGGAAATAAAATCGAAGTGTGTCAGTTTAATTAAAGCATTTCCAAATCGGTGATTATAATTAAAGATTATAACGTCGTAGTAATTCTGTACCTTGGTCTTTCTTCGTACGAAGGTTAAGATGGTGCCGTCACCTCTTGGCCTGGACTGGTAGAGGAGCGAGTTACTCTCTCGCGATCTCCATGCATATAGCCAGGCACACCCGGCTCATCTGGTACCCTCCTGAGCTAGTCTAGTTTTCTTTTGAAGAATTCCACGTTCACACCAGTAATGTTCCTGATCTCCTTCGGAAGCTGGTTGAATACTTTGGTTTCCTGACAACCAAGTAATTTTCTTTTATAGTTAAGGGTTTTTTTTTGTCGGGCCCTTAGTTGGGGAACACTAAACATTCTACTTTTCCTATTTTCCAGTGTTTGGTTGTTATTGGGTTCCGTTTGAGGTTTGGTACCAGTTTTTCTATTATTTCCGCATGTAAATGATAGTGTATCTCTCTCTCTCCTTCTTTTCAGTGAATACAGGTTTGATTTAGGTTTTCCCAGTAGTTGAGTTCTTTGCAGCCATCATCTTAGGTGTGAAATTTCATTGAATTTCTTCGTTTATTAATTTTTTGTCTTTCATATGGGAGCGTTAAGACAGCAGTATTCAAGTTTCGGTACAACAGTTTGAGCAGGGAAATCATTATTTCTTGTCCCTTCTTTTAAAGGTTCTCAGTACCTGTCTCGCACCTCTTGTTTATCGCTATCTGATTTTGCGTTTCAAATTTCGCATCGTCGGTCATTCTAACCCCTAAATTTATTGCTTTCTTGCTTCTCTGAATTTCCTGTCTGTTGTTAGTTTTAGCTTCTCATTTCACCATGTTAAATTTGATTGTTGTCTTCTGATCATCTGTATATTCTGTTTGTATTCTCTTGTAGGACCTCCACCTCTTTTGCAATACTGATTTTTTTGCTGATTTTTGTCTCGTCCACAAAGGATGTTACTATTCTATTGTTGGTTACTTCATTATCTATGTCTGTTAATGATAATGAGCTGCATACATCCGATTCTGATGATATACCTTGGATTTACGACTTGCTGACGTTTTTGAAGAAGTTTCCGCAGCCTGGTCGATCGTCAAGTTAAACGTTTCCAGATTTACTGTGAAGAAATTGTTCGACACTCACTGGGAGTGTTGCATTGATAGTGTAAAAGTCCTTCGCTATAAGATGGATAATCTTGCTGATTTTGTTGTTGCCAAGAGAGAAGGTGCCATGGACTGTGAGATTGCTGGAATCGTATCGTATTTTTGAGACTTTCATTTTATTCTCTACATCATCTTTTGGTACAACTTAAAATTACAGATCAATTGCACTCGCAAACTGCTTCAGAGTCCGAATGTCTCCATGTCTGCAAGACGACAGGGAGGAAAAGGGTTATGACTCGAATTCAATCAATCGATGGGATATATGAGAACAAATTTAGATTGAAATGGACATTCTCCGGGGAAAGGCGAAGTAAAAAAAAAAGAAGACATTTCGATTATGAAAACGAAGTTGAAAATGCAGCAATGCCGGAGCAGAAGTTCCATCGAGAATTTAGTATCTTCTACACAGAACGCTCGACATCAGCAAAAGATTTTCCCGTCCCGTGAAGTACTATGATTTGTTTAGTTCTTAACGTAAAAGAATGAAGAAAATTGTGGACGGAAATGTTATTGGAGCGAAGTGCGGTCAGTTTGCATTGAAAATGATATGGCTTTGGAAAATCCCTCCACTGCTCCAGCATTTTCAGTCTCTCTTGCTTCGTCTCCCAAGGACACTTGTCACTTGTGGGCATTATTTCCTACAGTATTGATATTTAACTTTAAATGGTGTGTGTGTGTGTGTGTGTGTGTATGTGTGTATATGTGTGTGTATATATATATATATATAATATATATATATATATATATATATATATATATATATATATTTCTAATCCAAGAAAACGCTCCTTTGATGAATGACACAATATTTGTAAGCTCCGCCCATCGTGCGCCATCTTGAATCTGGGAGTTGTAGTCACAAGCAGTGTTGCCAGATCTACAGAGATATCTGTAGATCTACAGATTTTATGAAGCAATTCAGATTTTCAGATTTTTTCAATAATTTATGCATAATCTACAGATTTTTAATCCAGCAAGCAATCATTATTTACTTCCAAAATTTACAACAAGGAAATATTAGGCTTACAGTCTCAATCAATAGGACACAAATGTTCTCGGTATTCAGTTTCAGAAGTCGAGTCGACTCGCTTCTGACTACGATATACATGCCGATTAAATCATTTAATCGGCGCTGATTGGTTGATATTCCCTCTACGTCATGGTAGCATGGAATGTTTTTGTTTTTGTTGAAAAAATGATATTTATCTTTAAATCTAAAAAGGATTTTTTTTGGTTTCATTTATGTGTATGAATTAAAGAAGTATTCCGGTGTTCTTATAGTTATTACAGCAATAACCAAAAGGTATTTCCTTTGTCACAAAGTAACGGAATTCAATTTGTTTACTTTCATTAGTTTACTTTTTTTTATGTTAAAGTGCCATATTTATATAAGTTTATAAAAATAAAGAAAATATTATACAAGATTTTATCATTGATAATACCTTAAGACAGTAAATTAAATAAAAATATGTCAAAATTATTATTTAGATAAATATTATAAATCTACAGATTTCTACAGATTTTTTAATCAGATTTATCAGATTTTTAAAAATTCCATCTGGCAACACTGGCTCACAAGTCACCTAAAAAAAATGTGGTCATTCTTTTCTTCAGCTTTGCTTCCGTAAGGATGTGCTCTGCTTAGACTGCGATTCGTTTTCTTTGAAATCTTAAATTTTAGTTCCTTCAGAATTTTTTTTTTTGCAAATTCCTTGTTTGAGGCCGTTGGAGTTTATACTTTAAACTCGAACCTTTTCATTGTGAAATTTCTTCACAACTTTAAACTTAGTTCAAATTTTTTACAACTTAATTTTGAGAGCCACTGTGAGTGTACGGTCATGAACTTGGTGTGGTAACGTAACAGTGAGTATTTGCACAGTGAAGTTTGATAAGATTTGCAAATAGATTTGTTTAGGCTACTAGTGCCAATAACTATCAACTATTTAATCTTAAGGATTAATTGCCCTATTACGAACTTTGGATTCATTTGCTCCTTATAGTTCCGAAATTAATTTGGGATCTAAACATAATTATATTTGTATATAACAAAAGCAAAAACAAACAAAACATCTTTATTGCGGATCATTCACAATCCATAGCCACTTAACCTAACATACAAGTACAATCTTACGTATTGTACACTGAACTTAATACAAAAATAAGGCCAACATAGCTACTTAACCTAGCATACTGGCATACTGTTTGATTAATTATCTGACAATTTTATGTACTTTATATTATTACATGAGATGATGAGACATCAGTAACTGAAAAAGATAATTTGTATACGTAGATGAAAATAAGGCTCGGTAAATCTCTAGGAGCGCTCCATTTTTCAATATTAAACATACACTCATAGAACATATACCATTTGAAAGCTCACATTTTTCTGAATCTAAAAATGTAGTAATCCAAAAGTATCAATAGCAAATAAAAAGTAACTAGGTTTAAATATAAAACGCTATCCCGATCAATTTGTGATGCGTGATCTTTACGGGGGCTCCGCCCTCGTACCCCCGAGACCTAAATTATACAAATGATAATGTAATAACATATTCATGTTAGCTTAGGTTAGCGTAACAATTACCAAAAATACCATCTTACAACACAGACTGAACACCCGTCTAACGTCCAGCAAGTATTATATGTTCATTAGGTAGATTTTTTAATTCTAAGACACTTTTCTTCTATAGCGTTTCCGTCGCAAATGCTTCGTTTTCGAGATATAAACGTTTTTTGGTGTGTATCTAGTGTGTGTTCGTACGTTCGTTTGTGTGTTCGTACGTTCGTTTGTGTTGACGTCACATGTCTGCCCAATCAGAGCGCTCCATCCATTTCGAATTTGAATTAGTTTGCTACCGGAATGGCTTCGTGTGAGACGTGTTTGTTCGATTTTTACCGCTGTATTGTCGCTTTCTATGAAAATTTAGAAAAAAGTTGTTTCTGCGTGCTCAGTGTTCTACCGACAGTAGTGAAGTGTCCACATTGTAAAACGGAGTGTACATATCGTCAAGACCAGAAACTGTGGCGTTGTAGATAGGTTAGGCTAGGCTAGGATAGGTTAGGAAGGTTAGGTCAATTTTTAAGGTGAAATCTGACCTTCAGAACCGTCGGAAATGACTCGTTTTCTGTGATTTCCCCCACATTGCCAGCTGGGGGGGGGGGGTATTTCAAAAACGAGTCATTTCCGACGGTTTTGAAGGTCAGATTCGTTCAAAACAACAAAAACCATAGGAAAAACATAAATTTCACCTCGAAAGGGAGACGGGTGTAATACTGGACATTTACCCTGAAGATTTATAACTTAGCCAACCATTATAATGTAGTTAATGACGTCACGCGTCAAACAATTAATTAAATCGTTACTTTTTATTTGCTATTCATACTTTTGGATTACTACATTTTTGGACTCAGACAAATGTGAGCTTTCAAATGGTATATGTTTTATGAGTGTATGTTTAATATTGAAAAATGCAGGGCTCCTAAAGATTATCCTAAGGCTCACCTGAAGATCAGGGCTCCCAGCCTTCTCTAGTTAGCCTTATAAGGCTAACTAACGAAAATATCACGACCTAATCTAACCAATCGTTAGGTCAACTGTACGCCCTTGACGATTGGTTAGGTTAGGTCGTGATATTTTCGTTAGATAGCCTTCCAAAGCTAACTAAAGAAGGCTGGGGGCCCTGATCTAAAGGTGATCCGAAAATAATTGTAGCTTAATGAAAAAATTGGAGAAATTATTAAAATAAAAAAAGTTTAATAAAAATGCTGATGAATTATGGGAAGCTGAGAGTTGGGATATGATTTTGTGGAAACTATATTTTAAATTATTAATTATACAACAAACAAAACATCTTTGTTGTGGATCATTCATAATCCATAGCCACTTAACCTGCATACAAGTACAATCTTACGTATTATACACTGAACGTAATACAAAAATAAGGCCAACATAGCCACTTAACCTAACATAAAAGTACATACAAATACAATCGGTACTTAACGTATTATCGGCACTACCAAACTGTTTATTATGTATTTTTGCTCTCGTCATTTTCATTTAAACTATCGAAAATATCACAACTTAACCAAGGGCGTACAGTTAACCTAACTGGGCATTCAGTTGACCTAACCGGGCATTCAATTAACCTAACAGGTTAATATTGGTTATTTCACAAATGTCTTCTGATGTCCGATTAGGTCAACTGAATGCCCAGTTAGGTCAACTGTACGCCCTTGATGATTGGTTAGGTTAAATTGTGATATTTTCGTTAGTTTAAATGAAAATGACGAGAGCAAAAATCCATAATAAACAGTTTGGTAGTCCCGATAATATGTAAGTACCATACAATCTTATTATAACACAACTTAATATGCATATATAATCTTTGCTACATTACAAAAATAAGGTATTGTAAACCAGCAGTTGTCTGAACCAAGACTGTCATATAGGTAAGAGGTCACAGTATCTGAAGACAGGACATTGCACAATAACACATTAGAGCTGTTTTGGACCCTACTAATGAAATTATATATATTCTTCCGGATTAACATTTGGCTGGTAGGTAGGTTACGCGTAGTAAACATAAAACTGGCACTGCACCATTTTGGTTCCCTACATAGCATACGAAAAATATTATTATAAGCAACAGAGTTTATTCATAGCAGTTTTTGTGTAGTTCCACCACAGCTGGAATGTATACAATGCAGTACAGTAAGTTCTAAGAAGATAAGTTTTAACTGATTCTGAACACACACCAAATTTCCTTACTAGCATGTTACCCTGTACATACAGCTTTTTACGTTGCCTCTCAATATCAAGTTCATCTCGCAACTCATGAGTAGTTACATGACTTGAGTATTTACACGTGTCTTTGACAGGTATTGCCTGACCATTCATTTCAAAAGATCCACATGATACATGTTTAATGTTTCAGTAGATTACAACTAAAAATCAAAATACAACTCTGCCCCATTATAGGTGATGTAATTTTCTATACCATATTGTTCACATATCTCTAATAGTACTCTCTGCTCATGGGGAGAGGGTGATAGAACAAGAAAGTCATCAGCATACATTAAATGATTTTTTTCCTTTCCAATGACACAGCCAGTACGTGCAGTTTTTAGTTCATTGGTAAGGTCATCCATGTATATACAGAAAAGAAAGGGTGATAATATACCGCCTTGCCTAACACCATTAGTTAGCTTAAAACCTGGTGATACAGGGCTTTTCCATCTTACAAACATGGTCTGCTCTGTATACCAGGATGCAAGTATCCTAAGTATATACCTGTATTTAGGTACTCTTCGACACAAGTTTCTTGAAAAGTTTGTGATGGTTAACTCCATCAAATGCTTTTGATGCATCCAAAAAAACAGGACTATGTATTGCTACTTGACATCTTGTACTTTAGGACGGCTTCCTTTAGCATATAAATACACATGTCAGTACCATGTTTCACTCTAAAGCCAAACTGATTGTCATAAGTCTGCAAGTAAGTGCTTATCCTATCATAAATAACATATTCTAACACCTTAGAAAGTATAGTGGCGAAAGTATGTTCGCCGCGTACAAATAAAATTTATTATCTAAGTTAGGTTTTAGAAAACGTAAAAAACTTCTAATATTTACTATTACATACAGTTACATACAATACATTTTAATAGTAACAAACATTAAAAAACAGATAAAGTGAAAGCATAAAAGGCATTTAAAATTTGAGATTATGGGCAACCCCTTTTAAGAACTGAAGCTTATTTATCGAGTCATACTTTTCTATTAATTTTAGTATACGACTATCTAGATCTCTGTATTTTTTCTTCTTAAAAACGACTTCCCCCTGAAGAAATTTCTGCATTTTGCTTCTCGCCAAACCTTCTTCGCGTCGTAGCACGTCTATAAGAGTCCATATATTGGGGTGGATTGCGCTCACCGCACGATTCAGGGCACTGTGAAAAGCTTCTAAGCCGTTTATGGTACGGGGTTCTTCTGCCATGCATCGCGAATGTACATTCCAACTTCTTATTGGGTATGGGGGCTCGAGACGACGCCTTCTAGCACCTCTTCCTCTTGTGGGTCCAATATAATTATTCTCGAAATAAGTGACTAAAGACTGGGGAATATCATCATCGTCGACAAGATCTTCAAATCCATCAACTACGTCACCCATTGGCAAAAAAGCAAGGGCAACAAAACGGCGGATTTTTAGACTAAATGCGTCGTCTTCGTGGTATCTCGATTTGAAGCCTTCTTGAACGACATGCTTATAAACATTTTGACCTAAATGAAACAAACAAACAAGACAAATTTGCGTCTGGAAATGCTTCTAAAAATCCATTGTGGGCAGCTTTTTCGAAATCTAAAATAATATTTTCCGGGCCATCATCCTCTAACAATTCTTTTACATTTTCAAAAAGGCGAATATAGGAATCTTGGCTTTTGTCTGAGAGCAGTGCGAATAATCTTGGGGCATTAAAGCTACCGATTTGTATGTGTATGACATATAATTGAAAAAATATACTAGGGCAACACTTAAATGTTCCATCGCCAGCCCAATTCTTGTACAATTTCAATTGATCAAGGGCTTCATCGCTCGCGAAAAGTACAATTCGTTTTGAATCTTCCGGGCCACTGTCATATTGCAAAAATTTAGCACCATTCTCCAAGTAGGAATATTCTACTGGAACAGAAAATCCAACGTTTGAAATTGGAATGGAAGGATGGTTAGTCTTAGTTTGCCTCCATCGCCTAATATTACGGTTAACATGTGAAAGCTTAGGAATTTCAGAAATTGCACAATCATTTAAATTTCCTAATTCATTAGCTATAATTGAACGAGGGGGATTTTGAGTTGAAATAGACTCTTTTTGAATAGATGAAATGGCGACTCTAGCAGTTACTTGGGCAGCTGTCGTTGCGTGACTATGGTTACCAATCAACTTCAATTCATTTTATTCAGCGTCGGTATGTAGTCTACCTTTGCATGCACGATTTTCACACCTCCAATAGATCACAGATCCATCAGCATTTTGCTTGTTTCTCGTGTAAATATAGTTCTCTTTGTCCACAAGTTTGTTTTTTCCTTTCTCCGAACTAATAACCGTACAACTAGCCATGCTGATGGGTTGACGTCTTAAAAATAAATGCCACTTGAAAATTAAAGGTAAACCTAAAATAACCTACGTTTAAGAAAAAAGTTACCGAGTGTCATTTACAATTTATAATTTCATTTCATGAAGAAAAAGGTTGCCGAGTGTCATTTTTAAATCCATTTTATGCTTTTATTTTATATTTTTTGTAGCCATTAAACTGTATTTTAAGCATGATTTTTTAAAAATAGTAAATATTAGAAGGGTTTTACTTGTTTTAAAGCCTAACTTAAATAATAATTTTTAATTTATGAAGGTTTTATGAAGAAAAAGTTGCCGAGTCTCTTACTTTTATTTTGAAGGCGACGAGTACTTAAGGTCATATTACAATTTAAAACTTAAAAATTAATTTTGTAGGCGACGTACTGTCTGGGGACTAATTGTCCTAGGGACTAATTGTCCGGCGACGAATTGTCCGGGGACGAATTGCCCTCGCACCAACTTTTATCATCATCTAACTTATGAATAGCCTTCCAGATTTCTGAGTCATTAATTAATAGCTCCTCGGAGCATTCTACATTTAGGCATACATTTAGTCTACCCCTCCTCACCCCCGAGACAATTAAATAGGGTTTCATAATGATTTTTCTACAGTTATGCAATGTTTTTTGCACCATGTACACCCTCTATTATATTTGGCAAGGTAAGATTACTATTGTTAATTTTATTAACCCCCTTCCAGAATGTTATATATTTTTTTTTTATTGGGTTCAGAATCCCAGCTGAGCCGTGAACGGCCAAGCTCTGAAGGGCCAGTTAAGCTACAGACCAAGTTAAGCTAGACTAAAAACTTACCGACTTGGAGGTCCTATTAGGTCCTACCTCAGGGTTGCTGACTCGATGTGGGCCTACCTTAGGCCTCAGTTGCATAAAATTAAGATAAAAACAAAAGGGGCACTATTTATGGTCTTCTTTCTAAACCTTGCAACAACAACACAACCTGCACCATTGCACGATGCAACAATCTTGTATCTAAACAACCAAACTGAATTGCAAGAGAGCTCTCTATAAGACCACGGCCTGTAAGTGCCATTCAAAACGAGTAGAAGGACGCGCAGCGCCCCAAAAAAATGATGCCACAAGATTGCCCAAACAATGATGCCACGAGCCCAAAAATGCTAGCTCTAAATTAAATGAATTTTTCACTAACCTTACAATTATGAAATCGATATATATATATATACACCTTAACTTAATATATACAAGCAATGCTGTATCAATCAGCTTAGTCATCATATCGCCTTGGGACAACAATGGCTCTTCCTCTTCTAGATTTTCTAACACTCCCCACCGAAGAGGCATTGTTGTCATTACCTTCTGCAAATTTAGCCAATCCTTCTCCATGAAGCTGTAACTCAAATGTTTCATCTTGACTATCCGTGTTTTTGCTGATTTCTAAAGCATAGAGTTTTGTATAGGTCTCTTTAATTTCCCTCCTGAAGTCTTTACCAGTGCAGACCTAACTAAATTGTCTTTACCAACAAACGACTTCAGTTATGCCAAACTTCCAGCATTGCCTTGGTCTTTCATCCCCAATCATTACCACTTCTCCCACCTTGATACAATTTGCATTGGAGCCCTTTACCTTGCCTGATGGGTAATAATTGAGTTCTGGCAAGTATTTTATCTGCCATCTCTTCCATAACTGATCTTGTAGCTCTTCAAGGTACTTGAACCTTCTGGTTAACTCTTCTTGATGTTAATCGTTCACCACAAAGAAAATGATTTGGTGTCAATGGCTCTGCACAGTTATAAACAAAGGTGATAGGCCTACTGTTCACCATTGCTTCTACTTCACACAAAACAGTGCATAATTCTTCTTTGCTGAAATGAGCATTAGCTAAAAGTTTCTTTAATGGACACTTTACACTTCTCATTAGCCTTTCCCAAAATCCTCCCCACCATGGTGCTCTCTTAACAATAAACTCCAACTGTACCCCCATGGTGTGAAAAGTAGGATGGAATCCCTCCTCTTTTAGCAAGGACCAAACTTCTTGGAGTTCCTTTGCAGTCCTTTTGAAGGTTTTTGCATTATCCGCTATGATTTTATTTGGGAAACCCCTTCTGTTCACAAACCTTTTAAAGGCCCAAAGAAATACATCACTACTTAAGTTGCTTACCAACTCCAAATGGATTGCTCTGGTGGTAGCACATATGACAAGACATATATAACCTTTGTTAGACTCCCCTTGCTCATACACATAGACTGGACCTGCGAAGTCTACTCCCACTACATCAAATGGGGCAGTATAGACACACCGTTCTCTTGGAAGTGGAGCCACCTTTTCATAATAAGGCTTTGCACTCCAACGCTTGCAAACCACACATTGCAACCACACATAACTTGACAACTGTTCACAATACATTTTCTCATTTCATCACCCATGCTTCTTGAGCTTTTCATTCTCCTACAATAGGCTGATTAGAAGGCCAGTTTTCACTTCCAAGTTTTAGCCACTCTGGCCCATTCCACCACAAACTTGACTGTGCAAGATCTTTCACTGAAATTCCTCGTGTTGGTAAATCAGGTGGGTTTTGGGTGCCTGGACAATGCTTCCATTGCTTGGGATCTGTGTGTGCTTGAATTTCCTCCACCCTATTGGCAACAAATGGTTTCCATTTCCTTGCCTGGCTTCTTAACCAGTGCCAAACTATAGTGGAGTCTGTCCAGTAATACTGTAGCTTGGCATTTCATAGAGGGCCAAAGACTTTTGCACTGTAACTGCAAGCCGACTAGCAATAACTGCACCCATCAATTCCAGTCTTGGAATAGAAAGCCTTTTCAAAGGTGCTACTCTGCTCTTTACAGCAACCAACCTGCAACTTACTTCCTCTTTGAATGTGCCTCTCGTATAAATACAAGTTGCATAGGCTTCCTCACTTGCATTACAAAAGATGTGCAGCTCCAAATTGTCTGGACTATTGTTCAACTCTCCAAAGTACCATCTTGGGATTTCAATGTCTCCAAGATGTGTCAATTCTTTGAACCAATATTTCCACCTTACCACCATATGATCAGGTAACTCTTGGTTCCAACCAAGTCCAATTTCCCAGAGGCTCTGAAACCAAATTTTTTACTTTATCACAGATGGAGCCAGGAATCCAAGAGGATCAAAGACCTTTGAAGCCAAACTAAGAGCTGTACGTTTTGTCCACCTTGTCTCATTCTCAGCCAGCTCTACTAAAGATTTCCCATTGAAGGTAAACAAATCCTCTCCCTTGCTGCCAAACAATGCCTAGCACCTTTGTGTCTATTGCCCACAACTCCTTAATACCAGAATCATCAATACTTTCTGCTGCATCAGGTACTACACAGGACTGACTCATAAACTGTTGTAACTGAGAATGATTGGTCTGCCATTTTCTAAGCTCCATGCCAGCCTCCCTCATTATAGCTCTAGCCTCCATGAATATCTGTTTAGCCATTTCTGTATTATCCACGGAACACAGCAAATCATTAACATAAAATTTTTTCTTGTGTGTTCAATAGCGTTAGGATAGACTTCAGAATATTTCTTAAAATGGTACTGCATAGTAGCTGCCAACATAAATGGACTAGAGCTGAGGCCAAACAACACTGACTTCATTCTATATGCTTGAACCTTAGATTCATTTTCCAACGAGTCTTTCGTATCCACCCACAGATACCTTACTGCATTTCTGTCCTCTGGTTTTAACTTTATCCACAAAAAGGCTTGCTTCACATCTGCAGTCAATGATACTCCACCAAACCTGAATCTCGCTAACAAGGAAAATAAATCTGCATTTAAATTTGGCCCAGCATCCAAACAGTCATTCAAGGACACACCACCTTTGTCCTTGGCTGAACCATCAAAACTACCCTCAGTTTGGTGATAGTTTTGTCTCGCCGTACCACTGCATGGTGTGGCAGATAATGTGCCTCCTGGCTCACCAGCTCACCGTGAACGGCCAAGCTCTGAAGAGCCAGTTTAACCTACAGACCAAGTTAAGCTAGACTAAAAACTTACCGACTTGGAGGTCCTATTAGGTCCTACCTCAGGGTTGCTGACTCGATGTGGACCTATCTTAGGCCTCAGTTGCATAAAATTAAGATAAAAACAAAAGGGGCACTATTTATGGTCTTCTTTCTAAACCTTTCAACAACAACACAACCTGCACCATTGCACGATGCAACAATCTTGTATCTAAACAACCAAACTGAATTGCAAGAGAGCTCTCTATAAGACCACGGCCTGTAAGTGCCGCATTCAACCACGAGTAGGAAGGACGCGCAGCGCCCCAAAAAAATGATGCCACAAGAGTGCCCAAACAATGATGTCACAAGAGCCCAAATGCTAGCTCGAAATTAAGTGAATTTTTCACTAACCTTACAATTACACTGGTCAAAGATTTTTCATCAGAGTAAAATTTGTGGTGGCTGGATAGCATTTTTCACGCTGATTCCAAAACTGCATTCAGATCTTTTCTAGCACGTATAGTTTTCAAGATGAAGGCATATATATAACTACACAGATTTAACCATTTTAAATAGGCAAAATACTAATATTTCAACATTTGATTGTTTATTTTTGTTTTTTTTTATTGTTTTTTTAGTTTTTCATCTTATTTATTCCAATTATCTTAATTATACATCTTATGTATTTCAGGTGTGAGCTTTTACGTCTAGCAGCATTGTGATTCAGGCAACAACGCCGTGCTTTGTGTGTCAAAAGATCAGTCCAGTCCAAGAACTTGTTGTGTCAAGTTGGTGTACATTTTTTTTGAATTTATAGTTTGCTCAGGTCAGTCAACATGCCTCGACAATGTAAGAATGACCCCGACAAGTTCTGTTTCGTATGCGGCCAGTTGACAACTAAAACACAGCGACGAAGTATTACAAACCGACATTAAGAAAATATACAAGCTATACTTTGGTTGCCATCTAGGTGACCAATAAACCATGGGCGCCACATCAAATCTGTTCTGGCTGTTCAAATGGATTACGTGATTGGCTTAAACAAAAGAAAGCTTCAATGCCATTTGCCATAGCCATGATATGGAGGGAGCCGAGAGATCATCATGAAGACTGTTATTTTTGTAGTGTGAACTTAATGGGGTTTTCTGCCAAGAACAAACACCAGATTGTATATCCAAACTTGGATTCAGCACGTAGACCAGTAAAACATGATGAAACATTGCCCATTCCCATTCCCCCAAGTGATAGGCTAGATTCTATCATAGATGACATGGAAAGTGATTGAAGGTGCAACTGGCGTTTCCGGACCATCTACAGAACCAGAGTACGCTTTTGAAGTTAGACATTTAGAGCCTAAAAAGTTAACCCAAGGACAGGTGAATGATCTTGTTAGAGACTTATCGCTGTCTAAAGAGAAATCATAGCTTCTCGCCTCAAGACTAAAGGAGAACAATTTACTTGAGAACAATGTTCGTATTAGTTACTACCGAAAGCGGAATTTTGAATTACAGCATTCTTTTCAGTAGACGGTCCTCTCTGTTATTGCCATGACATCAATGGACTGTTTACAGCCATATCTCAGACGTATGTGGCATCTGAGTGGCGCCTCTTTATTGATTCGTCGCAGAGAAGCCTGAAAGCAGTTCTTTTGCATAATGGTAATATAATGCCATCATCCCCATTGCCCATTCCGTCCATCTAAAAGAGACATATGACAATATGGATATACTACTTAAGGCAATCAAATACGACAGTCATCAATGGAATGTTTGTGGAGATCTAAAAGTTATAGGAATGCTTATGGGTATGCAGTCAGGATTCACAAAATTTTGTTGTTTCCTTTGCCTGTGGGACAGTCGCGCCACTATAGAACATTACACCAAAAGTGACTGGCCACTTAGGTATACATATGTCCCAGGGATAAGCAATGTCCAGTCTGTCCCTTTAGTGGATCCCCAAAAGATCTATCTGCCACCTCTTCACATTAAACTTGGTTTAATGAAGAATTTTGTTAAAGCAATGGGTAAGTCAATTCTGAAGGGTTCCAATACCTTTCAAGGAAATTTCGAAGGTTACTGCAGCAAAATTGAAGGAAGGAATTTTTGTTGGGCCACAAATAAGGGAGGTTTTGAATGACACTGAATTTGAAAAAGTCCTAAGTCCGCTGAATTGAAGGCTTGGCTGGCGTTCAAATGGATATATGAAAACTCTTGGAAGCAACAAGTCACCTGCGTATAAGGATGGAGTCAAGAGCCTCCTTGATGCCTTCAAAGAAATGGAGTGTCGAATGTCGTTAAAAATTCACTTCCTGCATTCCCACTTTGATTTATTTCCTGAAAACCTTGGTGCAGTGAGTGACGAGCAAGGAGAGCGCTTCCATCAAGATATTCAGATGATGGAGAAGCGCTACCAAGGATATTGGAATGAAAGCATGATGGCGGACCATTGTTGGATGCTGTATCGTGACAATCCAGGCCAAATTTACAAAAGGAAATCACACTCACAGCGCTTTTAATAAAATAATGTATATATTCTTTATTTATAAGTACATTGAATAAGGTATATGATGTATTTGTTGTTTAGCATTCCTAAGTGTGATCTATACCTTCATAAATTTTCTTATAGCAATATCAAAAACTTAAAAATATCAAAACCAGTGTATCTATATAACTATACGTGCTAGAAACAAAAATAAAACCAGATTCGGAATCAGCGCGAAAAATGCATTAAGAAAAGTGTGATCATGTTTGTGATGAGAAAAAAAGGTTTCATTTTGTTGGCCAGTGTTATATACGAGCAATGCTGCATCAATCAGCTTAGTCATCATATCGCCTTGGGACAACAATGGCTCTTCTCTTCTAGATTTTCTAACACAGAATTCTCTACTGGAAGTATTGCTATTGCCTAATTTTCTGGCTAGAGATTCTCTTCATTTTTCCTTATAAATCTAAGAGCATCCTTGAATCTAGCACGAGTTTTATTTTTCAGTTAGAAGAGTTCCCCCTGCCTAGGTTTCCCCATAGCAACCCATTCTACGAATACATTTTTTGCTACATCATACAAATGAGCACAGCATTCTGCCCACCCTGGATTGACATTTACTTTTCCCCATTTTTCATTCTTAAAGCTACTTCCACTCGTAGCCTTAATGGCATGTTCAAGCTCACCATAATACTTATTTAAGAGATCTATATGTTTTACATCATCACATGAGGGATTCCTACAAGCCAAAGCTTCTACAGGAATCCTCACAAGCAGGGCCGGTTTTAAGCCGATTAGACCGATTTGTTCAAATTGGGCCCCGCGCCCCGAGCGGACCCCGCGCACGCGCTCGAGTGGGGGACGCTATGATGAATTAATGAGTGTCCAGTGTGCATGAAGTTTCTTGTTACTGTGAAGGCAGTGAAACTATTCAGTCCGTCCTCGTATATACCAACTATAGTAGATTCCTTCAGGCCAGACTTCTGGCCCCATAAATACAGAGAGGTCCTCACATTCTGCCTTAATGTAGAAAGAGCTGTAGGTAGGCACGTGCAGAGTGGGGGTGGCTACAGGGGATTGAGCCCTCCCATTTGCGCCTTCGTGCCTCAGAAGTGCCCTTTTTTTTTTTTTTAAATATCTGTATAAATGCTGTGAAGAGTCGAAGAGCCTTTTTTTTTTAGGGGGAGAGGAAATGGCGCCATTTTTAACTTTTAGCCCCCCCCCCTACCTGAAGTGTCCTGTGCACGGGCCTGGTTGTAGGTATCTGGTCGTTTACTGGTTAATTTGGAGCAGGTAGTCCCAATTTTTGTCATTTCACGAAAGTATTATTCTAGTTCTGAAGCAGATTGGTCAGGTGGGAAACGGGAGGCAAATACATGGGCCTCCGAAATATTTTCACTGCCTTAATTGCTGTATTCGTTGCTAGCTTAGCCATGGTTCTCTTCTGGATGGAGGGGGGTTCCCAGAGTCCTGTTCCTTTTTCTGACGCAAACCCCTTTTACTAACTGTTGTCCACCCGTGCCCTACATTCTGCTCACCAAGGTGAGTAGCTGCAAAGCAGGTTTGAATAGTCCCTTGAGGCATGGCCACATTACTAATGGTCTCAGCAGCATTGCCTTCTGTTGCAGTTAATTTGTTGTTGGTGTTGGAGATTCATCATATGTCAGACTATGCAGTTCAAGGTAGATACGTACTACCTCCTGTTAACAGTAATATTTCTATTAAATTTAAGTTAGGTTTAGCTCGCGGACGGTAATTTACCTTAGGTATATACCCTGGCACTGAACTGACTGTTACGCATTAATCTACGTAAACCCACCCTTGTCTGCTGTGTGGATTTAAGGGGTTCTGGGTTTAATATACAGTAGATTTGAATTCCTCTTATCCTCGGAGTAGATCTGAGAGTATTCGGTTAAGAAATAGTTAATTCGCTGGTCATTACTTAATCGAACAGTCATTCAGACTCAGTCGAGTTTAACTTGGGTACGGCTTTGGTCGAGGGTGATTGCGTCAAGAGCTTCGTTAATCGAAGAGCTATATCACGTTTCGATTCTGTGGCTGTTCATCCGAAGTTTTGCTCAGTGAATTCCACCCAGACAGTAAGCCGCTCATTTTGTGTGGGACCTGCAAACTGTCCCGAACCGCAGTTGAGGTGAGAGCGCGTTTTGACTGGAGGTTAGTTACTCCTGGCAATTGAGTTAGGGTGGTTAGCCCCTCAAGTCCCCATATCAGTAGGTGGAATGTGCTCGACCTGCATCCAATCTGAACATTGAACTTCGTGTAATGTCAACTGTTCCCCAACCTTTGCATCCGGCGAAAGAGCGTTCTCTGTCGTGAAATTCATACAGAACTATTTACGCTCGACAATGTCCCAAAAATGCCTATCTGGTCTTGCCCAGTTTTCCGTTGATCATGCTACTGGTCCGAGCATTAAACTGTTTGGAAATATGAATGATTTTCCTGCTGCTTAGCCTTGAAAAGCGCATTTTTAGTCTCATTTTGTTTGGTTTTGCTTCTGCTAAGCAATGAACAATTACATTGTATTCGTAGCATAAGTTGAGCTAGGAAAGAGATTTTGGGTTGGGATACGCCTTGCATCCGTGCCTTTATGGAGTTAACGGACCTGCGCCTAACCCAGCTGTAACCAGGCCTTATCTACTGTCGCATAGTTCTAAATCGACTCGAGTGTTACCATGGGGCTACATCACATCGTTTTCCGTAAGATCAGCGAGGTTAAGCAACATTGGTCCTCCTCAGTAGTTGGATGGGTGGCTTTTGAACAAAGCTGTATATGCTGTAATTAGCTTTCTTCGTGCTTTATTTTAAAGTCATCGCGGGAAACAAAAAAAATCCCTTATAGATACAAATTTAATATAATTCAAAACTCTGAGAGTGACTTAAGTCAAAGCACACAAAAAATAAATGAAAGAAAAATAGATAGTTTCTAAGGCGATGCAACTGCTTTGGCCGAGGCTGGGTTTGGCCACAAGCGTTGCATCACCCTAGTCACTTTTTAAGTTTGGTTGATAAAGTTAAATGAAACGTGCATGCTTCATCTGAGTAATGATGTGCAGTTGATGTATTGAAATTCAAACCACTTTGTAGTTTAAATATTCTTACTAAGAAACTGGAAAAAGTGGGAAACTAAACGAAATACAGCAAATAACAATTAAACCAAATCTTTCTGAAGAAGTTCAGAGATCTTCACAAATGTTACTAAATTCATTATTAGTACTCAAAATATATGAGTGTTGTTACTTATAAGTAAATTCTATACAGTACAACTTTCCTGAGAACAGATCTCGCACGTGTGTCAGAATTATAATAGTGATGACAAGCGGTAGCTCGCTATCGCCCTCCGGGCAGGTAGCAGTATATGTCACAGCTAGCTGTATATGTATGTTGGTACTTACGTATTATCGGGACTACCAAACTGTTTATTTTGTATTTTTGCTCTCGTCATTTTCGTTTTCGAAGTACTTACATTCACTCGTAATAAACATTAAATAGCTCGTGCTCGGCCGCGGTGTGACCTAGGACCGGGAAGCTTGACAGAGCACATCGGCAGCTCATGGGTTATCAGTTGGTGGCGGCTGCAGAATTTTCCGATGCGCCGTTTAGTCTGTGCACAGTTCCGAAGAAAGCGGACAGACACACACACACATTTTAGCTCAATAGTATATGTATAGCAGGGGTCCCCAACCTTTTTCTGCCGAAGAGCACATTCAAGACTACCGGTAGTGCGGTGGGCACCGTTTACTTTTTCAAGGCAAATTTATAGTTGGACTTAATAATGAACATAATACACAAAAAAACATTTAATTCCTGTGTAAAATAATGAACATAATATACGCAAAAAAACGAGGATGGGCTAACAAAGAATCTTAGAAAAATGATCAAAACGATAACTTAATTTATTTCTAAAGAAATAATTATTTTCAAATAAATGAGCATCTGTTTCTGTAATTAACTACTAAAATTTAATAAAATGTTAAGTATGTTACATATTTTAAATATTTAGTAACTAAATTTATTAAAAATTTAAATAAAAACTTACCAATCGTAGTCAGTCAGCGGCGGGCACACGCAAAAGGGTCGGCGGGCACCATGGTGCTCGCGGGCATAGGGTTGGGGACCCCTGAATTATAGGATGAAGTACGATAATTCCCACTGTTAAATATTTGGGCTTCGTGTCGACATTTACATTTTGGTTGGTTTTAACCTTGTTTTTGCTTCCGCCCGAATTGTTAATTCTGACTAAAGTCAAGCTTGTCACTCCACCTTAGACCTACAGTTTAACGTGGAATCGGAACCACGCCCCACCACCAGCCCAGCGTCTTAACCACTAGACTACTCAGGGTAGGGTACCCATTTATCTACCAAACAATTTATGTGTGTGTGTGTGGATGAACAGCTGGGTTTTGCTACACGCCGCCTGCCGCCACCGGGTCTCGATCCCAAGGCGGATGGATTCGAAGTCAACGACGCTAACTGCGACACCACCGAGACGCACTTTCATATTTTATTTTATTTCAGATTTGTTGAAGTTATCAACTTGAAGAACATTTATTCCGATATTTACTTGGAATTAAGGGTGAAATAAATCCTATCCAATCGGGTTCTTTTACTGTATAGCTTATATACAGGGTGTTCTAAAATTACGAAGTAAATTTTTGTGTTCTAAAATTACCGAGTAAACTTTTATATGAACGCAATATCTCAACAAAAATTATACGATATTAAACAATTTTATTT
The DNA here is from genome assembly GCA_023014485.1 of Bathynomus jamesi. Classification (NCBI taxonomy): domain Eukaryota; kingdom Metazoa; phylum Arthropoda; class Malacostraca; order Isopoda; family Cirolanidae; genus Bathynomus; species Bathynomus jamesi. Next base: position 424,168 of record JAJOZX010002861.1, read on the forward strand.
TAAATACAGCAACAATAATTGTTTATTTTAGATGTTCAAAGTGTCTTCCTTTAATTTGAACACATTGTTCACAACGTCCGACTACTGATCGATAGACATATAAAAGTTTACTAGGTAATTTTAGAACACCCTGTATAACAAATGTACTAAATTTTTACCAAAATAAGTGTAATTCTTGGCATGTACCAACTCAACTATGATCGAACCTACCTCAATGAGGGGAAAGTTGGTACAACAGATCGACTAATTTTTCAACTAATTTATCTTCTTCAATCAATACAATGTGACAACTCTGACAAATGGACAAAAAGGGCATTCGACGACTGTTCCGTTCTAACGGAATATTGGTGATGTTTTACACGCGTGTTCAAATCTTTTCCCGCTTGTCCAGTGTAAAAGGAGTCACATTGTTTACGACCAATTTTATAGTTAATGCCTGAATTATTGGTAGTACTATTCTTTATTATGACATTTTTCACAATATTATCATATGAAAATACTATATTAATGTTCAAAAGTGTAAGTACATTAGCAATGCCTAAAAATCGTGGTAAAAATGGAAGTACTAAACTATTGTTCGACAAAGTGCGAGGGTTATTATTCACACGATAGAAGGTTTGTTTTGCCTTGATAAGGCGCGACAAAAAAGCAAATGGGTAACACAAATCGCTTCCAATATTGATGAGTTTTTTTATCAGCATCCATGTACTTCGGACTGGCTATCCGAAGAGCACGGAGAAACAATGAAGAAAATATGGCTTTCTTGATGGGGGTGTCGTGTCCAGAGTAAAAGTGTCATTTTATCAAGATTGGAACATATTATCATACCAGAAATGATAATTCACAGGCCTGCGATGGTTTTGTTGTAATTTGTGCACGCTGATTCCGAAAATAATATTAATTTTTCGCCATCATGTACAGATTTTTCACAAAATGTCATATTTCATATTACATATGTAAGTAAATTTCATTAAAATTTACTAAATTTAAATTTTGATTAAAAACTACTGCCTATAAATGCTTCCACATCAGAAGTGACGTCATAGCTTCTTCTAGAACATTCGAGAAACGCACCGCTAGTATATAAGTGATTGACAAGCCACGAGGAATCAGTCTGTCTAGTGCGTGCGAGGTTATAGTTCTTTATTATTCAAAGGTGCGCGGTGACTATATTTCTCTTTTGAAATTTGTTTATTTGTCGCTATGGCAACCAAAGGGTGTGTAAATAACCCAAACATTTTCTGTTATATTTGTGGAAAATTTACTGTGAAAAAACAAAGGCGAGATATTACAGACGTCGTCAAGAAAGCATACTATGCGTACTTCGGAATGAAACTTGGGGATCAAGACAACTCATGGGCTCCAGATAAAGTTTGCAGTGTTTGTGTTGAACAACTTAGACTGTGGAGTAAAGGTAAAAAGGATTCTTTTCCTTTTGGGATTCCAATGGTCTGGCGTGAGCCTAGAAATCACAACAATGACTGCTATTGTTGTTCATGTAACGTGCAAGGGTACAATACTAAAAATAAAAATAAAATTTCTTATCCAAACTTTCAGTCTGCTATAAGACCTGTTGCTCATGGACCTCATATACCTGTACCTACTAAACCAAATACGCTTGATATATCTTCATCTGATTCGGTGTCTGATGACGAGGGAAATGATGATATTGATTGTTTTCAAACCGAAACATCTGGTGAACCCCAATTGTTTACACAAAGTGAACTTAATGATTTGGTAAGAGATTTGTGTCTCCTAAATGATTCTTCAGAGATTTTGGAATCCAGACTTCGTGCAAAGAACTTGCTTTCTCCCGGGACGTCATTTTACTGGTACAGAAGTTGAGAAAAAGAATTCATCCAATATATTTCTCAAGAAAATTCACTGGTATATTGCAACAATGTTTCGGAACTAATACTTAAGCTAGGTGCTGCAGTCTATGACCAAATGAGTGGAGACTTTTCATTGATTCCCCCAAAAGAAATCTAAAAGGCGTCCTCCTTCACAACGGTAACTTATATGCATCTCTTCCTGTCTTCTGGCTAAGGTTAAATGCAAAGAATACGGTTGGCTACTTTGTGGAGACTTAAAAGTACGCGCTGTTCCTTTTCTTTTATGTACTAATTCTGGAGTATCCCGTTTCAACATCCAGCAGTAATCAGCCATCATGCTGATGTCCCACCTTCCCTGATATCTCTTCTCCATTTCTTTGATGTCTTGGTGAAACCGTTCTCCTTGTTCTTCGCAGAGTGCTCCGAGATTCTCAGGGAAGTAATCCAAGTGTGAATTGTAAGAAATGTAATTTTAAACTCTTATTACAACCCAACTCTTTGAACTTGTTTAGCATGTTGTTCAAAATATTTTGGTAATTTGGGTCCTTGTTGTTCCCCAGAAATTTGCTGATAACATCTTTAAAAGCAATCCACGCTTTTTTTTCAAGATTGTTCATTGTTCTTTCAAAGTGTTCATCCAAAGTCAGTTTTCTAATCTGGGGTCCAACGAAAATTCCTTCTTTCGATTTTGCTTCCGAAAGAGTTGGGAATTTACCACACAGATGCTTAAAACACACTCCATCTTCGTCCAAGGGCATAACAAATTGCTTCATCAAGCCCATTTTTATGCGAAGCGGAGGTAAAAGGACTTTCTTCTTGTCAAACAAACTTTCACGTTGAATGTTTTTAGAACCAGGTGTCAGGTTGACTCTGAGTGGCCATTCCTTTTTTTATCCAGTGCTGAGTCCTTGCTCGGCTATCCCATTCACACAAAAAACATGGAAACTTCGTATAACCTGGTTGTTGACCAAACAATATACAAATTATATTCGAGACTAAACGGCATAGAACTCACAAGAAAACTCAGGACAAAGATGAATATGTAAGTGACGTTAATAGTCTTCTTTCTTTTTAAAGTTGTTTGCATTTGTAATTAGTATAAGAAAACGAAATAGGTACCTAATGTAAATTGAAACAAATAATATTTATTTATGTTGTTATTTGTTCCCTTCCAGTTTGCACAAAATCCTTACGTGATAAAAAAAATGGACACCTTATTCGAAATCAGCGTAGTTGAATTATATAAAATCAGTTATTAGTAAGAAAACAACTTACAAAGTTCTCATTCGCAGACCTGTGCAATGAATACTTTGTAAGTTACGTAACCGAAACATTAATTTAGGGATAAGGGGTTCCGCAGACTGAAATAAAAGTTCTTTCAGGTAACACATCACGGAACTCGGTGCTTTTCATTGCTATGTACAGTAATTTTCTTCCGTTGTACACATAATCGGGTTCATCGAACGCCCACCTTTCATCGTCTCCGTTCAGGTTTTCTCCGGTCACCACTGAAATTGATTCTTTGCAGGATCTGGCATATGAGCTCCGATAAAGTACGACGAAGTTCCTATGATTGATAAATGAGAAACACGTGTTTGTAGCATATATATATATATATAATATATATATATATATATATATATATATATATATATTAGTCTATCTATACTATAAAAAGGCAGTCCTGTCCGTCCGTCTGTCTGTTGATACCATGTGTTTACCATTAAGCGATTCTGAACATAGAAATAAATGTGCTTTGCTTTGTTTCAACTGTTTACTGTAGCGCCTAATTAACCGCCAATTACTGAGGGTTCATTTATTCCGTGAATAAAACTATTGAGAAGAACACAGCAATGAAAATCTTAAACTTCACATCCGACCCCACTGTATCAAGATTTGTGAAGTTTAAGATTTTCATGGCTGCGTTCTTTTCTATAGTTTTATTGACCAAATAATTGACTCCCCAGCACCGCAGGTGTAGCTAAATGGGCCCGTAGGGCCCACTTTGGCTATTGTCAGGGCCAGCGAGAGCTGCCCCGGGTAAGGATTGGTATATGGGCCCCCATGTTTACTCGGTATTTTTTTATGAATGTTTTTTGTGTACAAAACAAGCAAATTGATTATATGTCCAAGTCACTGTTCAAAACCTACAGTATGATAATCTCTATAAAATGTGTATGTTCGTTAATTATATTTCCTTTTTCTTATTTAATCAATTGCTTTATTAATATTTTTAGATTTTATACCCCCTCTTTCCGAGCTCCGGGGATTCAACTCGGCTTCCCCGCCCCTCGGTGGCCCTGCCTATTGTATATGAAATAGTCGCCCCGACCAGTGTTCGAACCTACCACTTCTTGAGTAAAAGGTTAGGGCGCTAGCCACTACACTACAACAGAACAAAAGTTAATACAACCTGTCATATATTTAAAAACCAAGGAAACGCATAACTCTTTCGCGTCCAGAGGCATTTTACGTGTAAACCCTTCCACATTCGAGGTAATAACCAGTAATTCATTCAAAATATCTGGTACCATAAATGGAACAATCGAGCCTGTGGCTCCAATCTTTAAAAAAGGAAATAGAAACTTGGCAAAAAACTACAGACCCATCAGTCTCACCTCCATTATTTGCAAATTACTCGAAAGTAGCATTAGATGTAAAGTTACTGAGTTCCTTGAAGATTGCAACCTATAAATGATAGCCAGCATGGCTTTCGAAATGGAAGGTCCTGTCTAACCAACTTGATTGAATTTTATGATGGAGTCCTATTGCATTTGGACAATAAGGAGTCAGTAGATGTAGTATACTTAGATTTTGTAAAGGCATTTCATACTGTTCCTCATGCAAGATTGTTGGTAAAAGTTAGAGCCCATGGTACAAGAGGTCATATAGCTGACTGGAAAGAAGAATGGCTGAGAAACAGAAAACAGAGTTCATCTAAATGGAAATAAGTCTACTTGGAGACCCGTATTGAGCGGAGTCCCACAGGGGTCTGTGCTGGACCTCTGCTTTTTGTTGTCTATATAAATGATCTAGAGAAGGGCCTATCACGTAAAACCTCAAAATTTGCTGATGATACAAAATTAGGCCATAATGTTAAGTCAGTAGCAGGAGCAATGACAATACAAAAAGACTTAGACAGAGTAACAGCCTGGGCAGATAAGTGGGAGATGAAATTTAATGTTGATAAGTGCAGAGTTATGCATATTGGGCCAAAAAAATCCAGAATTTGAATACAATATGAATGGAATTTGGATTAAAAATGATGATAAAGAGAAAGACTTGGGTGTCACTGTAACTAATGAACTTAATCCCTCAAATCACTGTACGGTAATCAGAAATAAAGCAAATGCTAGACTCGATCTCATGCAGAGACACATTGAATACAAATCACCCAATATTATAAAGCAACTATACATTTCATATGTGAGACCCCTCCTCGAATACTGCATTCAATTTAATAGTCCCTATTTGATACAAGATATTGAAAAACTGGAAAAAGTACAGAAACGAGCAACAAGAATGATCCCATCTCTAAGACAATTGACATATAAGGAAAGACTGGCGTATTTAAGTATGTTCTCATTAAAAAGGAGGAGGTTAAGGGGTGATACGATAGAGGTGTATAAAATGATAAAAGGGTTGGATAAGATAGATTTTGAGTCTCTTTTCATTAAAGATCACAATAACCAGACTAGAGGTCATTGTATGAAATTATTTAAGCCAAGATGTAGAACAAATTTAAGAAAACATAGTTTTACAAAGAGTAATTAAGTTTTGGAACAGTCTGACAGAAGAAGTGATGACTTCAGATACACTTGATTCTTTGAAAAGAAGGTTGGATAGTTTGATGTCTGCAAGGGACATCTGGTGATGGTGTTTAGGCCCATTTTTATTGCATGAATGGTACTAGTTTATTTCATATATATTATGTGCATTTGGTGATAGATCCTACAGCTCAACACAGGTGTTGTGGGATATAGGGAGGCAGCATCTTGGGTTAGGGGATACTCTCTGTCCTTACACACCCCATTTAAAGATATTCCTCTGCTGAGCGGTGCCCCCATAGTACTGTGAGGAATTGAAAAACTCATGATCTTCACTTGCCCCACAAACACCTTTAAATGGGAGACCCAAAATGGGTGCACACACATTTCTACATTACTGTACAGTCTTTACAGCCACACCTACACTTTTCCTCCTAAGTATATATATTGTAATGTATATGGTTGTAAATTGTGACTTGGTCCGCAATTGACATGGACCGTGACTTATTTTTGGTTGGCAAGGTACTGGTATTGATGGGTACCGTAATGAAATTGACTGGATTCTTTGGATCTGATATATTTGCATGTCAGTTATAAATAGATATAGAGTGTAACATATTTGTGGATAGTAGCCTATTATGACTGATCCTCTGGATCCAGAGATTCTATCTTTAGTTTGAAATTGATAATTAATTAGTTTTGTAAAAATTGGTTGTTGCCAATGTACAGGCAGTTTTTACATAGTGGAGCCACCTCGATGGCCGAAGTGGCCCCTAGTGTGCCCACTATAAAAATTTCTTATGTTCTTATGATGTTTCATATACATATATCGGGTGATTTTTTAAACATATGACACTTTAAAAGAGAATTAGTTCCCTAGTGTAAAACGTACTCTGTGATATTCTCTCAGCTCATTAACTCTTTGCTGGCGAACAACAAAATTTTGCAGTAATCTGGACAGAGTATCTGTTGAAGTGTTGAGAAACTTCTTGTTCAAATGATGCTTTCAGTTCTTATATTGTGTGTGGATTCTACTTAAAAATACTATCTTTTAATTAACTCCACACATAAACGTTTCAGGGGTTTAGATCTGATGTTGGTGGCCATAATATTCCTTCGTCATAAACCGCAGGAAATCTGTTGGACACTCTCTTCCGTCGAAAGTAACGTGTAAGTATCGTAAGCTGAGAGGATATTACATAGAGCATATTTTGCACTACGGGACTAATTCACAATATTTAGAAAAGGTACAGAAAAAATTATGTTAGGTTAGGCTAGTTAAGGTTAAGTCAGGTTAGGTAAAGTTAAGACAAATTAAGCTTGATTAGATCATTTTGTTTCGTTGTCTTTGTATGTGCAGATCGAAATTTTTTGTCGATAAATTTTTCATTTGAGAAAGATTTGTCAACGATTCGAGAATTTTGTTCGTCGGTCAAAAGTTTTGTTTTTCAAAAGGTCACAGTGACGTCGGAAGATTTTTCTGTGAAGTGATGGAAATATGGCTCTTTATGTGATTTTTTTTACTGTCCGTCCTCACCCCTTTTGAAATAAATCAACAATCTTAATACTATGTCAAACACCAAGTAAATAGCTTTAAAGAAATTACAGAACTTAAAAGGAAGAGTTTGGGAGATAAATTCATAAAATTGTTAATGAATAAGAAATATGTTAATGAAATTCATTAACGTACCAAGTGCCAATCCATCTATGATACTTTGTCTTTGAGCAGCTGTTGTTAAGAGTTTATTGCTGACCAAATCCATTCCCAGTGTCTGACAGTAACTTCTAGCTTCTTTCCAAGTTAGACGGTTTCCGTTTTTAAGAACACAGCCGTACCATTTGTAGCCATTGTTCGGGTATGTTGCGCACGGAAAATCTGTTAAAAGTTAAAATCACGAAATTAATAGTAGAAGATGACAAATTCAGTTTATTCTATGTACGTCATGCAACAAAGTTCGTTCCCTTACCTCCTTTTTTAAAATGCGTCTTACACTTTACGGGAGCTCGCATTCCATTGATATTTTCGGAAGGCTCTCTCAGCAATTCTGTCATTAGACACTGACCGTTTTCATAACAATACAAATGAGCCGAGTCTTCTCGTGTGGCAAAGATCGCACAAACAATTTCAGAAGGGGCGAATATTTTCTTAATATGGTCAGGTTCAACTTCCAGAAGAGACTGGTTGACGTAAACTGAAGACCAGGTTGTTGAGACTAATCCAACAGCAAGTTGGATAAAATGCAATAAAACTGCACACAAGAAATGTTGAAGCATGTTTCCTTGGGTCTCTTAACAGTCTACAAGGAAAGAGACGATAAAAATAAGCCACATTGGGGGAAAGGTTTATGAGTAAAGTTGATGTGAATTATAAATACTAGCAAAAGTGGGCCCTATGGGCCCGTTTAGCTATTGCCGATTAATTAGTACACTACTAGTCATTAAAATGGAACACGCTTTTTATAAATAGCGTTTAAGGGAAGAAGGTTCATGTGATGGACACAAACCGCTTTGATCTCATTACTAAAAAAAGTATTGGGATTTTCACATACCCAGTCCCCTTCACACACACACACACACATATATATATATATATATATATATATATATATATATATATATATATATAATATACTTTTAAACGAAGGGATAGGAATGTAATGATCCCTCTACTGAAATCCCTGATAATACCCAAACTGGAATACTGCTCGGTCCTAACATCCCCATATAAAAAAGAAGACATTAGACAGCTGGAGGGGATTCAAAAAAGTTTCACAGCCAAGATCAATGGGTGCAAAGAACTAAATTACTGGGAAAGGTTACGAGAACTAGACCTATATTCACTGGAAAGGAGAAGAGAGAGATACACCATTATTTACACTTGGAAAATAATGGAGAAACTAGTCCCTAATCTTACTCTGAATCCCATAACTCCCCAAACAACGGTGGAAGGTAGAAACGGTAGACTGTGTCGTATTCCCAAATTGAAGGCGAGACGGGGAACATCCTTAACCCTGAAAGAAAATAGCTTTGTAGTGAGAGGACCAAAACTATTTAATCAGTTGCCCAAAGACCTAAGAAACACGAAGGGAGTTGCAGTGGAAATCTTCAAGAGAAGACTTGACGCCTGGCTCAGAACAATCCCCGATGAGCGGCGTACCTGGCTATGTGAGGTGGAGAGCGCAAGAATCCAACTCACTACTTCACCAGGCCAACTCGAGAGGAGGGTCGACACGCTTGACCTTCGCGAAATGAGAAATCATCACGTGGAACCTTTGTAAGGTTATATATATATATATATATATATATATATATATATAGTGAAAATAACCACGAAAGAAAAAGGAAACAGAATGGTGCTCAAGCACTTTCGTCTCATGACATCCTCAGGAACACTGAAATAAATAACAAAGTCAAGACTATATAGGTAACAAAAAATAATAAATAAATAAAAAATATGTAAAAATTGTAGGAGGAGCATACAAATTCCCTTTTTCCTTCGTTCTTATTTTCATCATAAATATTATTCTCGTGTTGCTTTCGTGAAATAATATATATATATAATATATATATATATATATATATATATATATATATTATATATATATAGTAAAGGGTGGGCCGTAAGTTTCCATACATAGGAAAAATTAAACGTTTGTTTTTATGTTTCAGATACCCTAAGAATATGCGTTTGACGAAAGAGCAACGAATTGAAATCATACTGATGGCTGGGTCGGGAAGCAGTCGCATGGTTGCAATGAACTTTAACAGACAACATGGAACGAACATCACACACGACACTGTGGCAAAACTTATTAACAAGTTTCAGAAAACTGGAAATGTTGCAGATCAACCGCGAAGTGGTCCAAGACGTACAGCCACCGATGAAGACACAACAGCTACGATACTTACAGCGCTTACACGGAGTCCCAGAAAAAGTACACGACGGTTGTCTGCAGAAAGTGGTGTCAGCAGATCGAGTATCAGGCGCATTTTGAAAGCAAACAAATGGCATCCATACAAATTGCATATGGCACAGCATTTGAGTGAAGACGACCCGGATAGACGGATGGAATTCTGTGAATGGGCATTAACCAAAGTGAACGAGGATGCAAACTTTTCAACTAAGATCTTGTTTACTGATGAAGCAAATTTTTACGTCAATGGAGAGGTTAATCGGCAAAACATACGTTATTGGAGTAATGCTAACCCTAACTGGCTGAGTCCGACGAAGATGCAAGGTGCCGGTAAAGTGATGGTGTGGGCCGGGATATGGGGTGACAGAATTATTGGACCAATTTTTGTCAGTGGAAATCTTAATGCCGAAAGGTATCTTAACATGTTGCAAGAAGAGATTTTCCCATCCCTGCTAAACGAGGAAGGTAACTTCCCAGTTTACTTCCAGCAAGATGGAGCTCCACCTCATTATGGTCTTCACGTGCGTCGGTATTTGGATCAGCAGCAGTTTCCGGATGCTTGGATTGGTCGGCGTGGTCCTGTGGAGTGGCCTCCTTGATCCCCAGATCTCACCCCCTTGATTTCTATCTTTGGGGGCACTTGAAGGCCATGGTGTATCAGGAAAAGATACGAGACATAAATCATCTAAAGGAACGTATCACCAACGCCATTACAAGCATAACGTCAACTGTGCTAATGCGTGTTCATCAACAGTGGGGAACACGTATTGAAATGTATTTTCAAAACAATGGCAACCATGTAGAGCATATTATATAAATAAAAATGGTTGTCCATAAAAAAATGTTTATTTTACTATGTATGGAAACTTACGGCGCACCCTGTATATATATATATATATATATATATATATATATATATATATATATACATTTAACTGCAATGACCACGCAGTATATTAATGTATAGAAACGACGTAAGTATAGAGGAGTGTTCTGCACACGAGGAAGAGAAATAACGAACAAATGAAAAATAAGGCACCCGCCCGGGAATCGAACCCAGGATCTTCCAATTGCCGGTCAGACGTGCTAACCACTACAGCACGGAGCCACGATAGTCAGAAGTCGCAATTCTCCTACATTGGTTTCTGCCCTATGTAGGAGAATTGCGACTTTTGACTATCGTGGCTCCGTGGTGTAGTGGTTAGCACGTCTGACCGGCAATTGGAAGATCCTGGGTTCGATTCCGGGCGGGTGCCTTATTTTTCATTTGTTCGTTATTTCTCTTCCTCGTGTGCAGAACACTCCTCTATACTTACGTCGTTTCTATACATATATATATATATATATATATATAACTTGCCTTGAATTAAGTAGAGGTTATTTCAGTATTTTTACTTAATTAAATTGCAAAGAATGACGGGGTTTCAAAAACGAACCAAATCCAACGAATTGCAGCGAGTGTCTGACATCTCTGAATACACACGAATTTAGGCTAGTTCATTCTTTTGTTTGGAGTTGCATCCACTAGTAACGTTCTGTGTTTATAGCGACTATTATTGATCCGTTTATGCCCATCTCTTCATACTGTCAGTATAATCGGATCTCAACGCTTTCATGAACTAAATATTTTTAGAAATTTATTCATCGCTTCTATATAGAAATATAGGCATTATTTATTTAATTATAGGCCTCTATATATTAAAAAAAAAGTTAGGATATCTTTGGGAGTAATTCCGAATGTAGGGTTTACAAACTTTGAAGCACCTTTTTTTTAAAGAATTAAGTTTCTTATCCCATAACAGGGAGTGAGTGAGTGTTTGAAAACAAATATGCAGAAAAAAGTTGAAAGAATTCAGAGGCCTATCTTCTTTATGTTCAACTTCAACTTCTCTTCTTTTAACACAACAAAACAGTAGGAAACAGGTAATTTACTTTACGAAAAGACTGGAATTTCGTTTTTATTACCTCTCGTCTAAATCTACTGACATTAACGTCGTATTCAATAAACGAAAGTATTGATTAACAATTCAAAAAATTATTAATATTTTCAAATATCTTCAAGACATTAATTGAAAGAGAAACTAAATAATTCGTCTCATACGAACCAATAGGTAAATCCATCAAAAAAATAATTATATATATATATAAAATATGCTTAAACTGATAGACTTTGATTTTAAATCCAAACTATTTGAATTAAGTTTACGATACGCTGTGATTATTATATATATACACACACACACCAGTATATACATAATGACTACATATCAAAAACCTATTAAAAGAAGATTGGAAATAAAATCGAAATGTGTCAGTTTAATTAAAGCATTTCCAAATCGGTGATTATAATTAAAGATTATAACGTCGTAGTAATTCTGTACCTTGGTCTTTCTTCGTACGAAGGTTAAGATGTTGCCGTCACCTCTTGGCCTGGACTGGTAGAGGAGCGAGTTACTCTCTCGCGATCTCCATCGCATATAGCCAGGCACACCCGGCTCATCTGGTACCCTCCTGAGCTAGTCTAGTTTTCTGTTGAAGAATTCCACGTTCACACCAGTAATGTTCCTGATCTCCTTCGGAAGCTGGTTGAATACTTTGGTTTCCTGACAAGCAAGTAATTTTCTTTTTATAGTTGAGGGTGTTTTTTTTGTCGGGCGCTTAGTTGGGGAACACTAAACATTCTACTTTTCCTATTTTCCAGTGTTTGGTTGGTTATTGGGTTCCGTTTGAGGTTTGGTACCAGTTTTTCTATTATTTGCCGCACGTAAATGATAGTGTATCTCTCTCTCTCTCCTTCTTTTCAGTGAATACACGTTTGATTTACGGTCTTTCCCAGTAGTTGAGTTCTTTGCAGCCATCAATCTTAGGTGTGAAATTTCATTGAATTTCTTCGTTTATTAATTTTTTGTCTTTCATATGGGAGCGTTAAGATAGCAGTATTCAAGTTTCGGTACCAACAGTGTTTTGAGCAGGGAAATGATTATTTTCTTGTCCCTTCTTTTAAAGGTTCTCAGTACCTGTCTCGCACCTCTTGTTTATCGCTATCTGATTTTGCGTTTCAAATTTCGCATCGTCGGTCATTCTAACCCCTAAATTTTTTGCTTTCTTGCTTCTCTGAATTTCCTGTCTGTTGTTAGTTTTAGCTTCTTCATTTCACCATGTTAAATTTCATGTTGTTGTCTTCTGATCATCTGTATATTCTGTTTGTATTCTCCCTTGTAGGACCTCCACCACTTTTGCAATACTGATTTTTTTGCTGATTTTTGTCTCGTCCACAAAGGATGTTACTATTCTATTGTTGGTTACTTCATTATCTATGTCTGTTAATGATAATGAGCTGCATACATCCGATTCTGATGATATACCTTGGATTTACGACTTGCTGACGTTTTTTGAAGAAGTTTCCGCAGCCCTGGTCAATCCTCAAGTTAAACGTTTCCAGATTTACTGTGAAGAAATTGTTCGACACTCACTGGGAGTGTTGCATTGATAGTGTAAAAGTCCTTCGCTATAAGATGCATAATCTTGCTGATTTTGTTTGTTGCCAAGAGAGAAGGTGCATGGACTGTGAGATTGCTGGAATCGTATCGTATTTTTGAGACTTTCACTTTATTCTCTGCATCATCTTTTGGTACAACTTAAAATTACAGATCAATTGCACTCGCAAACTGCTTCAGAGTCCGAATGTCTCCATGTCTGCAAGACGACAGGGAAAAGGGTTATGACTCGAATTCAATCAATCGATGGGATATATGAGAACAAATTTAGATTGAAATGGACATTCTCCGCGGAAAGGCGAAGGAAAAAAAACGAAGACATTTCGATTATGAAAACGAAGTTGAAAATGCAGCAATGCCGGAGCAGAAGTTTCATCGAGAATTTAGTATCTTCTACACAGAACGCTCGACATCAGCAAAAGATTTTCCCGTCCCGTGAAGTACTATGATTTGTTTAGTTCTTAACGTAAAAGAATGAAGAAAATTGTGGACGGAAATGTTATTGGAGCGAAGTGCGGTCAGTTTGCATTGAAAATGATATGGCATTGGAAAATCCCTCCACTGGTCCAGCATTTTCAGTCTCTCTTGCTTCGTCTCCCAAGGACACTTGTGACTTGTGGGCATTATTTCCTACAGTATTGATATTTAACTTTAAATGGTGTGTGTGTGTATATATATATATATATATATATATATATATTAATATATATATATATATATATATATATATATTCTAATCCAAGAAAACGCTCCTTTGATGAATGACACAATATTTGTAAGCTCCGCCCATCGTGCGCCATCTTGAATCTGGGAGTTCGTTGTCACTAGTCACCTAAAAAAAAATGTGGTCACTTATTTCTTCAGCTTTGCTTATGTAAGGCTGTGCTCTGCTTAGACTGTGATTCGTTTTCTTTGAAATCTTAAATTTTAGTTCCTTCAGAATTTTGTTTTTTGCGAATTCCTTGTTTGAGACCGTTGGAGTTTATACTTTATAACTCGAACCTTTTCATTGTGAAATTTCTTCACAACTTTAAACTTAGTTCAAATTTCTTACAACTTAATTTTGAGAGCCACTGTGAGTGTACGGTCATGAACTTAGTTTAGTAACATAACAGTGAATATTTGCACAGTGAAGTTTGATAAGATTTGCAAATAGATTTGTTTAGGCTACTATTGCCAATAACTATCAACTATTTAAACTTAAGGATTAATTGCCCTATTACGAACTTTGGAATCATTCTGCTCCTTATAGTTCCGAAATTAATTTGGGATCTAAACATAATTATATTTGTATGTATATAACAAAAACAAAAACAAACAAAACATCTTTATTGAGGATCATTCACAATCCATAGCCACTTAACCTAACATACAAGTACAATCTTACGTATCGTACACTGAACTTAATACAAAAATAAGGCCAACATAGCCACTTAACCTAGCATACTGGCATACTGTTTGATTAATTATTTGACAATTTTATGTACTGTATATTGTTATTACATGAGACATCAGTAACTGAAAAAGATAATTTGTATAGTAGAAGAAAATAAGGCTCTGTAAATCTCTAGGAGCGCTACATTTTGCAATATTAAACATACACTCATAAAACATATACCATTTGAAAGCTCACATTTTTCTGAGTCTAAAAATGTAGTAATCCAAAAGTATCAATAGCAAATAAAAAGTAACTAGGTTTAAATATAAAACCCTATACCGATCAATTTGTAATGCGGGATCTTTACGGGGGCTCCGCCCCCGTCCCCCCGAGACCTAAATTATACAAATGATAATGTAATAACATATTCATGTTAGGTTAGGTTAGCGTAACAATTACCAAAAATACCATCTTACAACACAGACTGAAGATTTATAACTTAGCCAACCTTTATAATGTAGTTAATGACGTCACGCATCAAACAATTAATTAAATCGTTACTTTTTATTTGCTATTCATACTTTTGGATTACTACATTTTTAGACTCCGAAAAATGTGAGCTTTCAAATCGTATATGTTTTATGAGTGTATGTTTAATATTGAAAAATGCAGGGCTCCTAGAGATTATCCCAAGGCTCACCTGAAGATCAGGGCTCCCAGCCTTCTCTAGTTAACCTTATAAGGCTAACTAACGAAAATATCACGACCTAATCTAACCAATCGTTAGGTCAACTGTACGCCCTTGATGATTGGTTAGGTCGTGATATTTTCGTTAGATAGCCTTCCAAAGCTAATTAAAGAAGGCTGGCGGCCCTGATCTAAAGGTGATCAGAAAATAATTGTAACTTAATGAAAAAAATTGGAGAAATTATTAAAATAAAAAAGTTTAATAAAAATGCTGATGAATTATGGGAAGCTGAGAGTTGGGATATGATTTTGTGGAAACTATATTTTAAATTATTAATTAATTATACAACAAACAAAACATCTTTGTTGTGGATCATTCATAATCCATAGCCACTTAACCTACATACAAGTACAATCTTACGTATTATACACTGAACGTAATACAAAAATAAGGCCAACATAGCCACTTAACCTAACATAAAAGTACATACAAATACAATCGGTACTTAACGTATTATCGGGACTACCAAACCGTTTATTATGTATTTTTGCTCTCGTCATTTTCGTTAAACTATCGAAAATATCACAACTTAATCTAACCAATCATCAAGGGCGTACAGTTAACCTAACTGGGCATTCAGTTGACATAACCGGGCATTCAATTAACCTAAAAGGTTAATATTGGTTATTTCACAAATATCTTCTGGTGTCCGATTAGATTAATTGAATGCCCAGTTAGGTCAACTGTACGCCCTTAATGATTGGTTAGGTTAAATTGTGATATTTTCGTTAGTTTAAATGAAAATGACGAGAGCAAAAATACATAATAAACAGTTTGGTAGTCCCGATAATACGTAAGTACCATACAATCTTATTATAACACAACTTAATATGCATATATATTCTTTGCTACATTACAAAAATAAGGTATTGTAAACCAGCACTTGTCTGAACCAAGACTGTCATATAGGTAAGAGGTCACAGTATCTGAAGACAGGACATTGCACAATAACACATTAGAGATGTTTTGGACCCTACTAATGAAATTATATATATTCTTCCGGATTAACATTTGGCTGGGAGGTAGGTTACGCGTAGTAAACATAAAACTGGCACTGCACCATTTTGGTTCCCTACATAGCATACGAAAAATATTATTATAAGCAACAGAGTTTATTCATAGCAGTTTTTGTATAGTTCCACCACAGCTGGAATGTATACAATGCAGTACAGTAAGTTCTAAAAAGATAAGTTTTAATTGATTCTGAAGACATACCAAATTTCCTTACTAGCATGTTACCCTGTACATACAGCTTTTTACGTTGCCTCTCAATATCAAGTTCATCTCGCAACTCATGAGTAATTACATGACTTAAGTATTTACACGTGTCTTTGACAGGTATTGCCTGACCATTCATTTCAAAAGATCCACATGATACATGTTTAATGTTTCAGTAGATTACACCTAAAAATCAAAATACAACTCTGCCCCATTATAGGTGATGTCATTTTCTAAATCATATTGTTCACATATCTTTAATAGTTAGGCTGACCATACGTACCGTTTTGAACGGGACAGTACCGTTTTTTTATGGGTTTTTGTATGGGTTCTGTCACTGAAGAATAATTGTAAGCTCAATATGTTTATGTACTTACTTTTTCATGAATACAGAATATTACATAACCCCCGTCCCGTTTTTGTCTCAAGGAAATATGGTCAGCCTACTAATAGTACTCTCAGCCGATGGGGAGAGGGTGACAGAAGAACAAGGTCATCAGCATACATTAAATGATTAATTTTTTCCTTTCCAATGACACAGCCAGTACGTGCAGTTTTTAGTTCATTGGTAAGGTCATCCATGTATATACAGAAAAGAAAGGGTGATAATATACCCCCTTGCCTAACACCATTAGTTAGCTTCAAACCTGGTGATACAGGGCTTTTCCATCTTACAAACATGGTCTGCTCTGTATACCAGGATGCAATTATCCTAAGTATATACCTGTGTTTAGGTACTCTTCGACACAAAAGTTTCTTGAAAAGTTTGTGATGGTTAACTCCATCAAATGCTTTTGATGTATCCAAAAAAACAGGACTATGTATTGCTACTTGACATCTTGTACTTTAGGACGGCTTCCTTTAGCATATAAATACACATGTCAGTACCATGTTTCACTCTAAAGCCAAACTGATTGTCATAAGTCTGCAAGTAAGTGCTTATCCTATCATAAATAACATATTCTAACACCTTAGAAAGTATAGTGGCAAGTGCTGATAGCCTATAATTTTTCTTACCACAGATACTACCACCCTTACTTTTAACAACTGGCAACAATACAACTGACAAAATGGACTGTGGCAAGCACCCATGTATCATACAGCTTGTTAAACACATTGCAAGCATAGGTATTATACGAGGGCTACAACATTTTAAATGTTCTGCTTGTATGCCATCTAGGACACAACTTTTGTTATCTAACTTATGAATAGTCTTCCAGATTTCTGAGTCATTAATTAATAGCTCCTCGGAGCATTCTACATTTACGCATACATTTAGTCTACCCCCTTCACCCCCGAGACAATTAAATAGGGTTTCATAATGATTTTTCCACAGTTATGCAATGTTTTTTGCACCATGTACACCCTCTATTATATTTGGCAAGGTAAGATTACTATTGTTAATTTTATTAACCTCCTTCCAGAATGTTATATACCTATATATTTTTTTTTTATTGGGTTCAGAATCCCAGCTGAGCCGTGAACGGCCAAGCTCTGAAGGGCCAGTTAAGCTACAGACCAAGTTAAGCTAGACTAAAAACTTACCGACTTGGAGGTCCTATTAGGTCCTACCTCAGGGTTGCTGACTCGATGTGGGCCTACCTCAGGCCTCAGTTGCATAAAATTAAGATAAAAACAAAAGGGGCACTATTTATGGTCTTCTTTCTAAACCTTGCAACAACAACACAACCTGCACCATTGCAAGATGCAACAATCTTGTATCTAAACAACCAAACTGAATTGCAAGAGAGCTCTCTATAAGACCACGGCCTGTAAGTGCCGCATTCAACCACGAGTAGGAAGGACGCGCAGCGCCCCAAAAAAATGATGCCACAAGATTGCCCAAACAATGATGCCACGAGCCCAAACATGCTAGCTCTAAATTAAATGAATTTTTCACTAACCTTACAATTATGAAATGGATATATAATTATATATATACACCTTAACTTAATATATACAAGCAATGCTGCATCAATCAGCTTAGTCATCATATCGCCTTGGGACAACAATGGCTGTTCCTCTTCTAGATTTTCTAACACTCCCCACCGAAGAGGCATTGTTGTCATTACCTTCTGCAAATTTAGCCAAGCCTTCTCCATGAAGCTGTAACTCAAATGTTTCATCTTGACTATCCGTGTTTTTGCTGATTTCTAAAGCATAGAGTTTTTGTATAGGTCTCTCTAATTTCCCTCCTGAAGTCTTTACCAGTGCAGACCTAACTAAATTGTCTTTACCAACAAACAACTCTTCAGTTATGCCAAACTTCCAGCATTGCCTTGGTCTTTCATCCCCAATCATTACCACTTCTCCCACCTTGATACAATTTGTATTGGAGCCCTTTACCATTGCCTGATGGGTAATAATTGAGTTCTGGCAAGTATTCTATCTGCCATCTCTTCCATAACTGATCTTGTAGCTCTTCAAGGTACTTGAACCTTCTAGTTAACTCTTCTTGATGTTAATCGTTTACCACAAAGAAAATGATTTGGTGTCAATGGCTCTGCATCCTGCATACTGTTATAAACAAAGGTGATAGGCCTACTGTTCACCATTGCTTCTACTTCACACAAAACAGTGCAGAATTCTTCTTTGCTCAAATGAGCATTAGCTAAAAGTTTCTTTAATGGACACTTTACACTTCTCACTAGCCTTTCCCAAAATCCTCCCCACCATGGTGCTCTCTCAATAATAAACTCCTACTGTACCCAATGGTGTAAAAAGTAGGATTGGAATCCCTCCTCTTTTAGCAAGGACCAAACTTCTTGGAGTTCCTTTGCAGTCCTTTTTTGAAGGTTTTGGCATTATCCGCTAAGATTTTATTTGGGAAACCCCTTCTGTTCACAAACCTTTTAAAGGCCAAAAGAAATACATCACTACTTAAGTTGCTTACCAACTCCAAATGGATTGCTCTGGTGGTAGCACATGTGAAAAGACATATATAACCTTTGTTAGACTCCCCTTGTTCATACACAGACTGGACCTGCGAAGTCTACTCCCACTACATCAAATGGGGCAGTATAGACACACCATTCTCTTGGTAGTGGAGTTACCTTTTCATAATAAGGCTTTGCACTCCAACGCTTGCAAACCACACATTTACGTAAAACCTTTTTTACTACTTGTCTAATTTTGGGAATCCAAAACTGGTGTCTGATCTCTATTATCACTTCTCTAACTCCAGCATGTAACAACTTATGATGAGTATCCAGGATCAAGAGTTCCACAAAGTGCCCCCCAGAAGGTAGCAAAATTGGATGTCTTTTCTCCTCTGGAAGCCCAGAAAACTGTAGTCTACCTCCTACTTTCAATAAATCCTGATCCAAAAACACATCCAAACCCTTGAGAGCAGAATGTGTTGGTAGAACCTGTAACGGACGGCTGGTGAGCAATTCCTCTCTTCACCAAATTTTTCCTTCTGCACATATATCACCCAGTATTGCTTGGCTTGCTGAATCTCCTTACTGTTCAGAATTCCTTCCCTTCTTGTTTCTCCCTTAATATTGTTTGTAAATCTATATACCCATGCTGTCACTCTTAACAACCTTTTCAGACTGCTAATGTCCTCAAGCCTCAATATGGGGTCTGCTGCATAACTTGACAACTGTTCACAGTACATTTTCTCATTTCATTCACCCATTCTTCTTGAGCCTGGCATTCTCCTACAATAGGCTGATTAGAAGGCCAGTTTTCACTTCCAAGTTTTAGCCACTCTGGCCCATTCCACCACAAACTTGACTGTGCAAGATCTTTCACTGAAATTCCTCGTGTTGGTAAATCAGCTGGGTTTTGGGTGCCTCGACAATGCTTCCATTGCTTGGGATCTGTGTGTGCTTGAATTTCCTCCACCCTATTGGCAACAAATGGTTTCCATTTCCTTGCCTGGCTTCTTAACCAGTGCCAAACTATAGAGGAGTCTGTCCAGTAATACTGTAGCTTGGAATTTCATAGAGGGCCAAAGACTTTTGCACTGTAACTGCAAGCCGACTAGCAATAACTGCACCCATCAATTCCAGTCTTGGAATAGAAAGCCTTTTCAAAGGTGCTACTCTGCTCTTTGCAGCAACCAACCTGCAACTTACTTCCTCTTTGAATGTGCCTTCATATAAATACAAGTTGCATAGGCTTCTCACTTGCATCACAAAAGATGTGCAGCTCCAAATTGTCTGGACTATTGTTCAACTCTCCAAAGTACCATCTTGGGATTTCAATGTCTCCAAGATGTGTCAATTCTTTGAACCAATATTTCCACCTTACCACCATATGATCAGGTAACTCTTGGTCCCAACCAAGTCCAATTTCCCAGAGGCTCTGAAACCAAATTTTTTACTTTATCACAAATGGAGCCAGGAATCCAAGAGGATCAAAGACCTTTGAAGCCAAACTAAGAGCTGTACGTTTTGTCCACCTTGTCTCATTCTCAGCCAACTCTACTAAAGATTTCCCATTGAAGGTAAACAAATCCTCTCCCTTGCTGCCAAACAATGCCTAGCACCTTTGTGTCTATTGCCCACAACTCCTTAATACCAGAATCCTCAATACTTTCTGCTGCATCAGGTACTACACAGGACTGACTCATAAACTGTTGTAACTGAGAATGATTGGTCTGCCATTTTCTAAGCTCCATGCCAACCTCCCTCATTATAGCTCTAGCCTCCATGAATATCTGTTTAGCCATTTCTGTATTATCCACGGAACACGGCAAATCATCAACATAAAATTTTTTTCTTATGTGTTCAATAGTGTTAGGATAGACTCCAGAATATTTCTTAAAATGGTACTGCATAGTAGCTGCCAACATAAATGGACTAGAGCTGAGGCCAAACAACACTGACTTCATTCTATATGCTTGAACCTTAGGTTCATTTTCCAACGAGTCTTTCGTATCCACCCACAGATACCTTACTGCATTTCTGTCCTCTGGTTTTAACTTTATCCGCAAAAAGGCTTGCTTCACATCTGCAGTCAATGCTACTCCACCAAACCTGAATCTCGCTAACAAGGAAAATAAATCTGCATTTAAATTTGGCCCAGCATCCAAACAGTCATTCAAGGACACACCACCTTTGTCCTTGGCTGAACCATCAAAAACTATCCTCAGTTTGGTGATAGATTTGTCTCGCCGTACCACTGCATGGTGTGGCAGATAATGTGCCTCCTGGCTCACCAGCTCACCGTGAACGGCCAAGCTCTGAAGGGCCAGTTTAACCTACACACCAAGTTAAGCTAGACTAAAAACTTACCGACTTGGAGGTCCTATTAGGTCCTACCTCAGGGTTGCTGACTCGATGTGGGCCTACCTTAGGCCTCAGTTGCATAAAATTAAGATAAAAACAAAAGGGGCACTATTTATGGTCTTCTTTCTAAACCTTTCAACAACAACACAACCTGCACCATTGCACGATGCAACAATCTTGTATCTAAACAACCAAACTGAATTGCAAGAGAGCTCTCTCTAAGACCACGGCCTGTAAGTGCCGCATTCAACCACAAGTAGGAAGGACGCGCAACGCCCCCAAAAAATGATGTCACAAGAGTGGCCAAACAATGATGTCACGAGAGCCCAAAAATGCTAGCTCGAAATTAAGTTAATTTTTCACTAACCTTACAATTATGAGAGGGATATATATACACCTTAATATATACAAGCAATGCTGCATCAATCAGTTTAGTTATCATATCGCCTTGGGACAACAATGGCTCTTCCTCTTCTAGATTTTCTAACACAGAATTCTCTACTGGAAGTATTGCTATTGCCTAATTTTCTGGCTGGTGATTCTCTTCGAAGATTCTCTTCATTTTTCCTTATAAATCTAAGAGCATCCTTGAATCTAGCACGAGTTTTATTTTTCAGTTAGAAGAGTTCCCCCTGCCTAGGTTTCCCCATAGCAACCCATTCTACGAATACATTTTTTGCTACATCATACAAATGAGCGCAGTATTCTGCCCACCCTGGATTGACATTTACTTTTCCCCATTTTTTATTCTTAAAGCTACTTCCACTCGTAGCCTTAATGGCAAGTTCAAGCTCACCGTAATACTTATTTAAGAGATCTATATGTTTTACATCATCACATGAGGGATTCCTACAAGCCAAAGCTTCTGCAGGAATCCTCACAAGCCTTAGTAGTGCATCAGTCTGCATTGTATAGTTATCTACTTCAGAATGACTAAGATTTGACCAATTAACCTTATAGTAATCAGCATTATCACAGTCATTGTCTAAGTCAGGTGCTACCATACAATCAAGCCCTACTACAAATGGGATATGATCAGATTCAAATACATCATAAAGTATGGACATGCTATTGATTATATTATAACCATCGTGGGAGGCAATACAGTGGTCTAGCCACGAGTAAGTCCCCCAGGCATCACTAACATATGTAAATGAGTCATTAGGGAGTAGCAATTTACTGGCAAGTTTGTAGTAGCATGCCTCACAGTAATTGATAAGAAGGTTATCAAAATCCGAACCAAGTTTAGTGATATTGCTGTTAAAATCACCAACCTCTACAACACATGAAGAGTCCAGCTCCTCTAGCAGTATATTTAGTTCACAGAATCTATCTAAAAATACCTCCTCATTTTCAATACACTCATAAGGCATATAAACATTGAATATATACAATAGTTAGTTTTATGGCTCTAACCCACTTATATTCATAACTAATGGGCTCCATAAACCTATCCAGCTGTGAGTGCCGCATTATAGCTACACCTTCCTTCCTATTCTGCCTGCCCACAGTAATAACTTCACTATCATCATTGGGTGAGTTAGCTATTCTCCTGTAGTTAGACTTAATATTGTTTAAATTTTTGCACTCTTGTTTAGAGAGCCAAGTTTCCTGAAAACATGAAATGTCATGTGCAGATAAAAGTTTATTGATCTCACTGTCAGCATTGACTTTTAGGCCTCTACAGTTATAGCTACTAACACCGAGTTTGTGAAACTGTGATATTATTTTTATACACACTATCACTGTTCTCATTGGGTGTCTCCGTGGGATTGCATGGTGGAGTCTGCTTACCCCTATTTTTGTGGACTGAGTTTTTCCTGAAATTCATGTTATACCAACTATAGTAGATTCCTTCAGGCCAGACTTCTGGCCCCATAAATACAGAGAGGTTCTCACATTCTGCCTTAATGTAGAAAGAGCTGTAGGCAGGCACGTGCGGAGTGGGGGTGGCTACAGGGGCTTGAGCCCTCTCATTTGAGCCTTGTGCCTCAGAAGTGCCCTTTTTTTTTTTTAATATCTGTATAAATGCTGCGAAGTGTCGAAGAGCCATTTTTTTTTTAGGGGGAGAGGAAATGGCGCCATTTTAACTTTTAGCCCCCACCCCCTACCTGAAGTGTCCTGTGCACGGGCCTGGTTGTAGGTATCTGGTCGTTTACTGGTTAATTTGGAGCAGGTAGTCCCAATTTTTGTCATTTCACGCAGGTATTATTCTAGTTCTGAAGCAGATTGGTCAGGTGGGAAACGGGAGGCAAATACATGGGCCTCCGAGATATTTTCACTGCCTTAATTGCTGTATTCGTTGCTAGCCTAGCCATGGTTCTCTTCCGGATGGAGGGGGGTTCCCAGAGTCCTGTTTCTTTTTCTGACGCAAACCCCTTTTACTAACTGTTGTCCACCCGTGCCCTACATTCTGCTCACCAAGGTGAGTAGCTACCAAGCAGGTTTGAATAGTCCCTTGAGGCATGGCCACATTACTAATGGTCTCAGCAGCATTGCCTTCTGTTGCAGTTAATTTGTTTTGTTTGTGTTGGAGATTCATCATATGTCAGACTATGCAGTTCAAGGTAGATACGTACTACCTCCTGTTAACAGTAATATTTCTATTAAATTTGTTAGGTTTAGCTCGCGGACGGTAATTTACCTTAGGTATATACCCTGGCACTGAACAGACTGTTACGCATTAATCTACGTAAACCCACCCTTGTCTGCTGTGTGGATTTAAGAGGTTCTGGGTTTAATATACAGTAGATTTGAATTCCTCTTATCCTCGGAGTAGATCTGAGAGTATACGGTTAAAAATAGTTAATTCGCTGGTCATTACTTAATCGAACAGTCATTCAGACTCAGTCGAGTTTAACTTGGGTACGGCTTTGGTCGAAGGGTGATTGGCGTCAAGAGCTTCGTTAATCGAAGAGCTATATCACGTTTCGATTCTGTGGCTGTTCATCCGAAGTTTTGCTCAGTGAATTCCACCCAGTAAGCCGCTCATTTTGTGTGGGACCTGCAAACTGTCCCGAACCGCAGTTGAGGTGAGAGCGCGTTTTGATTGGAGGTTAGTTACTCCTGGCAATTGAGTTAGGGTGGTTAGCCCCCTCAAGTCCCCATATCAGTAGGTGGAATGTGCTCGACCTGCATCCAATCTGAACATTGAACTTCGTGTAATGTCAACTGTTCCCCCAACCTTTGCATCCGGGGAAAGAGCGTTCTCTGTCGTGAAATTCATACAGAACTATTTACGCTCGACAATGTCCCAAAAATGCCTATCTGGTCTTGCCCAGTTTACCGTTAATCATGCTACTGGTCCGAGCATTAAACTGTTTGGAAATATGAATGATTTTCCTGCTGCTTAGCCTTGAAAAGCGCATTTTTAGTCTCATTTTGTTTGGTT
This sequence comes from Bathynomus jamesi, assembly GCA_023014485.1. Taxonomy (NCBI): domain Eukaryota; kingdom Metazoa; phylum Arthropoda; class Malacostraca; order Isopoda; family Cirolanidae; genus Bathynomus; species Bathynomus jamesi. The sequence goes on from JAJOZX010002861.1 coordinate 449,150, forward strand.
TTGCTTCTGCTAAGCAATGAACAATTACATTGTATTCGTAGCATAAGTTGAGCTAGGAAAGAGATTTTGGGTTGGGATACGCCTTGCATCCGTGCCTTTATGGAGTTAACGGACCTGCGCCTAACCCAGCTGTAACCAGGCCTTATCTACTGTCGCATAGTTCTAAATCGACTCGAGTGTTACCATGGGGCTACATCACATCGTTTTCCGTAAGATCAGCGAGGTTAAGCAACATTGGTCCTCCTCAGTAGTTGGATGGGTGGCTTTTGAACAAAGCTGTATATGCTGTAATTAGCTTTCTTCGTGCTTTATTTTAAAGTCATCGCGGGAAACAAAAAAAATCCCTTATAGATACAAATTTAATATAATTCAAAACTCTGAGAGTGACTTAAGTCAAAGCACACAAAAAATAAATGAAAGAAAAATAGATAGTTTCTAAGGCGATGCAACTGCTTTGGCCAAGGCTGGGTTTGGCCAAAAGCGTTGCATCACCCTAGTCACTTTTTAAGTTTGGTTGATAAAGTTAAATGAAACGTGCATGCTTCATCTGAGTAATGATGTGCAGTTGATGTATTGAAATTCAAACCACTTTGTAGTTTAAATATTCTTACTAAGAAACTGGAAAAAGTGGGAAACTAAACGAAATACAGCAAATAACAATTAAACCAAATCTTTCTGAAGAAGTTCAGAGATCTTCACAAATGTTACTAAATTCATTATTAGTACTCAAAATATATGAGTGTTGTTACTTATAAGTAAATTCTATACAGTACAACTTTCCTGAGAGCAGATCTCGCACGTGTGTCAGAATTATAAGTGATGATAAACGGTAGCTCGCTATCGCCCTCCGGGCAGGTAGCAGTATATGTCACAGCTAGCTGTATATGTATATTGGTACTTACGTATTATCGGGACTACCAAACTGTTTATTATGTATTTTTGCTCTCGTCATTTTCGTTTTCGAAGTAATTACATTCACTCGTAATAGACATTAAATAGCTCGTGCTCGGCCGCGGAGTGACCTTGGACTGGGAAGCTTGACAGAGCACATGGGCAGCTCATGGGTTATCAGTTGGTGGCGGCTGCAGAATTTTCCGATGTGCCGTTTAGTCTGTGCACGGTTCCGAAGAAAGCGGACAGACACACAGACACATTTTAGCTCAATAGTATATAGGATGAAGTACGATAATTCCCACTGTTAAATATTTGGGCTTCGTGTCGACATTTACATTTTGGTTGGTTTTAACCTTGTTTTTGCTTCCGCCCGAATTGTGCATTCTGACGAAAGTCAAGCTTGTCACTCCACCTTAGACCTACAGTTTAACGTGGAATCGGAACCACGCCTCACCACCAGCCCAGCGTCTTAACCACTAGGCTACTCAGGGTAGGGTACCCATTTATCTACCAAACAATTTTTTTTTGTGTGTGTGTGGATGAACAGCTGGGTTTTGCTGCACGCCGCCTGCCGCCACCGGGTCTCGATCCCAAGGCGGATGGATTCGAAGTCAACGACGCTAACTGCTACACCACCGAGACGCACTTTCATATTTTATTTTATTTGAGATTTGTTGAAGTTATCAACTTGAAGAACATTTATTCCGATATTTACTTGGAATTAAGAGTGAAATAAATCCTATCCAATCAGGTTCTTTTACTGTATAGCTTATAGCCTTATATACAGGGTGTTCTAAAATTACCTAGTAAATTTTGGTTCTAAAATTACCGAGTAAACTTTTATATGAACGCAATATCTCAACAAAAATTATACGATATTTAACAATTTTATTTTAAATACAGCAACAATAATTGTTTATTTTAGATGTTCAAAGTGTCTTCCTTTAATTTGAACACATTGTTCACAACGTCCGGCTACTGATCAACAGACATATAAAGTTTACTAGGTAATTTTAGAACACCCTGTATAACAAATGTACTAAATTTTTACCGAAATAAGTGTAATTCTTGGCATGTACCAACTCAACTATGATCGAACCTACCTCAATGAGGGGAAAGTTGGTACAACAGATCGACTAATTTTTCAACTAATTTATCTTCTTCAATCAATACAATGTGACAACTCTGACAAATGGACAAAAAGGACATTCGACGACTGTTCCGTTCTAACGGAATATTGGTGATGTTTTACACGCGTGTTCAAATCTTTTCCCGCGTGTCCACTGTAAAAGGAGTCACATTGTTTACGACCAATTTTATAGTTAATGCCTGAATTATTGGTAGTACTATTCTTTATTATGACATTTTTCACAATATTATCATATGAAAATACTATATTAATGTTCAAAAGTGTAAGTACATTAGCAATGCCTAAAAATCGTGGTAAAAATGGAAGTACTAAACTATTGTTCGACAAAGTGCGAGGGTTATTATTATTCACACGATAGAAGGTTTGTTTTGCCTTGATAAGGCGCGATTCCAAAAAAGCAAATGGGTAACACAAATCGCTTCCAATATTGATGAGTTTTTCTAACTCAGCATCCATGTACTTCGGACTGGCTATCCGAAGAGCACGGAGAAACAATGAAGAAAATATGGCTTTCTTGATGGGGGTGTCGTGTCCAGAGTAAAAGTGTCATTTTATCAAGATTGGAACATATTATCATACCAGAAATGATAATTCACAGGCCTGCGATGGTTTTGTTGTAATTTGTGCACGCTGATTCCGAAAATAATATTAATTTTTCGCCATCATGTACAGATTTTTCACAAAATGTCATATTTCATATTACATATGTAAGTAAATTTCATTAAAATTTACTAAATTAAATTTTGATTAAAAACTACTGCCTATAAATGCTTCCACATCAGAAGTGACGTCATAGCTTCTTCTAGAACATTCGAGAAACGCACCGCTAGTATATAAGTGATTGACAAGCCACGAGATGAATCAGTCTGTCTAGTGCGTGCGAGGTTATAGTTCTTTATTATTCAAAGGTGCGCGGTGACTATATTTCTCTTTTGAAATTTGTTTATTTGTCGCTATGGCAACCAAGGGTGTGTAAATAACCCAAACATTTTCTGTTATATTTGTGGAAAATTTACTGTGAAAAAACAAAGGCGAGATATTACAGACTCGTCAAGAAAGCATACTATGCGTACTTCGGAATGAAACTTGGGGATCAAGACAACTCATGGGCTCCAGATAAAGTTTGCAGTGTTTGTTTGAACAACTTAGACTGTGGAGTAAAGGTAAAAAGGATTCTTTTCCTTTTGGGATTCCAATGGTCTGGCGTGAGCCTAGAAATCACAACAATGACTGCTATTGTTGTTCATGTAACGTGCAAGGGTACAATACTAAAAATAAAAATAAAATTTCTTATCCAAACTTTCAGTCTGCTATAAGACCTGTTGCTCATGGACCTGATATACCTGTACCTACTAAACCAAATACGCTTGATATATCTTCATCTGATTCGGTGTCTGATGACGAGGGAAATGATGATATTGATTGTTTTCAAACCGAAACATCTGGTGAACCCCAATTGTTTACACAAAGTGAACTTAATGATTTGGTAAGAGATTTGTGTCTCCTAAAGATTCTTCAGAGATTTTGGAATCCAGACTTCGTGCAAAGAACTTGCTTTCTCCCGGGACGTCATTTTACTGGTACAGAAGTTGAGAAAAAGAATTCATCCAATATTTTCTCAAGAAAATTCACTGGTATATTGCAACAATGTTTCGGAACTAATACTTAAGCTAGGTGCTGCAGTCTATGACCAAATGAGTGGAGACTTTTCATTGATTCCCCCAAAAGAAATCTAAAAGGCGTCCTCCTTCACAACGGTAACTTATATGCATCTCTTCCTGTCTTCTGGCTAAGGTTAAATGCAAAGAATACGGTTGGCTACTTTGTGGAGACTTAAAAGTACGCGCTGTTCCTTTTCTTTTATGTACTAATTCTGGAGTATCCCGTTTCAACATCCAGCAGTAATCAGCCATCATGCTGATGTCCCACCTTCCCTGATATCTCTTCTCCATTTCTTTGATGTCTTGGTGAAACCGTTCTCCTTGTTCTTCGCTGAGTGCTCCGAGATTCTCAGGGAAGTAATCCAAGTGTGAATTGTAAGAAATGTAATTTTAAACTCTTATTACAACCCAACTCCTTGAACTTGTTTAGCATGTTGTTCAAAATATTTTGGTAATTTGGGTCCTTGTTGTTCCCCAGAAATTTGCTGATAACATCTTTAAAAGCAATCCACGCTTCTTTTTGAAGATTGTTCATTGTTCTTTCAAAGTGTTCATCCAAAGTCAGTTTTCTAATCTGGGGTCCAACGAAAATTCCTTCTTTCGATTTTGCTTCCGAAAGAGTTGGGAATTTACCACACAGATGCTTAAAACACACTCCATCTTCGTCCAAGGGCATAACAAATTGCTTCATCAAGCCCATTTTTATGCGAAGCGGAGGTAAAAGGACTTTCTTCTTGTCAACCAAACTTTCACGTTGAATGTTTTTAGAACCAGGTGTCAGGTTGACTCTGAGTGGCCATTCCTTTTTTTATCCAGTGCTGAGTCCTTGCACGGCTATCCCATTCACACAAAAAACATGGAAACTTCGTATAACCTGGTTGTTGACCAAACAATATACAAATTATATTCGAGACTAAACGGCATAGATCTCACAAGAAAACTCAGGACGAAGATGAATATGTAAGTGACGTTAATAGTCTTCTTTCTTTTTAAAGTTGTTTGCATTTGTAATTAGTATAACAAAACGAAATAGGTTACTAATGTAAATTGAAACAAATAATATTTATTTATGTTGTTATTTGTTCCCTTCCAGTTTGCACAAAATCCTTACGTGATAGAAAAAAATGGACACATTATTCGAAATTAGCGTAGTTGAATTATATAAAATCAGTTATTAGTAAGAAAACAACTTACAAAGTTCTCATTCGCAGACCTGTGCAATGAATACTTTGTAAGTTACGTAACCGAAACATTAATTTAGGGATAAGGGGTTCCGCAGACTGAAATAAAAGTTCTTTCAGGTAACACATCACGGAACTCGGTGCTTTTCATTGCTATGTACAGTAATTTTCTTCCGTTGTACACATAATCGGGTTCATCGAACGCCCACCTTTCATCGTCTCCGTTCAGGTTTTCTCCGGTCACCCACTGAAATTGATTCTTTGCAGGATCTGGCATATGAGCTCCGATAAAGTACGACGAAGTTCCTATGATTGATAAATGAGAAACACGTGTTTGTAGCATATATATATATATATATATATATATATATTAGTCTATCTATACTATAAAAAGGCAGTCCTGTCCGTCCGTCTGTCTGTTGATACCATGTGTTTACCATTAACCGATTCTGAACCTAGAAATAAATGTGCTTTGCTTTGTTTCAACTGTTTACTGTAGCGCCTAATTAACCGCCAATTACTGAGGGTTCATTTATTCCGTGAATAAAACTATTGAGAAGAACACAGCAATGAAAATCTTAAACTTCACATCCGACCCCACTGTATCAAGATTTGTGAAGTTTAAGATTTTCATGGCTGCGTTCTTTTCTATAGTTTTATTGACCAAATAATTGACTCCCCAGCACCGCAGGTGTAGCTAAATGGGCCCGTAGGGCCCACTTTGGCTATTGTCAGGGCCAGCGAGAGCTGCCCCGGGTAAGGATTGGTATATGGGCCCCCATGTTTACTCGGTATTTTTTTATGAATGTTTTTTGTGTACAAACAAGCAAATTGATTATATGTCTAAGTCACTGTTCAAAACCTACAGTATGATAATCTCTATAAAATGTGTATGTTCATTAATTATATTTCCTTTCTCTTATTTAATCAATTGCTTTATTAATATTTTTAGATTTTATACCCCCTCTTTCCGAGCTCCGGGGATTCAACTCGGCTTCCCCGCCCCTCGGTGGCCCTGCCTATTGTATATGAAATAGTCGCCCCGACCAGTGTTCGAACCTACCACTTCTTGAGTAAAAGGTTAGGGCGCTAGCCACTACACTAGAACAGAACAAAAGTTAATACAACCTGTCATATATTTAAACAACCAAGGAAACGCATAACTCTTTCGCGTCCAGAGGCATTTTACGTGTAAACCCTTCCACATTCGAGGTAATAACCAGTAATTCATTCAAAATATCTGGTACCATAAATGGAACAATCGAGCCTGTGGCTCCAATCTTTAAAAAAGGAAATAGAAACTTGGCAAAAAACTACAGACCCATCAGTCTCACCTCCATTATTTGCAAATTACTCGAAAGTAGCATTAGATGTAAAGTTACTGAGTTCTTTGAAGAGTGCAACCTATAAATGATAGCCAGCATGGCTTTCGAAATGGAAGGTCCTGTCTAACTAACTTGATTGAATTTTATGATGGAGTCCTATTGCATTTGGACAATAAGGAGTCAGTAGATGTAGTATACTTAGATTTTGTGAAGGCATTTCATACTGTTCCTCATGCAAGATTGTTGGTAAAAGTTAGAGCCCATGGTACAAGAGGTCATATAGCTGACTGGAAAGAAGAATGGCTGAGAAACAGAAAACAGAGTTCATCTAAATGGAAATAAGTCTACTTGGAGACCCGTATTGAGCGGAGTCCCACAGGGGTCTGTGCTGGACCTCTGCTTTTTGTTGTCTATATAAATGATCTAGAGAAGGGCCTATCATGTAAAACCTCAAAATTTGCTGATGATACAAAATTAGGCCATAATGTTAAGTCAGTAGCAGGAGCAATGACAATACAAAAAGACTTAGACAGAGTAACAGCCTGGGCAGATAATGGGAGATGAAATTTAATGTTGATAAGTGCAAGGTTATGCATATTGGGCCAAAAAAATCCAGAATTTGAATACAATATGAATGGAATTTGGATTAAAAATGATGATAAAGAGAAAGACTTGGGTGTCACTGTAACTAATGAACTTAATCCCTCAAATCACTGTACGGTAATCAGAAATAAAGCAAATGCTAGACTCGATCTCATGCAGACACACATTGAATACAAATCACCCAATATTATAAAGCAACTATACATTTCATATGTGAGACCCCTCCTCGAATACTGCATTCAATTTAATAGTCCCTATTTGATACAAGATATTGAAAAACTGGAAAAAGTACAGAAACGAGCAACAAGAATGATCCCATCTCTAAGACAATTGACATATAAGGAAAGACTGGCGTATTTAAGTATGTTCTCATTAAAAAGGAGGAGGTTAAGGGGTGATACGATAGAGGTGTATAAAATGATAAAAGGGTTGGATAAGATAGATTTTGAGTCTCTTTTCATTAAAGATCACAATAACCAGACTAGAGGTCATTGTATGAAATTATTTAAGCCAAGATGTAGAACAAATTTAAGAAAACATAGTTTTACAAACAGAGTAATTAAGTTTTGGAACAGTCTGACAGAAGAAGTGATGACTTCAGATACACTTGATTCTTTGAAAAGAAGGTTGGATAGTTTGATGTCTGCAAGGGACATCTGGTGATGGTGTTTAGGCCCATTTTTATTGCATGAATGGTACTAGTTTATTTCATATATATTATGTGCATTTTGGTGATAGATCCTACAGCTCAACACAGGTGTTGTGGGATATAGGGAGGCAGCATCTTGGGTTAGGGGATACTCTCTGTCCTTACACACCCCATTTAAAGATATTCCTCTGCTGAGCGGTGCCCCCATAGTACTGTGAGGAATTGAAAAACTCATGATCTTCACTTGCCCCACAAACACCTTTAAATGGGAGACCCAAAATGGGTGCACACACATTTCTACATTACTGTACAGTCTTTACAGCCACACCTACACTTTTCCTCCTAAGTATATATATTGTAATGTATATGGTTGTAAATTGTGACTTGGTCCGCAATTGACATGGACCGTGACTTATTTTTGGTTGGCAAGGTACTGGTATTGATGGGTACCGTAATGAAATTGACTGGATTCTTTGGATCTGATATATTTGCATGTCAGTTATAAATAGATATAGAGTGTAACATATTTGTGGATAGTAGCCTATTATGACTGATCCTCTGGATCCAGAGATTCTATCTTTAGTTTGAAATTGATAAATTTAATTAATTAGTTTTGTAAAAATTGGTTGTTGCCAATGTACAGGCAGTTTTTACATAGTGGAGCCACCTCGATGGCCGAAGTGGCCCCTAGTGTGCCCACTATAAAAATTTCTTATGTTCTTATGATGTTTCATATACATATATCGGGTGATTTTTTAAACATATGACACTTTAAAAGAGAATTAGTTCCCTAGTGTAAAACGTACTCTGTGATATTCTCTCAGCTCATTAACTCTTTGCTGGCGAACAACAAAATTTTGCAGTAATCTGGACAGAGTATCTGTTGAAGTTGAGAAACTTCTTGTTCAAATGATGCTTTCAGTTCTTATTTGTGTGTGGATTCTACTTAAAAATACTATCTTTTAATTAACTCCACACATAAACGTTTCAGGGGTTTAGATCTGATGTTGGTGGCCATAATATTCCTTCGTCATAAACCGCAGGAAATCTGTTGGACACTCTCTTCCGTCGAAAGTAACGTGTAAGTATCGTAAGCTGAGAGGATATTACATAGAGCATATTTTGCACTACGGGACTAATTCACAATATTTAGAAAAGGTACAGAAAAAATTATGTTAGGTTAGGCTAGTTAAGGTTAAGTCAGGTTAGGTAAAGTTAAGACAAATTAAGCTTGATTAGATCATTTTGTTTCGTTGTCTTTGTATGTGCAGATCGAAATTTTTTGTCGATAAATTTTTCATTTGAGAAAGATTTGTCAACGATTCGAGAATTTTGTTCGTCGGTCAAAAGTTTTGTTTTTCAAAAGGTCACAGTGACGTCGGAAGATTTTTCTGTGAAGTGATGGAAATATGGCTCTTCTGTGATTTTTTTTACTGTCCGTCCTCACCCCTTTTGAAATAAATCAACAATCTTAATACTATGTCAAACACCAAGTAAATAGCTTTAAAGAAATTACAGAACTTAAAAGGAAGAGTTTTGGAGATAAATTCATAAAATTTTTAATGAATAAGAAATATGTTAATGAAATTCATTAACGTACCAAGTGTCAATCCATCTATGATACTTTGTCTTTGAGCAGCTGTTGTTAAGAGTTTATTGCTGACCAAATCCATTCCCAGTGTCTGACAGTAACTTCTAGCTTCTTTCCAAGTTAGACGGTTTCCGTTTTTAAGAACACAGCCGTACCATTTGTAGCCATTGTTCGGGTATGTTGCGCACGGAAAATCTGTTAAAAAGTTAAAATCACGAAATTAATAGTAGAAGATGACAAATTCAGTTTATTCTATGTACGTCATGCAACAAAGTTCGTTCCCTTACCTCCTTTTTTAAAATGCGTCTTACACTTTACGGGAGCTCGCATTCCATTGATATTTTCGGAAGGCTCTCTCAGCAATTCTGTCATTAGACACTGACCATTTTCATAACAATACAAATGAGCCGAGTCTTCTCGTGTGGCAAAGATCGCACAAACAATTTCAGAAGGGGCGAATATTTTCTTAATATGGTCAGGTTCAACTTCCAGAAGAGACTGGTTGACGTAAACTGAAGACCAGGTTGTTGAGACTAATCCAACAGCAAGTTGGATAAAATGCAATAAAACTGCACACAAGAAATGTTGAAGCATGTTTCCTTGGGTCTCTTAACAGTCTACAAGGAAAGAGACGATAAAAATAAGCCACATTGGGGGAAAGGTTTATGAGTAAAGTTGATGTGAATTATAAATACTAGCAAAAGTGGGCCCTATGGGCCCATTTAGCTATTGCCGATTAATAGCACTACTAGTCATTAAAATGGAACACGCTTTTTATAAATAGCGTTTAAGGGAAGAAGGTTCATGTGATGAGGACACAAACCTCTTTGATCTCATTACTAAAAAAAGTATTGGGATTTTCACATACACACAGTCCCCTTCACACACACACACACACACAATATATATATATATACACGGTGAACCAAAAGTAGGTGGACAGTAGGTTGAATACGGTTTGTGTTATATTATATTATAACTATGGTGTTCATTATAACTATGGTGTTCATTATAACTATGGTGTTCATTATAACTATGGTGTTTGTGTTTTATTATATTAAATATTATAACTAAATTTATTTAAATTTTATTTTGTATTATAGTATACAAAAAAATTAAATATGTATTCTCAAAATAAACGTTATCATTTACTGTCCACCTACATTTGGTTCACCCTATATATATATATATATATATATATATATATATATATATATATATAGTGAAAATAACCACGAAAGAAAAAGGAAACAGAATGGTGCTCAAGCACTTTCGTCTACTGACATACTCAGGAACAATGAAATAAATAACCAATTCAAGACTATATATAGGTCACAATAAATAAATAAATAAAAAATATATGAAAATTGTTGGAGGAGCATAAAAATTCCCTTTTCGTTCTTATTTTCATCATAAATATTATTCACGTGTTACTTTCGTGAAATTATATATATATGTATAGAAACGACGTAAGTATAGAGGAGCGTTCTGCACACGAGGAAGAGAAATAACGAACAAATGAAAAATGAGGTGAATGAACCGCCCGGGAATCGAACCCAGGATCTTCCGATTGCCGGTCAGATGCGCTATCCATTACACCACGGGCCTCGATCAGTCATAAGTCGAAATTCTCATACATAGGGCAGAAACCAATGCCTTGAGAGGGCACCCTCATTTTTCATTTGTTCGTTATTTCTCTTCCTCGTGTGCAGAACGCTCCTCTATACTTACGTCGTTTTTATACATTAATATACTGCGTGGTCATTGCAGTTAAATGTACATATTCACGATTTGCGAGGGTGCCCTCTCAGGGCATTGGTTTCTGCCCTATGTAGGAGAATTTCGACTTATGACTGATCGAGGCCCGTGGTGTAATGGATAGCGCATCTGACCGGCAATCGGAAGATCCTGGGGTCGATTCCCGGGCGGTTCACCTCATTTTTCATTTGTTCGTTATTTCTCTTCCTCGTATGCAGAACGCTCCTCTATACTTACGTCGTTTCTATACATTAATATACTGCGTGGTAATTGCAGTTATATATATATATATATATTATATATATATATATATATATATAACTTGCCTTGAATTAAGTAGAGGTTATTTCAGTATTTTTACTTAATTAAATTGTAAAGAATGACGGGGTTTCAAAAACGAACCAAATCCAACGAATTGCAGCGAGTGTCTGACATCTCTGAATACACACGAATTTAGGCTAGTTCATTCTTTTGTTTGGAGTTGCATCCACTAGTAACGTTCTATGTTTATAGCGACTATTATTGATCCGTTTATGCCCATCTCTTCATACTGTCACTGTAATCGGATCACAACGCTTTCATAAACTAAATATTTTTTATAAATCTATTCATCGCTTCTACAGTATATAGAAATATAGGCATTTTTTATTTAATTATAGGCCTCTATATATTTAAAGAAAAAAAATTAGGATATCTTTGGGAGTAATTCCGAATGTAGGGTTTACTAAGTTTGAAGCACCTTTTTTTTAAAGAATTAAGTTTCTTATCTCATAACAGGGAGTGAGTAAGTGTTTGAAAACAAATATGCAGAAAAAAGTTGAAAGAATTCAGAGGCCTATCTTCTTTGTTCAACTTCATTCTTCTTTTAACACAACAAAACAGTATGAAACGGGTAATTTACTATACGAAAAGACTGGAATTTCGTTTTTATTACCTCTCTTGTCTAAATCTACTGACTTTAACGTCGTATTCAATAAACGAAAGTATTGATTAACAATTCAAAAAATTATTAATATTTTCAAATATCTTCAAGACATTAATTGAAAGAGAAACTAAATAATTCGTCTCATACGAACCAATAGGTAAATCCATCAAAAAAATAATTATATATATATATATAAAATATGCTTAAACTGATAGACTTTGATTTTAAATCCAAACTATTTGAATTAAGTTTACGATACGCTGTGATTATTATATATATACACACACACCAGTATATATACAGAATGACTACATATCAAAAACCTATTAAAAGAAGATTGGAAATAAAATCGAACTGTGTCAGTTTAATTAAAGCATTTCCAAATCGGTGATTATAATTAAAGATTATAACGTCGTAGTAATTCTGTACCTTGGTCTTTCTTCGTACGAAGGTCAAGATGGTGCCGTCACCTCTTGTCCTGGACTGGTAGAGGAGCGAGTTACTCTCTTGCGATCTCCATCGCATATAGCCAGGCACACCCGGCTCATCTGGTACCCTCCTGAGCTAGTCTAGTTTTCTTTTGAAGAATTCCACGTTAACACCAGTAATGTTCCTGATCTCCTTCGGAAGCTGGTTGAATACTTTGGTTTCCTGACAAGCAAGTAATTTTCTTTTATAGTTGAGGGTGTTTTTTTTGTCGGGCCCTTAGTTCAGGCACGTGCACAGGGGGGGGCTTGGGGTGCTTGAGCCCCTGCCCTTTTTCTTCTTCATATCAAAAGTGCCCTTTTAGTCAAAATTCATAAATCTATTGATTCGACATAAATTTGAATTAATTAGTTATATTTTTATTTAGTTACTGCTACTTCAACAGATTTTCAAAACTGGAATTACTTTGATCTATGATTTTTTTATTAGAATAATAAACTTAACATACCGTTACTATTATTTTGTGAATCAGGGAGGGCGTCCCTAGTGGTAACACTGACTGCAGCTGTTCACTGTTGATTGCGTCTCTCGGGTATGTGGGTGTATTGTTTACTGTTTGTTTATTTTACGTTAACCTAAGCTAACTAGTGATTTCTCACTGATAATTATGGTAAGTTGGAATCCAAAGCAGTGTGACATTACTCCAAAAAATATTGTATGACATTACTCGTAAAGTTGGTAAAAACGTCCACGTCCCCTACTAGGCTAGGCCCATCAGTACACCAGTGTGTCAAACGATGGATTTTGGGTTTTAGTACTGGCATGAATTTCATTAAATTAATAAATGATTTATTAAACAACATAACCTTTTCATTTTTAATATGAAATTGATTTTTAAAAACGATACAATTTTCATTAAAAGTGAATAAAAATACCTAGATTATTTATTATAAAACGATGCAATTTACCCGCAAGGACGACAATTACGGTAGATCCTTCTGCCCTTTATCCTGCTGATTGATACTTATAAAAGTTATAAGTAAAGTAACTATTTAGAAATTGCATGCTATTAAATATTGTGAATTTGGTTAACAAAAGCTTAATTAGGTCTACTGCCTAGATTAGATTAGATTGGATTAGGCCTAAGATAATAAAAGTGAAGGGAAATATATTTTTGAAGCAATTGAATAATAATTGAATAATTGTAAATACACTCCAATATTTCAATATCTTCATATCTTTTGAAAATCTTGCAATAAAAACATGCCTTTTTACAACAAATTTTCATTTATTTTCTTTAATCAGCTTTATATACAAAAATAATGCATTGAATTTAATGGCATTTAAGAATATTTACCACATACAATTTTAAAATTTTTCTTTTTGTGTGTATACATATATATAGCCTATATGGCATTGCGGATTTCGTTTTTATAAATGTTAGGGGAGTGCCCTTTTTTCAACTGAGCCCCTGCCCTTCTGAAAGTCTGTGCACGTCACTGCCTTAGTTGGGGAACACTAAACATTCTACTTTTCCTATTTTCCAGTGTTTGGTTGGTTATTGGGTTCCGTTTGAGGTTTGGTACCAGTTTTTCTATTATTTTCCGCATGTAAATGATAGTGTATCTCTCTCTCTCCTTCTTTTCAGTGAATACACGTTTGATTTACGGTCTTTCCCAGTAGTTGAGTTCTTTGCAGCCATCAATCTTAGGTGTGAAATTTCATTGAATTTCTTCCAGTTTATTAATTTTTTGTCTTTCATATGGGAGCGTTAAGACAGCAGTATTGAAGTTTCGGTACGAACAGTGTTTTGAGCAGGGAAATGATTATTTTCTTGTCCCTTCTTTTAAAGGTTCTCAGTACCTGTCTCGCACCTCTTGTTTATCGCTATCTGATTTTGCGTTTCAAATTTCGCATCGTCGGTCATTCTAACCCCTAAATTTATTGCTTTCTTGCTTCTCTGAATTTCCTGTCTTCTGTTAGTTTTAGCTTCCTCATTTCACCATGTTAAATTTGATGATGTCTTCTGATCATCTGTATATTCTGTTTGTATTCTCTTGTAGGACCTCCACCTCTTTTGCAATACTGATTTTTTTGCTGATTTTTGTCTCGTCCACAAAGGATGTTACTATTCTGTTGTTGGTTACTTGTCTATGTCTGTTAGCATGATAATGAGCTGCATACATCCGATTCTGATGATATACCTTGGATTTACGACTTGCTGACGTTCTTTGAAGAAGTTTCCGCAGCACTGGTCGATCCTCAAGTTAAACGTTTCCAGATTTACTGTGAAGAAATTGTTCGACACTCACTGGGAGTGTTGCATTGATAGTGTAAAAGTCCTTCGCTATAAGCGGAAAGAGATGCATAATATCTTGCTGATTTTGTTGTTGCCAAGAGAGAAGATGCCATGGACTGTGATATTGCTGGAATCGTATCGTATTTTTGAGACTTTCATTTTATTCTCTGCGTCATCTTTTGGTACAACTTAAAATTACAGATCATTTGCACGCGCAAACTGCTTCAGAGTCCGAATGTCTCCATGTCGACGTTGAGAAGCGAAACATCAGCAGTGTTAAATTTTCTGCAAGACGACAGGGAAAAGGGTTATGACTCGAATTCAATCGATCGATGGGATATAGGAGAACAAATATAGATTGAAATGGACATTCTCCGGGGAAAGGCGAAGTAAAAAAAAGAAGACATTTCGATTATGAAAACGAAGTTGAAAATGCAGCAATGCAGCAATGCCGGAGCAGAATTTCCATCGAGAATTTAGTATCTTCTACACAGAACGCTCGACATCAGCAAAAGATTTTCCCGTCCCGTGAAGTACTATGATTTGTTTAGTTCTTAACGTAAAAGAATGAAGAAAATTGTTGACGGAAATGTTATTGGAGCGAAGTGCGGTCAGTTTGCATTGAAAATGATATGGCATTGGAAAATCCCTCCACTACTCCAGCATTTTCAGTCTCTCTTGCTTCGTCTCCCAAGGACACTTGTCACTTGTGGGCATTATTTCCTACAGTATTGATATTTAACTTTAAATGGTATATATATATATATATATATATATATATATATATATATATATATATATATATATATATATTTTCCTAATCCAAGAAAACGCTCATTTTTTTGAATGACACAATATTCGTAAGCTCCGCCCATCGTGCACCATCTTGAATCTGGGAGTTCGTAGTCACTAGTCGCCTAAAAAAATGGGGTCACTTTTTTCTCCAGCTTTGCTTCTGTAAGGCTGTGCTCTGCTTAGAGTGCGATTCGTTTTCTTTGAAATCTTAAATTTTAGTTCCTTCAGAATTTTTTTTTGGCGAATTCCTTGTTTGGGGCCGTTGGAGTTTATACTTTATAACTCGAACCTGTTCATTGTGAAATTTCTTCACAACTTTAAACTTAGTTCAAATTTCTTACAACTTAATTTTGAGAGCCACTGTGAGTGTACGGTCATGAACTTAGTTTAGTAACGTAACAGTGAGTATTTGCACAGTGAAGTTTGATAAGATTTGCAAATAGATTTGTTTAGGCTACTATTGCCAATAACTATCAACTATCAATTGCCCTATTACGAACTTTGGAATCATTCTGCTCCTTATAGTTCCGAAATTAATTTGGGATCTAAACATAATTATATTTGTATATAACAAAAGCAAAAACAAACAAAACATCTTTATTGCGGATCATTGACAATCCATAGCCACTTAACCTAACATACAAGTACAATCTTACGTATTGTACACTGAACTTAATACAAAAATAAGGCCAACATAGCTACTTAACCTAGCATACTGGCATATTGTTTGATTAATTATTTGACAATTTTATGTACTGTATATTGTTATTACATGAGACATCAGTAACTGAAAAAGATAATTTGTATACGTAGAAGAAAATAAGGCTCGGTAAATCTCTAGGAGCGCTCCATTTTTCAATATTAAACATACTCATAAAACATATACCATTTGAAAGCTCACATTTTTCCGAGTCTAAAAATGTAGTAATCCAAAAGCATCAATAGCAAATAAAAAGTAACTAGGTTTAAATATAAAACCCTATACCGATCATTTTGTGATGCGTGATCTTTACGGGGGCTCCGCCCCCGTACCCCCGAGACCTAAATTATACAAATGATAATGTAATAACATATTCATGTTAGGTTAGGTTAGCGTAACAATTACCAAAAATACCATCTTACAACACAGACTGAAGATTTATAACTTAGCCAACCTTTATAATGTACCTATTTCCCAGCGTATAACGCGCACTTTTTTTCCCCCAAAATATTCCAAGTCACCCTGCGTTAGAATTAACTCGTTAAAATTGTACATGTTAAGTGAGGTAGGAGGTATATTGTTTCCTAAATTTTTATTTTCCTAATTTTCTTTTCAAAATTAGTGCGCGCGTTATACGCCGGGAAATACGATAGTTAATGACGTCACGCGTCAAACAATTAATTAAATCTAGTTACTTTTTATTTGCTATTGATACTTTTGGATTACTACATTTTTAGACCCAGAAAAATGTGAGCTTTCAAATGGTGTAGGCCCTATGTTTTATGAGTGTATATTTAATATTGAAAAATGGAGCGCTCCTAGAGATTATCCTAAGGCTCACCTGAAGATCAGGGCTCCCAGCCTTCTCTAGTTAGCCTTATAAGGCTAACTAACGAAAATATCACGACCTAATCTAACCAATCGTTAGGTCAACTGTACGCCCTTGACGATTGGTTAGGTTAGGTCGTGATATTTTCGTTAGTTAGCCTTATAAAGCTAACTAAAGAAGGCTGGGGGCCCTGATCTTCAGGTGATCCGAAAATAATTGTAGCTTAATGAAAAAATTGGAGAAATTTATGTTGATAAATTATGAGAAGCTGAGAGTTGGGATATGATTTTGTGGAAACTATATTTTAAATTATTAATTATACAACAAACAAAACATTTGTTGTGGATCATTCATAATCCATAGCCACTTAACCTACATACAAGTACAATCTTACGTATTATACACTGAACGTAATACAAAAATAAGGCCAACATAGCTACTTAACCTAACATAAAAGTACATACAAATACAATCGGTACTTACGTATTATCGGGACTACCAAACTGTTTATTATGTATTTTTGCTCTCGTCATTTTCGTTTAAACTAACGAAAATATCACAACTTAACCTAACCAATCATAAAGGCGTTCAGTTGACCTAACCGGGCATTTAATTAACCTAACAGGTTAATATTGGTTATTTCACCTAAATATCTTCTGATGACCGGTTAGGTCAACTGAATGCCCGGTTAGGCTGATTGAATGCCCGGTTAGGTCAACTGTACGCCCTTGATGATTAGTTAGGTTAAATTGTGATATTTTCGTTAGTTTAAACGAAATGACGGGAGCAAAAATGCATAATAAAGAGTTTGGTAGTCCCGATAATACGTAAGTACCATACAATCTACAGAGCATACGAAAAATATTATTATAAGCAACAGAGTTTATTCATAGCAGTGTTTGTATAGTTCCACCACAGCTGGGGTGTATACAATGCAGTACAGTAAGTTCTAAAAAGATAAGTTTTTAAATGATTCTGAACACACACCAAATTTCCTGACTAGCATGTTACCTTGTACATACAGCTTTTTACGTTGCCTCTCAATATCAAGTTCATCTCGCAACTCGTGAGTAATTACATGACTTGAGTATTTACACGTGTCTTTGACAGGTATTGTCTGACCATTCATTTCAAAAGACCCACGTGATACATGTTTGATGTTTCAGAAGATTACACCTAAAAATCAAAATACAACTCTTTGCCCATTATAGGTGATGTCATTTTCTATAGCATATTGTTCACATATCTCTAATAGTACTCTCGGCCCATGGGGAGAGGGTGACAGAAGAACAAGGTCATCAGCATACATTAAATGATTAATTTTTTCCTTTCCAATGACACAGCTAGTACGTGCAGTTTTTAGTTCATTCGTAAGGTCATCCATGTATATACAGAAAAGAAAGGGTGATAATATACCCCCTTGCCTAACACCATTAGTTAGCTTAAAACCTGGTGATACAGGGCTTTTCCATCTTACAAACATGGTCTGCTCTGTATACCAGGATGCAAGTATCCTTACCAGGATGCAAGTATCCTAAGTATATACATGTATTTAGGTACTCTTCGACACAAAAGTTTCTTGAAAAGTTTGTGATGGTTAACTGCATCAAATGCTTTTGATGCATCCAAAAAAAACAGGACTATGTATTGCTACTTGACATCTTGTACTTTAGGACGGCTTCCTTTAGCATATAAATACACATGTCAGTACCATGTTTCACTCTAAAGCCAAACTGATTGTCATAAGTCTGCAAGTAAGTACTTATCCTATCATAAATAACATATTCTAACACCTTAGAAAGTATACTGGCAAGTGCTGATAGCCTATAATTTTTCTTATCACAGATACTAGCACCCTTATTTTTAACAACTGGCAACAATACAACTGACAAAATGGACTGTGGCAAGCACCCATGTATCATACAGCTTGTTAAACACATTGCAAGCATAGTTATTATACGAGGGCTACAACATTTTAAATGTTCTGCTTGTATGCCATCTAGGACACAACTTTTATCATCATCTAACTTATGAATAGCCTTCCAGATTTCTGAGTCATTAATTAATAGCTCCTCGGAGCATTCTACGTTTAGGCATACATTTAGTCTACCCCCCCTCACCCCCGAGACAATTAAGTAGGGTTTCATAATTATTTTTCCACAGTTATGCAATGTTTTTTGCACCATGTACACCCTCTATTATAATTGGCAAGGTAAGATTACTATTGTTAATTTTATTAACCTCCTTCCAGAATGTTATATATATTTTTTTTTATTGGGTTCAGAATTCCAGCTGAGCCGTGAACGGCCAAGCTCTGAAGGGCCAGTTAAGCTACAGACCAAGTTAAGCTAGACTAAAAACTTACCGACTTGGAGGTCCTATTAGGTCCTACCTCAGGTTGCTGACTCGATGTGGGCCTACCTTAGGCCTCAGTTGCATAAAATTAAGATAAAAACAAAAGGGGCACTATTTATGGTCTTCTTTCTAAACCTTGCAACAACACAACCTGCACCATTGCACGATGCAACAATCTTGTATCTAAACAACCAAACTGAATTGCAAGAGAGCTCTCTATAAGACCACGGCCTGTAAGTGCCGCATTCAACCACGAGTAGGAAGGACGCGCAGCGCCCCAAAAAAATGATGCCACAAGAGCCCAAAAATGCTAGCTCTAAATTAAGTGAATTTTTCACTAACCTTACAATTATGAGATGGATATATATACACCTTAATATATACAAGCAATGCTGCATGAATCAGCTTAATCATCATATCGCCTTGGGACAACAATGGCTCTTCCTCTTCTAGATTTTCTAACACAGAATTCTCTACTGGAAGTATTGCTATTGCCTAATTTTCTGGCTAGAGATTCTCTTCATTTTTCCTTATAAATCTAAGAGCATCCTTGAATCTAGCACGAGTTTTATTTTTCAGTTAGAAGGGTTACCCCTGCCTAGGTTTCCCCATAGCAACCCATTCTACGAACACATGTTTTGCTACATCATAGAAATGAGCACAGTATTCGGCCCACCCTGGATTGACATTTACTTTTCCCCATTTTTTATTCTTAAAGCTACTTCCACTCGTAGCCTTAATGGCAAGTTCAAGCTCACCGTAATACTTATTTAAGAAATCTATATGTTTTACATCATCACATGAGGGATTCCTACAAGCCAAAGCTTCTGCAGGAATCCTCACAAGCCTTAGTAGTGCATCAGTCTGCATTGTATAGTTATCTACTTCAGAATGACTAAGATTTGACCAATTAACCTTATAGTAATCAGCATTATCACAGTCATTGTCTAAGTCAGGTGGTACCATACAATCAAGCCCTACTACAAATGGGATATGATCAGATTAAAATACATCATAAAGTATGGACATGCTATTGATTATATTATAACCATCCGTGGGAGGCAATACAGTGGTCTAGCCACGAGTAAGTCCCCCAGGCATCACTAACATATGTAAGTGAGTCATTAGGGAGTAGCAAGTTTGTAGTAGCGTGCCTCACAGTAATTGATAAGAAGGTTATCAAAATCGGAACCAGGTTTAGTGATATTGCTGTTAAAACCACCAACCACTACAACACATGAAGAGTCCAGCTCCTCTAGCAGTATATTTAGTTCACAGAATCTATCTAAAAATACCTCCTCATTTTCAGCACACTCATAAGGCATATAAACATTGAATATATACAATATTTTTTTATCAGTAGTTAGTTTTATGGTTCTAAATCACTTATATTCATAACTAATGGGCTCCATAAACCTATCCAGCTGTGAGTGCCACATTATAGCTACACCTTCCTTCCTATTCTGCCTGCCCACAGTAATAACTTCACTATCATCATTGGGTGAGTTACCTATTCCCCTGTAGTTAGGCTTAATATTGTTTAAATTTTTGCACTCTTGTTTAGAGAGCCAAGTTTCCTGAAAACATGAAATGTCATGTGCAGATAAAAGTTTATTGATCTCACTGTCAGCATTGACTTTTAGGCCTCTACAGTTATAGCTACTAACACCGAGTTTGTGAAACTGGGACATTATTTTTATACACACTATCACTGTTCTCACTGGGTGTCTTCTTGGGATTGCATGGTGGAGTCTGCTTACCCGTATTTTTGTAGACTGAGTTTTTCCTGAACTTCATGTTATACCAACTATAGTAGATTCTTTCAGGCCAGACTTCTGGCCCCACAAATACAGAGAGGTCCTCACATTCTGCCTTAATGTAGAAAGAGCTGTAGGCAGGCACGTGCAGAGTGGGGGTGGCTACAGGGGCTTGAGCCCTCCCATTTGCGCCTTCGTGCCTCAGAAGTGCCCTTTTTTTTTTTTTTTTTAAATATCCGTATAAATGCTGCGAAGAGTCGAAGAGCCTTTTTTTTTAGGGGGAGAGGAAATGGCGCCATTTTTAACTCTTAGCCCCACCCCCACCCACCTGAAGTGTCCTGTGCACGGGCCTGGTTGTAGGTATCTGGTCGTTTACTGGTTAATTTGGAGCAGGTAGTCCCAATTTTTGTAATTTCACGCATGTATTATTCTAGTTCTGAAGCAGATTGGTCAGGTGGGAAACGGGAGGCAAATACATGGGCCTCCGAGATATTTTCACTGCCCTAATTGCTGTATTCGTTGCTAGCCTAGCCATGGTTCTCTTCCGGATGGAGGGGGGTTCCCAGAGTCCTGTTTCTTTTTCTGACGCAAACCCCTTTTACTAACTGTTGTCCACCCGTGCCCTACATTCTGTTCACCAAGGTGAGTAGCTGCCAAGCAGGTTTGAATAGTCCCTTGAGGCATGGCCACATTACTAATGGTCTCAGCAGCATTGCCTTCTGTTGCAGTTAATTTGTTGTTTGTTTGTGTTGGAGATTCATCATATGTCAGACTATGCAGTTCAAGGTAGATACGTACTACCTCCTGTTAACAGTAATATTTCTATTAAATTTGTTAGGTTTAGCTCGCGGACGGTAATTTACCTTAGGTATATACCCTGGCACTGAACTGACTGTTACACATTAATCTACGTAAACCCACCCTTGTCTGCTGTGTGGATTTAAGGGGTTCTGGGTTTAATATACAGTAGATTTGAATTCCTCTTATCCTCGGAGTAGATCTGAGAGTATACGGTTAAGAAATAGTTAATTCGCTGGTCATTACTTAATCGAACAATCATTCAGACTCAGTCGAGTTTAACTTGGGTACGGCTTTTGTCGAGGGCTGATTGGCATCAAGAGCTTCGTTAATGGAAGAGCTATCACGTTTCGATTCTGTGGCTGTTCATTCGAAGTTTTGCTCAGTGAATTCCACCTAGACAGTAAGCCGCTCATTTTGTGTGGGACCTCGAAACTGTCCCGAACCGCAGTTGAGGTGAGAGCGCGTTTTGACTGGAGGTTAGTTACTCTGTAGCTGGTTCCTTCTTGGTGCTACTTGTAGTTGCCGGGAAGAATGAAGGATACGAGAGGCAAGCTATCGCTTTGTTGGGTATCTCTTTTAGGGGCCTCTCGTGTCCTCTTCTCTCCCTGTCGTTTGGGGGGTTGGCGTCTTGAAGGAAAAGCCGGTCGTTTTCAGAGTTTATTGAGTTCTTGGTTGGCTGAGGTTATTTTACAGAAGATTTTGTTATTCTATATACAGCTGAATTAATTAAATATATATATAAAAATTTATGTACAATACTTATTTATAAAGATTATATATGATTCTTAAAATTACACAATGATAAAATATATACAATTTGGTACGCGCAAAATTGGTTTGTCGGTAACTAATATAAAAATAATATAAATGCGGAAAATTAACTGCGCGGCCCCACACCTCCTGGCAATTGAGTTAGGGTGGTTAGCCCCTCAAGTCCCCATATCAGTAGGTGGAATGTGCTCGACCTGCATCCAATCTGAACATTGAACTTCGTGTAATGTCAGCTGTTCCTCCAACCTTTGCATCCGCGGAAAGAGCGTTCTCTGTCGTGAAATTCATACAGAACTATTTACGCTCGACAATGTTCCAAAAATGCCTATCTGGTCTTGCCCAGTTTTCCGTTGATCATGCTATTGGTCCAAGCATTAAACTGTTTGGAAATATGAATGATTTTCCTGCTGCTTAGCCCTGAAAAGCGCATTTTTAGTCTCATTTTGTTTGGTTTTGCTTCTGCTAAGCAATGAACAATTACATTGTATTCGTAGCATAAGTTGAGCTAGGAAAGAGATTTTGGGTTGGGATACGCCTTGCATCCGTGCCTTTATGGAGTTAACGGACCTGCGCCTAACCCAGCTGTAACCAGGCCTTATCTACTGTCGCATAGTTCTAAATCGACTCGAGTGTTACCATGGGGCTACATCACATCGTTTTCCGTAAGATCAGCGAGGTTAAGCAACATTGGTCCTCCTCAGTAGTTGGATGGGTGGCTTTTGAACAAAGCTGTATATGCTGTAATTAGCTTTCTTCGTGCTTTATTTTAAAGTCATCGCGGGAAACAAAAAAAATCCCTTATAGATACAAATTTAATATAATTCAAAACTCTGAGAGTGACTTAAGTCAAAGCACACACAAAATAAATGAAAGAAAAATAGATAGTTTCTAAGGCGATGCAACTGCTTTGGCCAAGGCTGGGTTTGGCCAAAAGCGTTGCATCACCCTAGTCACTTTTTAAGTTTGGTTGATAAAGTTAAATGAAACGTGCATGCTTCATCTGAGTAATGATGTGCAGTTGATGTATTGAAATTCAAACCACTTTGTAGTTTAAATATTCTTACTAAGAAACTGGAAAAAATGAAAAAGTGGGAAACTAAACGAAATACAGCAAATAACAATTAAACCAAATCTTTCTGAAGAAGTTCAGAGATCTTCACAAATGTTACTAAATTCATTATTAGTACTCAAAATATATGAGTGTTGTTACTTATAAGTAAATTCTATACAGTACAACTTTCCTGAGAACAGATCTCGCACGTGTGTCAGAATTATAATAGTGATGACAAGCGGTAGCTCGCTATCGCCCTCCGGGCAGGTAGCAGTATATGTCACAGTATATGTAGCAGTATATGTCACAGCTAGCTGTATATGTATGTTGGTACTTACGTATTATCGGGACTACCAAACTGTTTATTTTGTATTTTTGCTCTCGTCATTTTCGTTTTCGAAGTAATTACATTCACTCGTAATAGACATTAAATAGCTCGTGCTCGGCCGCGGTGTGACCTAGGACCGGGAAGCTTGACAGAGCACATCGGCAGCTCATGGGTTATCAGTTGGTGACGGCTGCAGAATTTTCCGATGCGCCGTTTAGTCTGTGGACAGTTTCGAAGAAAGCGGACAGACACACACAGACACATTTTAGCTCAATAGTATATGTATAGCAGGGGTCCCCAACCTTTTTCTGCCGAAGAGCACATTCAAGACTACTTGTAGTGCGGTGGGCACCGTTTACTTTTTCAAGGCAAATTTATAGTTGGACTTAATAATGAACATAATACACAAAAAAACATTTAATTCCTGTGTAAAATAATGAACATAATACACAAAAAAAAACCCATTTAATTCCTATGTAAAATAATGACATAATATACGCAAAAAAACGAGGATGGGCTAACAAAGAATCTTAGAAAAATGATCAAACGATAACTTAATTTATTTCTAAAGAAATAATATTTTCAAATAAATGAGCATCTGTTTCTGTAATTAATTACTAAAATTTAATAAAATGTTAAGTATGTTACATATTTTAAATATTTAGTAACTAAATTTATTAAAAATTTAAATAAAAACTTACCAATCGTAGTCAGTC
This sequence comes from Bathynomus jamesi, assembly GCA_023014485.1. Classification (NCBI taxonomy): domain Eukaryota; kingdom Metazoa; phylum Arthropoda; class Malacostraca; order Isopoda; family Cirolanidae; genus Bathynomus; species Bathynomus jamesi. The sequence goes on from JAJOZX010002861.1 coordinate 473,715, forward strand.
AGCGGCGGGCACACGCAAAAGGGTCGGCGGGCACCATGGTGCTCGCGGGCATAGGGTTGCGGACCCCTGAATTATAGGATGAAGTACGATAATTCCCACTGTTAAATATTTGGGCTTCGTGTCGACATTTACATTTTGGTTGGTTTTAACCTTGTTTTTGCTTCCGCCCGAATTGTTAATTCTGACTAAAGTCAAGCTTGTCACTCCACCTTAGACCTACAGTTTAACGTGGAATCGGAACCACGCCCCACCACCAGCCCAGCGTCTTAACCACTAGACTACTCAGGGTAGGGTACCCATTTATCTACCAAACAATTTGTGTGTGTGTGTGTGTGTGTGTGTGTGTGTGTGTGGATGAACAGCTGGGTTTTGCTACACGCCGCCTGCCGCCACCGGGTCTCGATCCCAAGGCGGATGGATTCGAAGTCAACGACGCTAACTGCGACACCACCGAGACGCACTTTCATATTTTATTTTATTTCAGATTTGTTGAAGTTATCAACTTGAGAACATTTATTCCGATATTTACTTGGAATTAAGGGTGAAATAAATCCTATCCAATCAGGTTCTTTTACTGTATAGCTTATATACAGGGTGTTCTAAAATTACGAAGTAATTTTTGTGTTCTAAAATTACCGAGTAAACTTTTATATGAACGCAATATCTCTACAAAAATTATACGATATTAAACAATTTTATTTTAAATACAGCAACAATAATTGTTTATTTTAGATGTTCAAAGTGTCTTCCTTTAATTTGAACACATTGTTCACAACGTCCGACTACTGATCGACAGACATATAAAAGTTTACTAGATAATTTTAGAACACCCTGTATAACAAATGTACTAAATTTTTTTTATCCGACTAATTTTTCAACTAATTTATCTTCTTCAATCAATACAATGTGACAACTCTGACAAATGGACAAAAAGGACATTCGACGACTGTTCCGTTCTAACGGAATATTGGTGATGTTTTACACGCGTGTTCAAATCTTTTCCCGCGTGTCCACTGTAAAAGGAGTCACATTGTTTACGACCAATTTTATAGTTAATGCCTGAATTATTGGTAGTACTATTCTTTATTATGACATTTTTCACAATATTATCATATGAAAATACTATATTAATGTTCAAAAGTGTAAGTACATTAGCAATGCCTAAAAATCGTGGTAAAAATGGAAGTACTAAACTATTGTTCGACAAAGTGCGAGGGTTATTATTATTCACACGATAGAAGGTTTGTTTTGCCTTGATAAGGCGCGATTCCAAAAAAGCAAATGGGTAACACAAATCGCTTCCAATATTGATGAGTTTTTCTAACTCAGCATCCATGTACTTCGAACTGGCGATCCGAAGAGCACGGAGAAACAATGAAGAAAATATGGCTTTCTTGATTGGGGTGTCGTGTCCAGAGTAAAAGTGTCATTTTATCAAGATTGGAACATATTATCATACCAATGATAATTCACAGACCTGCGATGGTTTTGTTGTAATTTGTGCACGCTGATTCCGAAAATAATATTAATTTTTCGCCATCATGTACAGATTTTTCACAAAATGTCATATTTCATATTACATATGTAAGGAAATTTCATTAAACTTTACTAAATTAAATTTTGACTAAAAACTACTGCCTATAAATGCTTCCACATCAGAAGTGACGTCATAGCTTCTTCTAGAACATTCGAGAAACGCACCGCTAGTATATAAGTGATTGACAAGCCACGAGATGAATCACTTTCTAGTGCGTGCGAGGTTAGTTCTTTATTATTCAAAGGTGCGCGGTGACTATATTTCTCTTTTGAAATTTGTTTATTTGTCGCTATGGCAACCAGAGGGTGTGTAAATAACCCAAACATTTTCTGTTATATTTGTAGAAAATTTACTGTGAAAAAACAAAGGCGAGATATTACAGACTTCGTCAAGAAAGCATACTATGCGTACTTCGGAATGAAACTTGGGGATCAAGACAAATCGTGGGCTCCACATAAAGTTTGCAATGTTTGTGTTGAACAACTTAGACTGTGGAGTAAAGGTAAAAAGGATTCTTTTCCTTTTGGGATTCCAATGGTCTGGCGTGAGCCTAGAAATCACAACAATGACTGCTATCAGTGGCGGTCCTAGCTTACATGACGCCCTGGGCGAACCTCACCTTCAGCGCCCCCCCCCCCCCTGTTCGCCAACACACACACATTCGAATCCCCCAAAATAAAGGACAGACATAACTCTTTCACAAAATAACTTTTTATTGGACTAATTGTTGGAACTTCAGAACCAAAACAAAGACTCAAATTTCTGAATTTTACAAATCCTTCATCACGTAAATAGAATAACTCACTTAAGAGAATGTAATTATGATACTATGAACAGGAAAAATACAAATTAAATTGCACAACTGCCATAAATAAACTAGAGAATCAAATTTCTAAATTGTACAAATGCTCTATCACATAAATAGAATAAGACACTTAAGAGAGAGTAATTATTATGCTACACTTTGAACAAGAAACAAAATAAATTGCACCACAGCACAACTGCCATCTAAAGCCTGACTCTTCTTACCTTCCTTGATGCAAAGTCATGAATTAAATCATCATATGAAATCTGCTCAGCAATTGTATGATTTATACTGATGATGGCCAGACCGGTAAGGCGTTCCTGTGACATAGTTGACCTCAGGTAGGATTTGATGAGCTTCAGCTTTGAAAAGCTCCTCTCTGCTTCAGCAACAGTGACTGGAAGAGTAAGACCAATTCTGAGAGCAGTCCACAAATTTGGATATATTTCAGAGAGCTCCCTTTCATGGATAAATGTCAGCAGTTCAAGCAAGGATATGGTCTTTGATGGCAAGTCAGGCAAGTTCTTCAGCTCCTGTGCAAGCTCTCTGCCATCCAAGTCAGATTGTCCCTTAAAGTGTAGTGTAGTACTAAGGTTCACACATTGTTCTGTCAGCTCCTCAAATGTGAGATTTTGGAAATGTGTCAGCACTCCAAACTTCTCTCCCACAATTTCCAACTTGGAAAATCTTTCCTGAATGGCTGATGTTGCAGCATCAACCACTGCATTGAAAAATGTCACCTCCAGCTTCTTCAAAGCATCATTCAAGGGCTCATCAGATGCTTCATAGGAGAAGTGCCGCTTTGTGGACCTCAGCCGTTTTTGTTTTAACACAGCCTCCACATTCATTTGTTCACAGATATCTGTGGCTGCCATTTGTGCAGCCACAAAACCTGTTGCCCTGTAATTGCGGAGACCTCTCTCTGTTTTTTTTAGGAGATTTACTGCAACATCAACGTGCATGCTAGGAGACTGCATCTGCTTGCTCACATGCTGAATTTGGCACAACAGGTCATGCCACACCACTGAACAAATGGCGAAGCGGTATGACCCAACCTCCTCTGACAGAGATTGAGCCTCGACCTTTATTACAGAGTCTTTGGTGTGGTCCCTCACCTCGATCAGTGCATCTCTCACTGCAGCTGCCTGATATCTCAGGGGCTCCACACTCTTGATCTTGCTTTCCCACCTTGTATCAGACCACATCTTCAATGTGATGTTCACATGTTTTTTCAAAATGGCCCATCGTTGTGTGGAGGCTGAAAACAAGTTGTAAAGCTTCTGCAAGATGCCAAAGTAACTTGTGGCATCAATAGATCCCTTAGCAGCATCGGCCACAAGCAAATTCAGAGAATGAGCCCCACATGGAACAAACAGAGCTCTGGGATTAATTTCTAGGAGCCTGGATTGAACACCCTTGTTTTTTCCCCTCATGTTGGCCCCGTTGTCGTATGATTGTCCTCTACAGTCCATGAAAGGAACTTTTAGCTCCTCCAGTCTCTTCAGAATCAGAGATGCCAAATGTTGACCAGTGGACTCCTCTGCCTCCAAAAACCCCATGAAATGTTCCTTTATATGGGGCTTCCCCTCCAGTGACACAACCCGAATCACAACTGACAACTGTTCAGTGTGGCTGATATCTGGAGTGCAATCTAGAATTATTGAAAAAAACTTTGATTGTTTGATGTCGCTCACCATTGCTGAAATGGTCTTGCTGCTCGACAAATCAATGAGTTCGTTTTGTATGTGGTGGCCGAGGTAGCTGGTGTGACTGGAGGTCCCTTTTTGGACACGGTTAATGTGCTCTTGCATTATAGGATCAAATTGTGCCATCAGTTCAACTTCTTTCAGAAAATTGCCATTTGATGGTGAGAACAATTTTTCTGTATGTCCCCTTAGTGCCAAATTCCTAACTGCCAGAGAATGCACAATAGCAGTGAGACGTGTCAGCACCGCTCTCTCTCATCTCAACTTCTCAGCCTCTAGAAGTGCCATCTCCTGCTTGTCAATGGTCTCCCCCTTTCTCATCCTCACTGCCAGTTCTTTCCAGATTTTCATAGAATTTAGGTGTTCTGAACTGTTGTCATGTGATGTGAGCAATGAGCTTGCATGCTTCCAGTCCGAGAGTCCCGAACTTGTTAAATTTATTTTCCTCTTGGAAAATAATGTACAACAGAAACAGAAAAGGCTGTTGTTTTTTAAGGAATAGACCAACCAACTTCTGCTTATATTTTCCCCACTAACCAATGACTTCCTGAAGTATTGATGGTGGAAACTTCTTCCGTCACTGTCGTTTCTAGGGAATACAAAGTCAGATGGTACTTGACTTGGTCCCCTGGAAACCAGTTGTGTCCGAATTCTCTCAGTCAGAACTGAAGGCCAGTTAGCAGGGTCGGTAGACAGAGACTCATCCTCAGGAGGCGATTCTGCTCCAGGCATTTCTAATAGAAAGAACAAGAGCATTACTCATTAGTATACACACCTAAGTTAGATAACACATTATTCACAGCACTTTGTTATGGTGGTGGTGTTATGGAATTATGGTGGTGAAACACCACACATACCCAGTAACCCAGACCCAGTGATAATAACATTATAATTTATAACTGTTTGCAAAATGCTTTGCAGGGATGCACACACACGCACACACTCACAGACATATGTGCACACAAACTCACCTGAAGAGTCCTGCCGGGGAGAAGTAGAAGCAAATGGGTCTTCATCCTCAGGATCAGACTGCATTTGTGGAGACATATGTGAGGCTGAGGAGGTAGATGGCTCCTCAGCCTCAATAATGGCAGAAGTAGACGGTTTCTCATCCTGGCTAGTGGCAGAGGGTGTTCCAAAATATTTCAAAAGTGCCCCTGCAAATAGTAAAATAGAACATAACAGACCAATGCATGAATAGGCTAGTACAATTAATTTAACATGTTATTAAGCACAATTTATTAAACTTTTAGAATAGGAAACAAATGAATAATACAACCTCCTTGGTTAATGGCTAATTATATACATAATAGTACACTTCAAATGACTCAGAAAGCTATATCACAAAATAGCAGTGCAATATAGCAGTGAAGAGTAGATGACATAGCTCTATACCTTTATCTTTTGCTCGTTTCTCCTCTTCTTCTTTCCTCTTTTTTCTAAACTGAGCACCTGATAGCTTTGACCTCTTCTTATCCATTTGCGGGTATTTGACAGACCTTAGTGGCTTAGTGTGAAGATTCGTTCTGTAATAAATAATATACATTTCACTATTTAACCAAACCCAGAAAAATAACATTACATATGTTAAAGTATGGGCCTTTATTCCCAATAATATTAATCTGGAAGCATTTTGCATTGTTTAGGTCTTTTATGGGAAGGTTTATGGAAAATGCAATAGATGGTTTTTTATTAATAAAAATATATTTATTGATCTTTTATTATTTATTTTATTTTATTTTTTATTTTTATTTATTTCTTTATTTATTTCTTTATTTATTTATTCTTATTTTTATTTTTATTTTTTTTGCAGGCGCTCATGCCGCCCCTCCACAAATGCCGCCCTGTGCGGCTGCCCATATGAGGAACCGCCACTGACTGCTATTGTTGTCCATGTAACGTGCAATGGTACAATACTAAAAATAAAAAGGAAATTTCTTATCCAAATACACTTGATATATCTTCATCTGATTCGGTGTCAACCCCAATTGTTTAAACAAAGTGAACTTAATGATTTGGTAAGAGATTTGTGTCTCCTAAAGGATTCTTCAGAGATTTTGGAATCCAGACTTCGTGCAAAGAACTTGTTTTCTCCCGAGACGTCATTTTACTGGTACAGAAGTTGAGAAAAAGAATTAATCCAATATATTTCTCAAGAAAATTCACTGGTATATTGCAACAATGTTTCGGAACTAATACTTAAGCTAGGTGCTGCAGTCTATGACCAAAATGAGTGGAGACTTTTCATTGATTCCCCGAAAAGAAATCTAAAAGGCGTCCTCCTTCACAACAGTAACTTATATGCATTTGTTTCAGTGGTTCATTCGGTTCACTTGAAGGAAACGTACGAAAATCTTGAGCTTCTTCTGGCTAAGGTTGAATACAAAGAACACGGTTGGCTACTTTGTGGAGACTTAAAAGTGATTTTTATATTGTTAGGTCAACAACCAGGTTATACGAAGTTTCCATGTTTTTGGTGTGAATGGGATAGCCGAGCAAGGACTCAGCACTGTATAAAAAAAGGAATGGCCACTCAGTCAACCTGACACCTGGTTCTAAAAACATTCAACGTGAAAGTTTCGTTGACACGAAGAAAGTCCTTTTACCTCCGCTTCGCATAAAATTGGGCTTGATGAAGCAATTTGTTATGCCCTTGGACGAAGATGGAGTGTTTTAAGTATCTGTGTGGTAAATTCCCAACTCTTTCGGAAGCAAACTCGAAAGAAGGAATTTTCGTTGGACCCCAGATTAGAAAACTGACTTTGGATGAACACTTTGAAAAAACAATCAACAATCTTGAAAAAGAAGCGTGGATTGCTTTTAAAGATGTTATCAGCAAATTTCTGGGGAACAACAAGGACCCAACTTACCAAAATATTGTGAACAACATGCTAAACAAGTTCAAAGAGTTGGGTTGCAATAAGAGTTTAAAATTACATTTTTTACAATTCACACTTGGATTACTTCCCTGAATATCTCGGAGCACTCAGCGAAGAACAAGGAGAATGGTTTCACCAAGACATCAAAGAAATGGAGAAGAGATATCAGGGAAGGTGGGACATCAGCATGATGGCTGATTACTGCTGGATGTTGAAACGGGATACTCCAGAATTAGTACATAAAAGAAAAGTAACAGCCGTACATTCGAGACTAAACGGCATAGATCTCACAAGAAAACTCAGGACCAAGATGAATATGTAAGTGACGTTAATAGTCTTCTTTCTTTTTAAAGTTGTTTGCATTTGTAATTAGTATAACAAAACGAAATAGGTTACTAATGTAAATTGAAACAAATAATATTTATTTATGTTATTTGTTCCCTTACAGTTTGCACAAAATCCTTACGTGATAGAAAAAAATGGACACCTTATTCGAAATCAGCGTAGTTGAATTATAGAAAATCAGTTATTAGTAAGAAAACAACTCTTACAAAGTTCTCATTCGCAGACCTGTGTAATGAATACTTTGTAAGTTATGTAACCGAAACATTAATTTAGGGATAAGGGGTTCCGCAGACTGAAATAAAAGTTTTATCAGGTAACACATCATAGAACTCGATGCTTTTCATTGCTATGTACAATAATTTTCTTCCGCTGTTCACATAATCGGGTTCACCGGACGCCCACCGTTCATCGTCTCCGTTCAGGTTTTCTCCGGTCACCCACTGAAATTGATTCTTTGCAGGATCTGGCCTATGAGCTCCGATAAAGTACGCCGAAGTTCCTATGATTGATAAATGAGAAACACGTGTTTGTAGCATATATATATATTAGTCTATCCATACTATAAAAAGGCAGTCCTGTCCGTCCGTCTGTCTGTTGATACCATGTGTTTACCATTAAGCGATTCTGAACATAGAAATAAATGTGCTTTGCTTTGTTTCAACTGTTTACTGTAGCGCCTAATTAACCGCCAATTACTGAGGGTTCATTTATTCCGTGAATAAAACTATTGAAAAGAACACAGCAATGAAAATCTTAAACTTCACATCCGAACCCACTGTATCAAGATTTGTGAAGCTTAAGATTTTCATGGCTGCGTTCTTTTCTATAGTTCTATTGACCAAATAATTGACTCGCCAGCACCGCAGGTGTAACTAAATGGGCCCGTAGGGCCCACTTTGGCTATTGTCAGGGCCGGCGAGAGCTGCCCCGGGTCCCGGGGAAGGATTGGTATATGGGACCCCCTGTTTACTCGGTATTTTATTATGAATGTTTTTTTGTGTACATAACGAGCAAATTGATTATATGTCCAAGTCCCTATTCAAAACCTACAGTATGATAATCTATACTATAATAAGAGAGCTGTCCGTCTGTCCGTCTGTCTGTCCGTCTGTCCGTCACACTTTCAGAAATTGTGAGAAAAAATTCAGAAATTGTAAAAAAAATTCAGAAATTGTATTACGGGCGGCAATGTGAAGCTCAAGATTTTCATGACTGTGTTCTTTTCTGTAGTTTAGCAATGGGGGAAGGGTGGGGGTGGGGGTAATGGGGGATGGGTGGGGTAATGGGGAGGGGTGGGGGTAATGGGGGAGGGGGTTAGCCCCCAAGTTGTATGAATGGGGGTGAGGAGGTTTTGGGAGATACCAGATTCAGAAATGTTGACACAATGTGAAGCTCAAAATTTTCACGGCTGGGTTCTTTTTTTGTAGTTTAGCCTGTCTAACCGTCAGCGAAGCGGCGGGAACTGTACTAGTCTCTATAAAATGTGTATCTTCATTAATTATATTTCCTCTCTCTTATTTAATCAATTGCTTTATTAATATTTTTAGATTTTATCCCCCCTCTTTCCGAGCTCCGGGGATTCAACCCGGCTTCCCCGCCCCTCGGTGGCCCTGCCTATTGATATGAAATAGTCGCCCCGACCAGTGTTCGAACCTACCACTTCTTGAGTAAAATGTTAGGGCGCTAGCCACTACACTACAACAGAACAAAAGTTAATACAACCTGTCATATATTTAAACAACCAAGGAAACGCATAACTCTTTCGCGTCCAGAGGCATTTTACGTGTAAACCCTTCCACATTCGAGGTAATAACCAGTAATTCATTCAAAATATCTGGTACCATAAATGGAACAATCGAGCCTGTGGCTCCAATCTTTAAAAAAGGAAATAGAAACTTGGCAAAAAACTACAGACCCATCAGTCTCACCTCCATTATTTGCAAATTACTCGAAAGTAGCATTAGAGGTAAAGTTACTGAGTTCCTTGAAGAGTGCAACCTTATAAATGATAGCCAGCGTGGCTTTCGAAATGGAAGGTCCTGTCTAACTAACTTGATTGAATTTTATGATGGAGTCCTATTGCATTTGGACAATAAAGAGTCAGTAGATGTAGTATACTTAGATTTTGCAAAGGCATTTCATACTGTTCCTCATGCAAGATTGTTTATAAAAGTTAGAGCCCATGGTACAAGAGATCATATAGCTGACTGAATAGAAGAATGGCTGAGAAACAGAAAACAGAGTTCATCTAAATGGAAATAAGTCTACTTGGAGACCCGTATTGAGCGGAGTCCCACAGGGGTCTGTGCTGGACCTCTGCTTTTTGTTGTCTATATAAATGATCTAGAGAAGGGCCTATCATGTAAAACCTCAAAATTTGCTGATGATACAAAATTAGGCCATAATGTTAAGTCAGTAGCAGAAGCAATGACAATCAAAAAGACTTAGACAGAGTAACAGCCTGGGCAGATAAGTGGGAGATGAAATTTAATGTTGATAAGTGCAAAGTTATGCATATTGGGCCAAAAAAATCCAGAATTTGAATACAATATGAATGGAATTTGGATTAAAAATGGTGATAAAGAGAAAGACTTGGGTGTCACTGTAACTAATGAACTTAAACCCTCAAATCATTGTACGGTAATCAGAAATAAAGCAAATGCTAGACTCGATCTCATGCAGACACACATTGAATACAAATCACCCAATATTATAAAGCAACTATACATTTCATATGTGAGACCCCTCCTCGAATACTGCATTCAATTTAATAGTCCCTATTTGATACAAGATATTGAAAAACTGGAAAAAGTACAGAAACGAGCAACAAGAATGATCCCATCTCTAAGACAATTGACAAAAAGGAAAGACTGGCATATCTAAGTATGTTCTCATTAAAAAGGAGGAGGTTAAGGGGTGATATGATAGAGGTGTATAAAATGATAAAAGGGTTGGATAAGATAGATTTTGAGTCTCTTTTCATTAAAGATCACAATAACTAGACTAGAGGTCATAGTATGAAATTATTTAAGCCAAGATGTAGAACAAATTTAAGAAAACATAGTTTTACAAACAGAGTAATTAAGTTTTGGAACAGTCTGACAGAAGTGGTGACTTAGATACACTTGATTCTTTGAAAAGAAGGTTGGATAGTTTGATGTCTGCAAGGGACATCTGGTGATGGTGTTTAGGCCCATTTTTATTGCATGAATGGTGCTAGTTTATTTCATATATATTATGTACATTTTGGTGATAGATCCTGCAGCTCAACACAGGTGTTGTGGGATATAGGGAGGTAGCATCTTGGGTTAGGGGATACTGTCTGTCCTTACACACCCCATTTAAAGAGATTCCTCTGCTGAGCGGTGCCCCCATAGTACTGTGAGGTATTGAAAAACTCATGATCTTAACTTGCCCCACAAACACCTTTAAATGTGAGACCCAAAATGGGTGCACATACATTTCTACATTACTGTACAGTCTTTACAGCCACACCTACACTTTTCCTCCTAAGTATATATATTGTAATGTATATGGTTGTAAATTGTGACTTGGTCCGCAATTGACATGGACCGTGACTTATTTTTGGTTGGCAAGGTACTGGTATTGATGGGTACCGTAATGAAATTGACTGGATTCTTTGGATCTGATATATTTGCATGTCAGTTATAAATAGATATAGAGTGTAACATATTTGTGGATAGTAGCCTATTATGACTGATCCTCTGGATCCAGAGATTCTATCTTTAGTTTGAAATTGATAATTAATTAGTTTTAAATTGATATTAATTAGTTTTAAATTGATAATTAATTAGTTTTGTAAAAATTGGTTGTTGCCAATGTACAGGCAGTTTTTACATAGTGGAGCCACCTCGATGGGCCGAAGTGGCCCCTAGTGTGCCCACTATAAAAATTTCTTATGTTCTTATGATGTTTCATATACATATATCGGGTGATTTTTTAAACATATGACACTTTAAAAGAGAATTAGTTCCCTAGTGTAAAACGTACTCTGTGATATTCTCTCAGCTCATTAACTCTTTGCTGACGAACAACAAAATTTTGCAGTAATCTGGACAGAGTATCTGTTGAAGTCTTGAGAAATTTCTTGTTCAAATGATGCTTTCAGTTCTTATATTGTGTGTGGATTCTACTTAAAAATACTATCTTTTAATTAACTCCACACATAAACGTTTCAGGGGTTTAGATCTGATGTTGGTGGCCATAATATTCCTTCGTCATAAACCGCAGGAAATCTGTTGGACAGACTCTTCCGTCGAAAGTAACGTGTAAGTATCGTAAGCTGAGAGGATATTACATAGAGCATGTTTTGCACTACGGGACTAATTCACAATATTTAGAAAAGGTACAGTAAAAATTATGTTAGGTTAGGCTAGTTAAGGTTAAGTCAGGTTAGGTAAAGTTAAGACAAATTAAGCTTGATTAGATCATTTTGTTTCGTTGTCTTTGTATGTGCAGATCGAAATTTTTTGTCGATAAATTTTTCATTTGAGAAAGATTTGTCAACGATTCGAGAATTTGGTTCGTCGGTCAAAAGTTTTGTCTTTCAAAAGGTCACAGTGCCGTCGGAAGAATTTTCTATGAAGTGATGGAAATATGGCTCTTTATGTGATTTTTTTTACTGTCCATCCTCACCCCTTTTGAAATAAATCAACAATCTTATTACTAAGTCAAACACCAAGCAAATAGCTTTAAAGAAATTACAGAACTTAAAAGGAAGAGTTTGGGAGATAAATTCATAAAATTGTTAATGAATAAGAAATATGTTAATGAAATTCATTAACGTACTCAGTGCCAATCCATCTATGATACTTTGTCTTTGAGCAGCTGTTGTTAAGAGTTTATTGCTGACCAAATCCATTCCCAGTGTCTGACAGTAACTTCTAGCTTCTTTCCAAGTTAGAGGGTTTCCGTTTTTAAGAACACAGCCGTACCATTTGTAGCCATTGTTCGGGTATGTTGCGCACGGAAAATCTGTTAAAAAGTTAAAATCACGAAATTAATAGTAGAAGATGACAAATTCAGTTTATTCTATGTACGTCATGCAACAAAGTTCGTTCCCTTACCTCCTTTTTTAAAATGCGTCTTACACTTTACGGGAGCTCGCATTCCATTGATATTTTCGGAAGGCTCTCTCAGCAATTCTGTCATTAGACACTGACCGTTTTCATAACAATACAAATGAGCCGAGTCTTCTCGTGTGGCAAAGATCGCACAAACAATTTCAGAAGGGGCGAATATTTTCTTAATATGGTCAGGTTCAACTTCCAGAAGAGACTGGTTGACGTAAACTGAAGACCAGGTTGTTGAGACTAATCCAACAGCAAGTTGGATAAAATGCAATAAAACTGCACACAAGAAATGTTGAAGCATGTTTCCTTGGGTCTCTTAACAGTCTACAAGGAAAGAGACGATAAAAATAAGCCACATTGGGGGAAAGGTTTATGAGTAAAGTTGATGTGAATTATAAATACTAGCAAAAGTGGGCCCTATGGGCCCGTTTAGCTATTGCCGATTAATTAGTACACTACTAGTCATTAAAATGGAACACGCTTTTTAAATAGCGTTTAAGGGAAGAAGGTTCATGTGATGAGGACACAAACCTCTTTGATCTCATTACTAAAAAAAGTATTGGGATTTTCACATATACCAGTCCCCTTCACACACACACACACATATATATATATATATATATATATATAGTGAAAATAACCACGAAAGAAAAAGGAAACAGAATGGTGCTCAAGCACTTTCGTCTAATGACATACCAGGAACACTGAAATAAATAACCAATTCAAGACTATATGTAGGTACAATAAATAAATAAATAAAAAATATATGAAAATTGTTGGAGGAGCATAAAATTCCCTTTTCGTTCTTATTTTCATCATAAATATTATTCACGTGTTTTTCGTGAAATTATATATATATATGTATAGAAACGACGTAAGTATAGAGGAGCGTTCTGCACACGAGGAAGAGAAATAACGAACAAATGAAAAATGAGGTGAACCGCCCTGGAATCGAACCCAGGATCTTCCGATTGCCGGTCAGATGCGCTATCCATTACACCACGGGCCTCGATCAGTCATAAGTCGAAATTCTCCTACATAGGGCAGAAACCAATGCCCTGAGAGGGCACCCTCGCAAATCGTGCGGTTCACCTCATTTTTCATTTGTTCGTTATTTCTCTTCCTCGTGTGCAGAACGCTCCTCTATACTTACGTCGTTTTTATACATTAATATACTGCGTGGTCATTGCAGTTAAATGTACATATTCACGATTTGCGAGGGTGCCCTCTCAGGGCATTGGTTTCTGCCCTATGTAGAATTTCGACTTATGACTGATCGAGGCCCGTGGTGTAATGGATAGCGCATCTGACCGGCAATCGGAAGATCCTGGGTTCGATTCCCGGGCGGTTCACCTCATTTTTCATTTGTTCGTTATTTCTCTTCCTAGTGTGCAGAACGCTCCTCTATACTTACGTCGTTTCTATACATTAATATACTGCGTGGTAATTGCAGTTTTATATATATATATATATATATATATATATATATATATATATATAACTTGCCTTAAATTAAGTAGAGGTTATTTCAGTATTTTTACTTAATTAAATTACAAAGAATGACGGGTTTCATAAACGAACCAAATCCAACGAATTGCAGCGAGTGTCTGACATCTCTGAATACACACGAATTTAGGCTAGTTCATTCTTTTGTTTGGAGTTGCATCCACTAGTAACGTTCTATGTTTATAGCGACTATTATTGATCCGTTTATGCCCATCTCTTCATACTGTCACTGTAATCGGATCACAACGCTTTCAGGAAGTAAATATTTTTATAAATCTATTCATCGCTTCTACAGTATATAGAAATATAGGCATTTTTTATTTAATTATAGGCCTCTATATATTTAAAGAAAAAAAATTAGGATATCTTTGGGAGTAATTCCGAATGTAGGGTTTACAAAGTTTGAAGCACCTTTTTTTTAAAGAATTAAGTTTCTTATCCCATAACAGGGAGTGAGTAAGTGTTTGAAAACAAATATGCAGAAAAAAGTTGAAAGAATTCAGAGGCCTATCTTCTTTGTTCAACTTCATTCTTCTTTTAACACAACAAACAGTATGAAACGGGTAATTTACTATACGAAAAGACTGGAATTTCGTTTTTATTACCTCTCTTGTCTAAATCTACTGACTTTAACGTCGTATTCAATAAACGAAAGTATTGATTAACAATTCAAAAAATTATTAATATTTTCAAATATCTTCAAGATATTAATTGAAAGCGAAACTAAATAATTAGTCTCATACGAACCAATAGGTAAATCCATCAAAAAAATAATTATATATATATATATATATATATATATATATATATATACAGGGTGGGCCGTAAGTTTCCATACATAGGAAAATTTAAATTATGGTCTTCACGTGCGTCGGTATTTGGATCAGCAGTTTCCGGATGCTTGGATTGGTCGGCGTGGTCCTGTGGAGTGGCCTCCCAGATCCCCAGATCTCACCCCCCTTGATTTCTATCTTTTGGGGCACTTGAAGGCCATGGTGTATCAGGAAAAGATACGAGACATAAATCATCTAAAGGAACGTATCACCAACGCCATTACAAGCATAACGTCAACTGTGCTAATGCGTGTTCATCAACAGTGGGGAACACGTATTGAAATGTGTTTTCAAAACAATGGCAACCATGTAGAGCATATTATATAAATAAAAATGGTTGTCCATAAAAAAATGTTTATTTTTCCTATGTATGGAAACTTACGGCCCACCCTGTACACGTATATATATATATATATATATGATTAAATTGCTAGACTGATTTTAAATCCAAACTATTTGAATTAAGTTTACGATACGCTGTGATTATTATATATATATACACACACACACCAGTATATATACAGAATGACTACATATCAAAAACCTATTAAAAGAAGATTGGAAATAAAATCGAACTGTGTCAGTTTAATTAAAGCATTTCCAAATCGGTGATTATAATTAAAGATTATAACGTCGTAGTAATTCTGTACCTTGGTCTTTCTTCGTACGAAGGTCAAGATGGTGCCGTCACCTCTTGTCCTGGACTGGTAGAGGAGCGAGTTACTCTCTCGCGATCTCCATCGCATATAGCCAGGCACACCCGGCTCATCTGGTACCCTCCTGAGCTAGTCTAGTTTTCTTTTGAAGAATTCCACGTTAACACCAGTAATGTTCCTGATCTCCTTCGGAAGCTGGTTGAATACTTTGGTTTCCTGACAAGCAAGTAATTTTCTTTTATAGTTGAGGGTGTTTTTTTTGTCGGGCCCTTAGTTCAGGCACTTGCACAGGGGGGGGCTTGGGGTGCTTGAGCCCCTGCCCTTTTTCTTCTTCATATCAAAAGTGCCCTTTTAGTCAAAATTCATAAATCTATTGATTCGACATAAATTTGAATTAATTAGTTATATTTTTATTTAGTTTACTGCTACTTCAACAGATTTTCAAAACTGGAATTACTTTGATCTATGATTTTTTTATTAGAATAATAAACTTAACATACCGTCACTATTATTTTGTCAATCAGGGAGGGCGTCCCTAGTGGTAACACTGACTGCAGCTGTTCACTGTTGATTGCGTCTCTCGGGTATGTGGGTGTATTGTTTACTGTTTGTTTATTTTACGTTAACCTAAGCTAACTAGTGATTTCTCACTGATAATTATGGTAAGTTGGAATCCAAAGCAGTGTGACATTACTCCAAAAAATATTGTATGACATTACTCGTAAAGTTGGTAAAAACGTCCACGTCCCCTACTAGGCTAGGCCCATCAGTACACCAGTGTGTCAAACGATGGATTTTGGGTTTTAGTACTGGCATGAATTTCATTAAATTAATAAATGATTTATTAAACAACATATCATAACCTTTTCATTTTTAATATGAAATTGATTTTTAAAAACGATACAATTTTCATTAAAAGTGAATAAAAATACCTAGATTATTTATTATAAAACGATGCAATTTACCCGCAAGGACGACAATTACGGTAGATCCTTCTGCCCTTTATCCTGCTGATTGATACTTATAAAAGTTATAAGTAAAGTAACTATTTAGAAATTGCATGCTATTAAATATTGTGAATTTGGTTAACAAAAGCTTAATTAGGTCTACTGCCTAGATTAGATTAGATTAGGCCTAAGATAATAAAAGTGAAGGGAAATATATTTTTGAAGCAATTGAATAATAATTGAATAATAATTGTAAATACACTCCAATATTTCAATATCTTCATATCTTTTGAAAATCTTGCAATAAAAACATGCCTTTTTACAACAAATTTTCATTTATTTTCTTTAATTAGCTTTATATACAAAAATAATGCATTGAATTTAATGGCATTTAAGAATATTTACCATATACAATTTTAAAATTTTTCTTTGTGTGTGTATACATATATATAGCCTATATGGCATTGCGGATTTCATTTTTAAAAATGTTAGGGGAGTGCCCTTTTTTCAACTGAGCCCCTGCCCTTCTGAAAGTCTGTGCACGTCACTGCCTTAGTTGGGGAACACTAAACATTCTACTTTTCCTATTTTCCAGTGTTTGGTTGGGTTCCGTTTGAGGTTTGGTACCAGTTTTTCTATTATTTTCCGCATGTAAATGATAGTGTATCTCTCTCTCTCCTTCTTTTCAGTGAATACACGTTTGATTTACGGTCTTTCCCAGTAGTTGAGTTCTTTGCAGCCATCAATCTTAGGTGTGAAATTTCTTAGGGAAATGATTATTTTCTTGTCCCTTCTTTTAAAGGTTCTCAGTACTTGTCTCGCACCTCTTGTTTATCGCTATCTGATTTTGCGTTTCAAATTTCGCATCGTCGGTCATTCTAACCCCTAAATTTATTGCTTTCTTGCTTCTCTGAATTTCCTGTCTGTTGTTAGTTTTAGCTTCTTCATTTCACCATGTTAAATTTGATGATGTTGTCTTCTGATCATCTGTATATTCTGTTTGTATTCTCTTGTAGGACCTCCACCTCTTTTGCAATACTGATTTTTTTGCTGATTTTTGTCTCGTCCACAAAGGATGTTACTATTCTGTTGTTGGTTACTTCATTGTCTATGTCTGTTGCATGATAATGAGCTGCATACATCCGATTCTGATGATATACCTTGGATTTACGACTTGCTGACGTTTTTTGAAGAAGTTTCCGCAGCCCTGGTCGATCGTCAAGTTAAACGTTTCCAGATTTACTGTGAAGAAATTGTTCGACACTCACTGGGAGTGTTGCATTGATAGTGTAAAAGTCCTTCGCTATAAGCGGAAAGAGAGCATAATGTCTTGCTGATTTTGTTGTTGCCAAGAGAGAAGGTGCCATGGACTGTGAGATTGCTGGAATCGTATCGTATTTTTGAGACTTTCACTTTATTCTCTGCATCATCTTTTGGTACAACTTAAAATTACAGATCAATTGCACTCGCAAACTGCTTCAGAGTCCGAATGTCTCCATGTCGACGTTGAGAAGCAAAACATCAGCAGTGTTAAAGTTTCTGCAAGGCGACAGGGAAAAGGGTTATGACTCGAATTCAATCGATCGATGGGATATATGAGAACAAATTTAGATAGAAATGGACATTCTCCGGGGAAAAGCAAAGGAAAAAAAAGAAGACATTTCGATTATGAAAACGAAGTTGAAAATGCAGCAATGCCGGAGCAGAAGTTTCATCCAGAATTTAGTATCTTCTACACAGAACGCTCGACATCAGCAAAAGATTTTCCCGTCCCGTGAAGTACTATGATTTGTTTAGTTCTTAACGTAAAAGAATGAAGAAAATTGTGGACGGAAATGTTATTGGAGCGAAGTGCGGTCAGTTTGCATTGAAAATGATATGGCATTGGAAAATCCTCCACTGTCCAGCATTTTCAGTCTCTCTTGCTTCGTCTCCCAAGGACACTTGTCACTTGTGGCATTATTTCCTACAGTATTGATATTTAACTTTAAATGGTGTGTGTGTGTGTGTGTGTATATATATATATATATATATATATATATATATATATATATATATATATATATATATATATATATATATATTTTTCTAATCCAAGAAACGCTCCTTTGATGAATGACACAATATTTGTAAGCTCCGCCCATCGTGCGCCATCTTGAATCTGGGAGTTCGTAGTCACTAGTCACCTAAAAAAATGTGGTCACTTTTTCTTCAGCTTTGCTTCCGTAAGGCTGTGCTCTGCTTAGACTGCGATTCGTTTTCTTTGAAATCTTAAATTTTAGTTCCTTCAGAATTTTTTTTTTGCGAATTCCTTGTTTGAGGCCGTTGGAGTTTATACTTTATAACTCGAACCTTTTCATTGTGAAATTTCTTCACAACTTTAAACTTAGTTCAAATTTTTACAACTTAATTTTGAGAGCCACTGTGAGTGTACGGTCATGAACTTAGTTTAGTAACGTAACAGTGAGTATTTGCACAGTGAAGTTTGATAAGATTTGCAAATAGATTTGTTTAGGCTACTAGTGCAATAACTATCAACTATTTAATCTTAAGGATTAATTGCCCTATTACGAACTTTGGAATCATTCTGCTCCTTATAGTTCCGAAATAATTTGGGATCTAAACATAATTATATTTGTATATAACAAAAGCAAAACAAACAAAACATCTTTATTGAGGATCATTCACAATCCATAGCCACTTAACCTAACATACAACAATTCTTACGTATCGTACACTGAACTT
Source organism: Bathynomus jamesi (assembly GCA_023014485.1). Classification (NCBI taxonomy): domain Eukaryota; kingdom Metazoa; phylum Arthropoda; class Malacostraca; order Isopoda; family Cirolanidae; genus Bathynomus; species Bathynomus jamesi. Next base: position 492,767 of record JAJOZX010002861.1, read on the forward strand.
AATACAAAAATAAGGCCAACATAGCATAGCTACTTAACCTAGCATACTGCATACTGTTTGATTAATTATTTGACAATTTTATGTACTGTATATTGTTATTACATGAGACATCAGTAACTGAAAAAGATAATTTGTATAGTAGAAGAAAATAAGGCTCGGTAAATCTCTAGGAGCGCTACATTTTTCAATATTAAACATACACTCATAAAACATATACCATTTGAAAGCTCACATTTTTGAGTCTAAAAATGTAGTAATCCAAAAGTATCAATAGCAAATAAAAAGTAACTAGGTTTAAATATAAAACCCTATACCGATCATTTGTGATGCGTGATCTTTACGGGGGCTCCGCCCCGTACCCCCGAGACCTAAATTATACAAATGATAATGTAATAACATATTCATGTTAGGTTAGGTTAGCGTAACAATTACCAAAAATACCATCTTACAACACAGACTGAAGATTTATAACTTAGCCAACCTTTATAATGTACCTATTTCCCAGCGTATAACGCGCACTTTTTTTCCCCCAAAATATTCCAAGTCACCCTGCGTTAGAATTAACTCGTTAAAATTGTACATGTTAAGTGAGGTAGGAGGTATATTGTTTCCTAAATTTTTATTTTCCTAAATTTTCTTTTCAAAATTAGTGCGCGCGTTATACGCCGGGAAATACGATAGTTAATGACGTCACGCGTCAACAATTAATTAAATCTAGTTACTTTTTTTTGCTATTGATACTTTTGGATTACTACATTTTTAGACTCAGAAAAATGTGAGCTTTCAAATGGTGTAGGCCCTATGTTTTATGAGTGTATATTTAATATTGAAAAATGGAGCGCTCCTAGAGATTATCCTAAGGCTCACCTGAAGATCAGGGCTCCCATCCTTCTCTAGTTAGCATTATAAGGCTAACTAACAAAATATCACGACCTAATCTAACCAATCGTTAGGTCAACTGTACGCCCTTGACGATTGGTTAGGTTAGGTCGTGATATTTTCGTTAGTTAGCCTTATAAAGCTAACTAAAGAAGGCTGGGGGCCCTGATCTTCAAGTGATCCGAAAATAATTGTAGCTTAATGAAAAAATTGGAGAAATTTATGTTGATAAATTATGAGAAGCTGAGAGTTGGGATATGATTTGGTGGAAACTATATTTTAAATTATTAATTATACAACAAACAAAACATTTGTTGTGGATCATTCATAATCCATAGCCACTTAACCTACATACAAGTACAATCTTACGTATTATACACTGAACGTAATACAAAAATAAGGCCAACATAGCTACTTAACTAACATAAAAGTACATACAAATACAATCGGTACTTACGTATTATCGGGACTACCAAACTGTTTATGTATTTTTGCTCTCGTCATTTTCGTTTAAACTAACGAAAATATCACAACTTAACCTAACCAATCATCAAGGGCGTTCAGTTGACCTAACCGGGCATTTAATTAACCTAACAGGTTAATATTGGTTATTTCACCTAAATATCTTCTGATGACCGGTTAGGTCAACTGAATGCCCGGTTAGGCTGATTGAATGCCCGGTTAGGTCAACTGTACGCCCTTGATGATTAGTTAGGTTAAATTGTGATATTTTCGTTAGTTTAAACGAAAATGACGAGAGCAAAAATGCATAATAAAGTTTGGTAGTCCCGATAATACGTAAGTACCATACAATCTACAGAGCATACGAAAAATATTATTATAAGCAACAGAGTTTATTCATAGCAGTGTTTGTATAGTTCCACCACAGCTGGGGTGTATACAATGCAGTACAGTAAGTTCTAAAAAGATAAGTTTTAACTGATTCTGAACACACACCAAATTTCCTGACTAGCATGTTACCTTGTACATACAGCTTTTTACGTTGCCTCTCAATATCAAGTTCATCTCGCAACTCGTGAGTAATTACATGACTTGAGTATTTACACGTGTCTTTGACAGGTATTGTCTGACCATTCATTTCAAAAGACCCACGTGATACATGTTTGATGTTTCAGAAGATTACACCTAAAAATCAAAATACAACTCTTTGCCCATTATAGGTGATGTCATTTTCTATAGCATATTGTTCACATATCTCTAATAGTACTCTCGGCCCATGGGGAGAGGGTGACAGAAGAACAAGGTCATCAGCATACATTAAATGATTAATTTTTTCCTTTCCAATGACACAGCTAGTACGTGCAGTTTTTAGTTCATTCGTAAGGTCATCCATGTATATACAGAAAAGAAAGGGTGATAATATACACCCTTGCCTAACACCATTAGTTAGCTTAAAACCTGGTGATACAGGGCTTTTCCATCTTACAAACATGGTCTGCTCTCTATACCAGAATGCAAGTATCCTAAGTATATACATGTATTTAGGTACTCTTCGACACAAAAGTTTCTTGAAAAGTTTGTGATGGTTAACTCCTCCAAATGCTTCTGATGCATCCAAAAAAACAGGACTATGTATTGCTACTTGACATCTTGTACTTTAGGACGGCTTCCTTTAGCATATAAATACACATGTCAGTACCATGTTTCACTCTAAAGCCAAACTGATTGTCATAAGTCTGCAAGTAAGTACTCATCCTATCATAAATAACATATTCTAACACCTTAGAAAGTATACTGGCAAGTGCTAAGCCTATAATTTTTCTTATCACAGATACTAGCACCCTTATTTTTAACAACTGGCAACAATACAACTGACAAAATACTGTGGCAAGCACCCATGTATCATACAGCTTGTGAAACACATTGCAAGCATAGGTATTATACGAGGGCTACAACGTTTTAAATGTTCTGCTTGTATTCTATCTAGGCCACAACTTTTGTTATCTAACTCAGTGGTCTCCAAAGTGGGGTGCGCTCGCCGAACTAGGGGGTGCGCGTAGAAAATTTGATGATTCTGATTTAGCATTGTTTTTTTCGTAGAAAGTTTTTGAATTTCAAGATGACCGCGAAAGAAAATACTCGCTAACACAGTCATTCCTAGGAATTTGCGAGGTAGTATTCGCAATATCGCTTACTTGCGATTAAAATTTAGCAAACTAAATGCAAAAATGCTGAAAATGTAAAAATGGAACATCTTCCGATCACTGACCAAGAACAGGTGATTGACATCAGGGACGATGCAAGTTTACGAACCGAATTTCAACGGAAAACTGCGCACAATTGGTGGATTGGATTAAAAAATGAGTACCCAGATTTAGTAAGCGCAGCGAACGATGCGCTCCTTCCATTTGGATCTACATATCTGTGTGAGGTGTCTTTTTCTGCTATGATAGGTATTAAAAGCAAGAATCGAAATAAACTGAACTTGGAACCGGACCTTCGAATCGCTGTATCACAAAGTGTCAAACCAAGATTTTCAGAAATTATGAAGCACAGTCAGCCACATTGTTCTCATTAAATTATATTGGTAAGTATATCTTCATCCTATGCTGTTTAATGTGTATATTGACGGATTAATTGCTTCACTTAATGAGGCAACAGTAGGATGTTGTATAGATAACACAAGGATAAATAACTTAGTTTATGCCGATGATATGGTGTTAATAAGTCCCTCTGTTAAAGGTCTGGATCGGCTACTAAAAGTCTGCGAAGTGTATTCGCAGAAACATGATATTCTTTTTAATGTGACAAAACTAAGGTTATGCAATTTCATCCTAAAAGCTGTAATCAGCCAGCTGATATAAGGTTTAAAATGAATGGTGAAGTAATTGAGGAAGTACAAGAGTTTAAGTATTTGGGTCAAACTATTACCAGCTCCTTGAGTGATGACTCGGATATAAGAAAACAATCTCGAAGCCTGTGTGCTAAAGCGAATATGACCATAAGGAACTTTCGTTTCTGTACAAGTGAAGCTAAAGACACACTCTTTCGTACTTTCTGCAGTAATATATACGGTCAGCAACTCTGGGTGAATTATAAAAAAGGTTCTGGCAGAACCCTAAATTTGCTGTACAACAGGTCGTTTAGACTCTTACATAAATTACCCCGAGATGCTCAGCTTCGCAAATGTTTGCAACCCGCAATGTTCCGAGCTTCCCGGAGGTAACAAGACGTGCTCAACACAGTCTAATGCAAAGAATTAAAAAATCAACCAACCCGATCATCCAAGCTATCCATGAGGCCTGCCATTTATCCTCTAAGCTATGGACTTTTTGGTACGAAAACGTCTGTCTGTAGCTCCACTTAACTTCGACAGTGCAGTATTATTTCTAACCAATTGTATATATTTTTATCCTTAGTGTATGAACTGTCATTGTATTAATAATATTTGTCATATGGACTATAGTCTGCCAATAAACCTTTTCATTTCATTTCATATATTATATATATATATATATATATATATATTATATATATATATACACACACAAATTCAGAATGGTCCCCTGAGAAATTTATATGTTAAACACAGACCGTGCATGGAACAAGGAATTCTTCTGGGAAAATTAAATCCACTATAGTCCGAATAAGTAATGGTAAATGACAAATACCATAGTTTTTCTTTTCATGATGCTAACCCGACGTGGGCAACGGGTCTCTCGCAAAGAGATCCCATAAATATAGCTTCCCTCACCAGCTATCTGCAAAGCAGACAGGATCCAGCTTTGGGACATGGACCTAGGGTTTAAAGCAAGCCTAGTCCCTACATTCAGAACCTCTATATAAGTAAAAGACTCGTTGCATTCACGTCGGATTGAATAAATCAAAGAAAAAGGGGTAACTATTGTATTTTTAGCCAAAAAAACCAAAACTTAACCTCAACCGGGACATTGAGCGTCCACTTTTCAAGTTTGTGTATATTAAACGGACGTGTTACGTGCCTTGAAAAGTGGACGCTCAATGTCCCAGTTGAGGTTTAAGTTTTGGTTTTTTTGGCTAAAAATACAATACAGGGTGTCCCGTAAGTCTGGACCCATAGGGAAAAATAATAAAATTACAAAATAGTCCAAAAATTTATTACATAATCTGTTCAAAGTGTCCGCCGTTGTGTCGCACACATAGTTGAAGACGCAATCTCCACTGCGACAGCACTTTCTGAATCACAGTCGCAGAAATTTCTTGACACGCCTCCACAATGCGTGCTTTAAGGTGGAAAATGTTCTGAAGTTTGAACTCGTACACTTTGGCTTTCAAGTGGCCCCACAAATAAAAATCATAATAAAAAATAATAAAAAAATAATAATAATAAAATAATAATAATAACATAATAAAAAAATATATTATAAATCCCTATGGGTCCAGACTTACGGGACACCCTGTAGTTACCCCTTTTTCTTTGTTTATTCAATCCGACGTGAATGCAACGAGTCTTTTACTTATATAGAGGTTCTGAATGTAGGGACTAGGCTTGCTTTAAACCCTAGGTCCATGTCCCAAAGCTGGATCCTGTCTGCTTTGCAGATAGCTGGTGAGGGAAGCTATATTTATGGGATCTCTTTGCGAGAGACCCGTTGCCCACGTCGGGCTAGCATCATGAAAAAGAAAAACTATGGTATTTGTCATTTACCATTACTTATTCGGACTATAGGGGATTTAATTTTCCCAGAAGAGTTCATTGTTCCATGCACGGTCTGTGTTTAACATATATATATATATATATATATATATATATAAATTATATATATATTAGGGGTGCGTGTTGTTTATTTTTGCTGATTAAAGGGTGCGTGATCAAAAAAGTTTGGGGACCGAGTCATTAATTAATAGCTCCCCAGAGCATTCTACATTTAGGCATATATTTAGTCTATCCCCCTATCCCACCCCCGAGACAATTAAATAGGGTTTCATAATGATTTTTCCACAGTTATGCAATGTTTTTTGCACCATGTACACCCCTCTATTATATTTGGCATGGTAAGATTACTATTGTTAATTTTATTAACCTCCTTCCAGAATTTCCTACTGGAAGTATTGCTATTGCCTAATTTTCTGGCTAGAGATTCTCTTCGAAGATTCTCTTCATTTTTCCTTATAAATCTAAGAGCATCCTTGAATCTAGCACGAGTTTTATTTTTCAGTTAGAAGAGTTCCCCCTGCCTAGGTTTCCCCATAGCAACCCATTCTACGAATACATTTTTTGCTACATCATACAAATGAGCACAATATTCTGCCCACCCTGGATTGACATTTACTTATCCCCATTTTTCATTCTTAAAGCTACTTCCACTGGTAGCCTTAATGGCAAGTTCAAGCTCACCGTAATACTTATTTAAGAGATCTATATGTTTTACATCATCACATGAGGGATTCCTACAAGCCAAAGCTTCTGCAGGAATCCTCAAGCCTTAGTAGTGCATCAGTCTGCATTGTATAGTTATCTACTTCAGAATGACTAAGATTTGACCAATTAACCTTATAGTAATCAGCATTATCACAGTCATTGTCTAAGTCAGGTGCTACCATACAATCAAGCCCTACTACAAATGGGATATGATCAGATTCAAATACATCATAAAGTATGGACATGCTATTGATTATATAATAACCATCGTGAGAGGCTTTACAGTGGTCTAGCCACGAGTGAGTCCCCCAGGCATCACTAACATATGTAAATGAGTCATTAGGGAGTAGCAATTTACTGGCAAGTTTGAAGTAGCATGCCTCACAGTAACTGATAAGAAGGTTATCAAAATCCGAACCAGGTTTAGTGATATTGCTGTTAAAACCACCAACCACTACAACACATGAAGAGTCCAGCTCCTCTAGCAGTATATTTAGTTCACAGAATCTATCTAAAAATACCTCCTCATTTTCAGCACACTCATAAGGCATATAAACATTGAATAAATACAATATTTTTTTATCAGTAGTTAGTTTTATGGCTCTAACCCACTTATATTCATAACTAATGGGCTCCATAAACCTATCCAGCTGTGAGTGCCGCATTATAGCTACACCTTCCTTCCTATTCTTGCCTACAGTAATAACTTCACTATCATCATTGGGTGAGTTAGCTATTTCCCTGTAGTTAGGCTTAATATTGTTTAAATTTTTGCACTCTTGTTTAGAGAGCCAAGTTTCCTGAAAACATGAAATGTCATGTGCAGATAAAAGTTTATTGATCTCACTGTCAGCATTGACTTTGAGGCCTCTACAGTTATAGCTACTAACACCGAGTTTGTGAAACTGGGACTTTATTTTTATACACACTATCACTGTTCTCACCATGGGATTGCATGGTGGAGTCTGCTTACCCGTATTTTTTGTAGACTGAGTTTTTCCTGAAGTTCATGTTATACCAACTATAGTAGATTCCTTCAGGCCAGACTTCTGGCCCCATAAATACAGAGAGGTCCTCACATTCTGCCTTAATGTAGAAAGAGCTGTAGGTAGGCACGTGCAGAGTGGGGGTGGCTACAGGGGATTGAGCCCTCCCATTTGCGCCTTCGTGCCTCAGAAGTGCCCTTTTTTTTTTTTTTTAAATATCTGTATAAATGCTGCGAAGAGTCGGAGCCTTTTTTTTTTTAGGGGGAGAGGAAATGGCGCCATTTTTAACTTTTAGCCCCACCCCCCCCCACCTGAAGTGTCCTGTGCACGGACCTGGTTGTAGGTATCTGGTCGTTTACTGGTTAATTTGGAGCAGGTAGTCCCAATTTTTGTCATTTCACGCAAGTATTATTCTAGTTCTGAAGCAGATTGGTCAGGTGGGAAACGGGAGGCAAATACATGGGCCTCCGAGATATTTTCACTGCCTTAATTGCTGTATTCGTTGCTAGCTTAGCCATGGTTCTCTTCTGGATGGAGGGGGGTTCCCAGAGTCCTGTTTCTTTTTCTGACGCAAACCCCTTTTACTAACTGTTGTCCACCCGTGCCCTACATTCTGCTCACCAAGGTGAGTAGCTGCCAAGCAGGTTTGAATAGTCCCTTGAGGCTTGGCCACATTACTAATGGTCTCAGCAGCATTGCCTTCTGTTGCAGTTAATTTGTTGTTGGTGTTGGAGATTCATCATATGTCAGACTATGCAGTTCAATTTAGATACGTACTACCTCTTGTTAACAGTAATATTTCTATTAAATTTAAGTTAGGTTTAGCTCGCGGACGGTAATTTACCTTAGGTATATACCCTGGCACTGAACTGACTGTTACGCATTAATCTACGTAAACCCACCCTTGTCTGCTGTGTGGATTTAAGGGGTTCTGGGTTTAATATACAGTAGATTTGAATTCCTCTTATCCTCGGAGTAGATCTGAGAGTATTCGGTTAAGAAAGTTAATTCGCTGGTCATTACTTAATCGAACAGTCATTCAGACTCAGTCGAGTTTAACTTGGGTACGGCTTTGGTCGAGGGGTGATTGTCGTCAAGAGCTTCGTTAATCGAAGAGCTATATCACGTTTCGATTCTGTGGCTGTTCATCCGAAGTTTTGCTCAGTGAATTCCACCCAGACAGTAAGCCGCTCATTTTGTGTGGGACCTGCAAACTGTCCAGAACCGCAGTTGAGGTGAGAGCGCGTTTTGACTGGAGGTTAGTTACTCCTGGCAATTGAGTTAGGGTGGTTAGCTCCCTCAAGTCCCCATATCAGTAGGTGGAATGTGCTCGACCTGCATCCAATCTGAACATTGAACTTCGTGTAATGTCAACTGTTCCCCCAACCTTTGCATCCGGCGAAAGAGCGTTCTCCGTCGTGAAATTCATACAGAACTATTTACGCTCGACAATGTCCCAAAAATGCCTATCTGGTCTTGCCCAGTTTTCCGTTGATCATGCTACTGGTCCGAGCATTAAACTGTTTGGAAATATGAATGATTTTCCTGCTGCTTAGCCTTGAAAAGCGCATTTTTAGTCTCATTTTGTTTGGTTTTGCTTCTGCTAAGCAATGAACAATTACATTGTATTCGTAGCATAAGTTGAGCTAGGAAAGAGATTTTGGGTTGGGATACGCCTTGCATCCGTGCCTTTATGGAGTTAACGGACCTGCGCCTAACCCAGCTGTAACCAGGCCTTATCTACTGTCGCATAGTTCTAAATCGACTCGAGTGTTACCATGGGGCTACATCACATCGTTTTCCGTAAGATCAGCGAGGTTAAGCAACATTGGTCCTCCTCAGTAGTTGGATGGGTGGCTTTTGAACAAAGCTGTATATGCTGTAATTAGCTTTCTTCGTGCTTTATTTTAAAGTCATCGCGGGAAACAAAAAAAATCCCTTATAGATACAAATTTAATATAATTCAAAACTCTGAGAGTGACTTAAGTCAAAGCACACAAAAAATAAATGAAAGAAAAATAGATAGTTTCTAAGGCGATGCAACTGCTTTGGCCGAGGCTGGGTTTGGCCCAAAAGCGTTGCATCACCCTAGTCACTTTTTAAGTTTGGTTGATAAAGTTAAATGAAACGTGCATGCTTCATCTGAGTAATGATGTGCAGTTGATGTATTGAAATTCAAACCACTTTGTAGTTTAAATATTCTTACTAAGAAACTGGAAAAAGTGGGAAACTAAACGAAATACAGAAATAACAATTAAACCAAATCTTTCTGAAGAAGTTCAGAGATCTTCACAAATGTTACTAAATTCATTATTAGTACTCAAAATATATGAGTGTTGTTACTTATAAGTAAATTCTATACAGTACAACTTTCCTGAGAACAGATCTCGCACGTGTGTCAGAATTATAATAGTGATGACAAGCGGTAGCTCGCTATCGCCCTCCGGGCAGGTAGCAGTATATGTCACAGTATATGTAGCAGTATATGTCACAGCTAGCTGTATATGTATGTTGGTACTTACGTATTATCGGGACTACCAAACTGTTTATTTTGTATTTTTGCTCTCGTCATTTTCGTTTTCGAAGTAATTACATTCACTCGTAATAGACATTAAATAGCTCGTGCTCGGCCGCGGTGTGACCTAGGACCGGGAAGCTTGACAGAGCACATCGGCAGCTCATGGGTTATCAGTTGGTGGCGGCTGCAGAATTTTCCGATGCGCCGTTTAGTCTGTGACAGTTCGAAGAAAGCGGACAGACACACACAGACACATTTTAGCTCAATAGTATATGTATAGCAGGGGTCCCCAACCTTTTTCTGCCGAAGAGCACATTCAAGACTACCGGTAGTGCGGTGGGCACCGTTTACTTTTTCAAGGCAAATTTATAGTTGGACTTAATAATGAACATAATACACAAAAAAACATTTAATTCCTGTGTAAAATAATGAACATAATATACGCAAAAAAAACGAGGATGGGCTAACAAAGAATCTTAGAAAAATGATCAAAACGATAACTTAATTTATTTCTAAAGAAATAATTATTTTCAAATAAATGAGCATCTGTTTCTGTAATTAACTACTAAAATTTAATAAAATGTTAAGTATGTTACATATTTTAAATATTTAGTAACTAAATTTATTAAAAATTTAAATAAAAACTTACCAATCGTAGTCAGTCAGCGGCGGGCACACGCAAAAGGGTCGGCGGGCACCATGGTGCTCGCGGGCATAGGGTTGGGGACCCCTGAATTATAGGATGAAGTACGATAATTCCCACTGTTAAATATTTGGGCTTCGTGTCGACATTTACATTTTGGTTGGTTTTAACCTTGTTTTTGCTTCCGCCCGAATTGTTAATTCTGACTAAAGTCAAGCTTGTCACTCCACCTTAGACCTACAGTTTAACGTGGAATCGGAACCACGCCCCACCACCAGCCCAGCGTCTTAACCACTAGACTACTCAGGGTAGGGTACCCATTTATCTACCAAACAATGTGTGTGTGTGTGTGTGGATGAACAGCTGGGTTTTGCTACACGCCGCCTGCCGCCACCGGGTCTCGATCCCAAGGCGGATGGATTCGAAGTCAACGACGCTAACTGCGACACCACCGAGACGCACTTTCATATTTTATTTTATTTCAGATTTGTTGAAGTTATCAACTTGAACATTTATTCCGATATTTACTTGGAATTAAGGGTGAAATAAATCCTATCCAATCGGGTTCTTTTACTGTATAGCTTATATACAGGGTGTTCTAAAATTACGAAGTAAATTTTTGTGTTCTAAAATTACCGAGTAAACTTTTATATGAACGCAATATCTCAACAAAAATTATACGATATTAAACAATTTTATTTTAAATACAGCAACAATAATTGTTTATTTTAGATGTTCAAAGTGTCTTCCTTTAATTTGAACACATTGTTCACAACGTCCGACTACTGATCGATAGACATATAAAAGTTTACTAGGTAATTTTAGAACACCCTGTATAACAAATGTACTAAATTTTTACCAAAATAAGTGTAATTCTTGGCATGTACCAACTCAACTATGATCGAACCTACCTCAATGAGGGGAAAGTTGGTACAACAGATCCGACTAATTTTTCAACTAATTTATCTTCTTCAATCAATACAATGTGACAACTCTCACAAATGGACAAAAAAGGCATTCGACGACTGTTCCGTTCTAACGGAATATTGGTGATGTTTTACACGCGTGTTCAAATCTTTTCCCGCTTGTCCAGTGTAAAAGGAGTCACATTGTTTACGACCAATTTTATAGTTAATGCCTGAATTATTGGTAGTACTATTCTTTATTATGACATTTTTCACAATATTATCATATGAAAATACTATATTAATGTTCAAAAGTGTAAGTACATTAGCAATGCCTAAAAATCGTGGTAAAAATGGAAGTACTAAACTATTGTTCGACAAAGTGCGAGGGTTATTATTCACACGATAGAAGGTTTGTTTTGCCTTGATAAGGCGCGATTACAAAAAAGCAAATGGGTAACACAAATCGCTTCCAATATTGATGAGTTTTTTTATCAGCATCCATGTACTTCGGACTGGCTATCCGAAGAGCACGGAGAAACAATGAAGAAAATATGGCTTTCTTGATGGGGGTGTCGTGTCCAGAGTAAAAGTGTCATTTTATCAAGATTGGAACATATTATCATACCAGAAATGATAATTCACAGGCCTGCGATGGTTTTGTTGTAATTTGTGCACGCTGATTCCGAAAATAATATTAATTTTTCGCCATCATGTACAGATTTTTCACAAAATGTCATATTTCATATTACATATGTAAGTAAATTTCATTAAAATTTACTAAATTTAAATTTTGATTAAAAACTACTGCCTATAAATGCTTCCACATCAGAAGTGACGTCATAGCTTCTTCTAGAACATTCGAGAAACGCACCGCTAGTATATAAGTGATTGACAAGCCACGAGATGAATCAGTCTGTCTAGTGCGTGCGAGGTTATAGTTCTTTATTATTCAAAGGTGCGCGGTGACTATATTTCTCTTTTGAAATTTGTTTATTTGTCGCTATGGCAACCAAAGGGTGTGTAAATAACCCAAACATTTTCTGTTATTTTGTGGAAAATTTACTGTGAAAAAACAAAGGCGAGATATTACAGACGTCGTCAAGAAAGCATACTATGCGTACTTCGGAATGAAACTTGGGGATCAAGACAACTCATGGGCTCCAGATAAAGTTTGCAGTGTTTGTGTTGAACAACTTAGACTGTGGAGTAAAGGTAAAAAGGATTCTTTTCCTTTTGGGATTCCAATGGTCTGGCGTGAGCCTAGAAATCACAACAATGACTGCTATTGTTGTTCATGTAACGTGCAAGGGTACAATACTAAAAATAAAAATAAAATTTCTTATCCAAACTTTCAGTCTGCTATAAGACCTGTTGCTCATGGACCTCATATACCTGTACCTACTAAACCAAATACGCTTGATATATCTTCATCTGATTCGGTGTCTGATGACGAGGGAAATGATGATATTGATTGTTTTCAAACCGAAACATCTGGTGAACCCCAATTGTTTACACAAAGTGAACTTAATGATTTGGTAAGAGATTTGTGTCTCCTAAAGATTCTTCAGAGATTTTGGAATCCAGACTTCGTGCAAAGAACTTGCTTTCTCCCGGGACGTCATTTTACTGGTACAGAAGTTGAGAAAAAGAATTCATCCAATATTTTCTCAAGAAAATTCACTGGTATATTGCAACAATGTTTCGGAACTAATACTTAAGCTAGGTGCTGCAGTCTATGACCAAATGAGTGGAGACTTTTCATTGATTCCCCCAAAAGAAATCTAAAAGGCGTCCTCCTTCACAACGGTAACTTATATGCATCTCTTCCTGTCTTCTGGCTAAGGTTAAATGCAAAGAATACGGTTGGCTACTTTGTGGAGACTTAAAAGTACGCGCTGTTCCTTTTCTTTTATGTACTAATTCTGGAGTATCCCGTTTCAACATCCAGCAGTAATCAGCCATCATGCTGATGTCCCACCTTCCCTGATATCTCTTCTCCATTTCTTTGATGTCTTGGTGAAACCGTTCTCCTTGTTCTTCGCAGAGTGCTCCGAGATTCTCAGGGAAGTAATCCAAGTGTGAATTGTAAGAAATGTAATTTTAAACTCTTATTACAACCCAACTCTTTGAACTTGTTTAGCATGTTGTTCAAAATATTTTGGTAATTTGGGTCCTTGTTGTTCCCCAGAAATTTGCTGATAACATCTTTAAAAGCAATCCACGCTTTTTTTTCAAGATTGTTCATTGTTCTTTCAAAGTGTTCATCCAAAGTCAGTTTTCTAATCTGGGGTCCAACGAAAATTCCTTCTTTCGATTTTGCTTCCGAAAGAGTTGGGAATTTACCACACAGATGCTTAAAACACACTCCATCTTCGTCCAAGGGCATAACAAATTGCTTCATCAAGCCCATTTTTATGCGAAGCGGAGGTAAAAGGACTTTCTTCTTGTCAAACAAACTTTCACGTTGAATGTTTTTAGAACCAGGTGTCAGGTTGACTCTGAGTGGCCATTCCTTTTTTTATCCAGTGCTGAGTCCTTGCTCGGCTATCCCATTCACACAAAAAACATGGAAACTTCGTATAACCTGGTTGTTGACCAAACAATATACAAATTATATTCGAGACTAAACGGCATAGAACTCACAAGAAAACTCAGGACAAAGATGAATATGTAAGTGACGTTAATAGTCTTCTTTCTTTTTAAAGTTGTTTGCATTTGTAATTAGTATAAGAAAACGAAATAGGTACCTAATGTAAATTGAAACAAATAATATTTATTTATGTTGTTATTTGTTCCCTTCCAGTTTGCACAAAATCCTTACGTGATAGAAAAAAATGGACACCTTATTCGAAATCAGCGTAGTTGAATTATATAAAATCAGTTATTAGTAAGAAAACAACTTACAAAGTTATCATTCGCAGACCTGTGCAATGAATACTTTGTAAGTTACGTAACCGAAACATTAATTTAGGGATAAGGGGTTCCGCAGACTGAAATAAAAGTTCTTTCAGGTAACACATCACGGAACTCGGTGCTTTTCATTGCTATGTACAGTAATTTTCTTCCGTTGTACACATAATCGGGTTCATCGAACGCCCACCTTTCATCGTCTCCGTTCAGGTTTTCTCCGGTCACCCACTGAAATTGATTCTTTGCAGGATCTGGCATATGAGCTCCGATAAAGTACGACGAAGTTCCTATGATTGATAAATGAGAAACACGTGTTTGTAGCATATATATATATATATATATATTAGTCTATCTATACTATAAAAAGGCAGTCCTGTCCGTCCGTCTGTCTGTTGATACCATGTGTTTACCATTAACCGATTCTGAACCTAGAAATAAATGTGCTTTGCTTTGTTTCAACTGTTTACTGTAGCGCCTAATTAACCGCCAATTACTGAGGGTTCATTTATTCCGTGAATAAAACTATTGAGAAGAACACAGCAATGAAAATCTTAAACTTCACATCCGACCCCACTGTATCAAGATTTGTGAAGTTTAAGATTTTCATGGCTGCGTTCTTTTCTATAGTTTTATTGACCAAATAATTGACTCCCCAGCACCGCAGGTGTAGCTAAATGGGCCCGTAGGGCCCACTTTGGCTATTGTCAGGGCCAGCGAGAGCTGCCCCGGGTAAGGATTGGTATATGGGCCCCCATGTTTACTCGGTATTTTTTTATGAATGTTTTTTGTGTACAAAACAAGCAAATTGATTATATGTCTAAGTCACTGTTCAAAACCTACAGTATGATAATCTCTATAAAATGTGTATGTTCATTAATTATATTTCCTTTCTCTTATTTAATCAATTGCTTTATTAATATTTTTAGATTTTATACCCCCTCTTTCCGAGCTCCGGGGATTCAACTCGGCTTCCCCGCCCCTCGGTGGCCCTGCCTATTGTATATGAAATAGTCGCCCCGACCAGTGTTCGAACCTACCACTTCTTGAGTAAAAGGTTAGGGCGCTAGCCACTACACTAGCAACAGAACAAAAGTTAATACAACCTGTCATATATTTAAACAACCAAGGAAACGCATAACTCTTTCGCGTCCAGAGGCATTTTACGTGTAAACCCTTCCACATTCGAGGTAATAACCAGTAATTCATTCAAAATATCTGGTACCATAAATGGAACAATCGAGCCTGTGGCTCCAATCTTTAAAAAAGGAAATAGAAACTTGGCAAAAAACTACAGACCCATCAGTCTCACCTCCATTATTTGCAAATTACTCGAAAGTAGCATTAGATGTAAAGTTACTGAGTTCCTTGAAGATTGCAACCTATAAATGATAGCCAGCATGGCTTTCGAAATGGAAGGTCCTGTCTAACCAACTTGATTGAATTTTATGATGGAGTCCTATTGCATTTGGACAATAAGGAGTCAGTAGATGTAGTATACTTAGATTTTGTAAGGCATTTCATACTGTTCCTCATGCAAGATTGTTGGTAAAAGTTAGAGCCCATGGTACAAGAGGTCATATAGCTGACTGGAAAGAAGAATGGCTGAGAAACAGAAAACAGAGTTCATCTAAATGGAAATAAGTCTACTTGGAGACCCGTATTGAGCGGAGTCCCACAGGGGTCTGTGCTGGACCTCTGCTTTTTGTTGTCTATATAAATGATCTAGAGAAGGGCCTATCACGTAAAACCTCAAAATTTGCTGATGATACAAAATTAGGCCATAATGTTAAGTCAGTAGCAGGAGCAATGACAATACAAAAAGACTTAGACAGAGTAACAGCCTAGGCAGATAAATGGGAGATGAAATTTAATGTTGATAAGTGCAAGGTTACGCATATTGGGCCAAAAAAATCCAGAATTTGAATACAATATGAATGGAATTTGGATTAAAAATGATGATAAAGAGAAAGACTTGGGTGTCACTGTAACTAATGAACTTAATCCCTCAAATCACTGTACGGTAATCAGAAATAAAGCAAATGCTAGACTCGATCTCATGCAGACACACATTGAATACAAATCACCCAATATTATAAAGCAACTATACATTTCATATGTGAGACCCCTCCTCGAATACTGCATTCAATTTAATAGTCCCTATTTGATACAAGATATTGAAAAACTGGAAAAAGTACAGAAACGAGCAACAAGAATGATCCCATCTCTAAGACAATTGACATATAAGGAAAGACTGGCGTATTTAAGTATGTTCTCATTAAAAAGGAGGAGGTTAAGGGGTGATACGATAGAGGTGTATAAAATGATAAAAGGGTTGGATAAGATAGATTTTGAGTCTCTTTTCATTAAAGATCACAATAACTAGACTAGAGGTCATTGTATGAAATTATTTAAGCCAAGATGTAGAACAAATTTAAGAAAACATAGTTTTACAAGAGTAATTAAGTTTTGGAACAGTCTGACAGAAGAAGTGGTGACTTCAGATACACTTGATTCTTTGAAAAGAAGGTTGGATAGTTTGATGTCTGCAAGGGACATCTGGTGATGGTGTTTAGGCCCATTTTTATTGCATGAATGGTACTAGTTTATTTCATATATATTATGTGCATTTTGGTGATAGATCCTACAGCTCAACACAGGTGTTGTGGGATATAGGGAGGCAGCATCTTGGGTTAGGGGATACTCTCTGTCCTTACACACCCCATTTAAAGATATTCCTCTGCTGAGCGGTGCCCCCATAGTACTGTGAGGATTGAAAAACTCATGATCTTCACTTGCCCCACAAACACCTTTAAATGGGAGACCCAAAATGGGTGCACACACATTTCTACATTACTGTACAGTCTTTACAGCCACACCTACACTTTTCCTCCTAAGTATATATATTGTAATGTATATGGTTGTAAATTGTGACTTGGTCCGCAATTGACATGGACCGTGACTTATTTTTGGTTGGCAAGGTACTGGTATTGATGGGTACCGTAATGAAATTGACTGGATTCTTTGGATCTGATATATTTGCATGTCAGTTATAAATAGATATAGAGTGTAACATATTTGTGGATAGTAGCCTATTATGACTGATCCTCTGGATCCAGAGATTCTATCTTTAGTTTGAAATTGATAATTAATTAGTTTTAAATTGATAATTAATTAGTTTTGTAAAAATTGGTTGTTGCCAATGTACAGGCAGTTTTTACATAGTGGAGCCACCTCGATGGGCCGAAGTGGCCCCTAGTGTGCCCACTATAAAAATTTCTTATGTTCTTATGATGTTTCATATACATATATCGGGTGATTTTTTAAACATATGACACTTTAAAAGAGAATTAGTTCCCTAGTGTAAAACGTACTCTGTGATATTCTCTCAGCTCATTAACTCTTTGCTGACGAACAACAAAATTTTGCAGTAATCTGGACAGAGTATCTGTTGAAGTCTTGAGAAATTTCTTGTTCAAATGATGCTTTCAGTTCTTATATTGTGTGTGGATTCTACTTAAAAATACTATCTTTTAATTAACTCCACACATAAACGTTTCAGGGGTTTAGATCTG
The DNA here is from genome assembly GCA_023014485.1 of Bathynomus jamesi. Taxonomy (NCBI): domain Eukaryota; kingdom Metazoa; phylum Arthropoda; class Malacostraca; order Isopoda; family Cirolanidae; genus Bathynomus; species Bathynomus jamesi. The sequence goes on from JAJOZX010002861.1 coordinate 510,545, forward strand.
ATGTTGGTGGCCATAATATTCCTTCGTCATAAACCGCAGGAAATCTGTTGGACACTCTCTTCCGTCGAAAGTAACGTGTAAGTATCGTAAGCTGAGAGGATATTACATAGAGCATATTTTGCACTACGGGACTAATTCACAATATTTAGAAAAGGTACAGAAAAAATTGTTAGGTTAGGCTAGTTAAGGTTAAGTCAGGTTAGGTAAAGTTAAGACAAATTAAGCTTGATTAGATCATTTTGTTTCGTTGTCTTTGTATGTGCAGATCGAAATTTTTTGTCGATAAATTTTTCATTTGAGAAAGATTTGTCAACGATTCGAGAATTTTGTTCGTCGGTCAAAAGTTTTGTTTTTCAAAAGGTCACAGTGACGTCGGAAGATTTTTCTGTGAAGTGATGGAAATATGGCTCTTTGTGATTTTTTTTCTGTCCATCCTCACCCCTTTTGAAATAAATCAACAATCTTAATACTATGTCAAACACCAAGTAAATAGCTTTAAAGAAATTACAGAACTTAAAAGGAAGAGTTTGGGAGATAAATTCATAAAATTTTAATGAATAAGAAATATGTTAATGAAATTTTAACGTACCAGTGCCAATCCATCTATGATACTTTGTCTTTGAGCAGCTGTTGTTAAGAGTTTATTGCTGACCAAATCCATTCCCAGTGTCTGACAGTAACTTCTAGCTTCTTTCCAAGTTAGAGGTTTCCGTTTTTAAGAACACAGCCGTACCATTTGTAGCCATTGTTCGGTATGTTGCGCACGGAAAATCTGTTAAAAAGTTAAAATCACGAAATTAATAGTAGAAGATGACAAATTCAGTTTATTCTATGTACGTCATGCAACAAAGTTCGTTCCCTTACCTCCTTTTTTAAAATGCGTCTTACACTTTACGGGAGCTCGCATTCCATTGATATTTTCGGAAGGCTCTCTCAGCAATTCTGTCATTAGACACTGACCATTTTCATAACAATACAAATGAGCCGAGTCTTCTCGTGTGGCAAAGATCGCACAAACAATTTCAGAAGGGGCGAATATTTTCTTAATATGGTCAGGTTCAACTTCCAGAAGAGACTGGTTGACGTAAACTGAAGACCAGGTTGTTGAGACTAATCCAACAGCAAGTTGGATAAAATGCAATAAAACTGCACACAAGAAATGTTGAAGCATGTTTCCTTGGGTCTCTTAACAGTCTACAAGGAAAAGACGATAAAAATAAGCCACATTGGGGGAAAGGTTTATGAGTAAAGTTGATGTGAATTATAAATACTAGCAAAAGTGGACCCTATGGGCCCATTTAGCTATTGCCGATTAATCGGTACACTACTAGTTATTAAAATGGAACACGCTTTTATAAATAGCGTTTAAGGGAAGAAGGTTCATGTGATGAGACACAAACTCTTGATCTCATTACTAAAAAAAGTATTGGGATTTTCACATATACCAGTCCCCTTCACACACACACACACACATAATATATATATATATATATATATATATATATATATATATATATGGTGAAAATAACCACGAAAGAAAGAGGAACGGTGCTACTGTAGTATGCGGTCTACCTACGGTTCGGCGGTCTACCTTTTAATTATAGCTTATCTTTGCAAAAAACTTCACTTTTTTCTACGTGAAGGTCAAAATATGAAAATAAAAACCCACTCTAACAGACAGAGTTTATTTCCACGACAGTTTCGACGCCCACTGGCATCCTTCTCGGGTGGATACAGAAACACGAATGAACCAAACAAGAGGGAAAAACAGTCCAGGGACCGACCGTTCATTCGTGTTTCTGTATCCACCCGAGGAGGATGCCAGTGGGCGTCGAAACTGTCGTGGAAATAAACTGTCTATTAGAGTGGGTTTTTATTTTCATAGCTTATCTTGTTTACTAATTGTTTGTTTACATCCCATTGTCAATCGCCCTTGACGATTGGTTAGGTTTACTCATGATATTTTCGTTAGTTTTAACGAAAGAATCATGATTAAACCTAACCAATCGTAAGTAGACCGCATACTACAGTAGCACCGAGGAAACAGAATGGTGCTCAAGGAGCATATAAATTTCCTTTTCCCTTCGTTGTTATTTTCATCATAAACATTATTCACGTTTTACTTTCGTGAAATAATAAATAAATATATATATATATATATATATATATATATATATATATATATATATATATATAACTTGCCTTGAATTAAGTAGAGGTTATTTCAGTATTTTTACTTAATTAAATTACAAAGTATGACGCAAAGATGACGGGTTTCAAAAACGAACCAAATCCAACGAATTGCAGAGAGTGTCTGACATCTCTGAATAGTGAATACACCCGAATTTAGGCTAGTTCATTCTTTTGTTTGGAGTTGCATCCACTAGTAACGTTCTGTGTTTATAGCGACTATTATTGATCCGTTTATGCCCATCTCTTCATACTGTCACTGTAATCGGATCTCAACGCTTTCATGAACTAAATATTTTTATAAATCTATTCATCGCTTCTCAGTATATAGAAATATAGGCATTATTTATTTAATTATAGGCCTATACACGGTGAACCAAAAGTAGGTGGACAGTAGGTTGAATACGGTTTGTGTTATATTATATTATAACTATGGTGTTCATTATAACTATGGTGTTTGTGTTTTATTATATTAAATATTATAACTAAATTTATTTAAATTTTATTTTGTATTATAGTATACAAAAAAATTAAATATGTATTCTCAAAATAAACGTTATCATTTACTGTCCACCTACATTTGGTTCACCCTATATATATTAAAAAAAAAAATGTTAGGATATCTTTGGGAGTAATTCCGAATGTAGGGTTTACAAACTTTGAAGCACCTTTTTTTAAAAGAATTAAGTTTCTTATCCCATAACAGGGAGTGAGTGAGTGTTTGAAAACAAATATGCAGAAAAAAGTTGAAAGAATTCAGAGGCCTATCTTCTTTATGTTCAACTTCATTCTTCTTTTAACACAACAAAACAGTATGAAACGGGTAATTTACTATACGAAAAGACTGGAATTTCGTTTTTATTACCTCTCTTGTCTAAATCTACTGACTTTAACGTTCTATTCAATAAATGAAAGTATTGATTAACAATTCAAAAAATTATTAATATTTTCAAATATCTTCAAGACATTAATTGAAAGAGAAACTAAATAATTCGTCTCATACGAACCAATAGGTAAATCCATCAAAAAAATAATTATATATATATATAAAATATGCTTAAACTGATAGACTTTGATTTTAAATCCAAACTATTTGAATTAAGTTTACGATACGCTGTGATTATTATATATACACACACACACCAGTATATACATAATGACTACATATCAAAAACCTATTAAAAGAAGATTGGAAATAAAATCGAAATGTGTCAGTTTAATTAAAGCATTTCCAAATCGGTGATTATAATTAAAGATTATAACGTCGTAGTAATTCTGTACCTTGGTCTTTCTTCGTACGAAGGTCAAGCTGGTGCCGTCACCTCTTGGCCTGGACTGGTAGAGGAGCGAGTTACTCTCTCGCGATCTCCATCGCATATAGCCAGGCACACCCGGCTCATCTGGTACCCTCCTGAGCTAGTCTAGTTTTCTTTTGAAGAATTCCACGTTCACACCAGTAATGTTCCTGATCTCCTTCGGAAGCTGGTTGAATACTTTGGTTTCCTGACAACCAAGTAATTTTCTTTTATAGTTAAGGGTGTTTTTTTTGTCGAGCCCTTAGTTGGGGAACACTAAACATTCTACTTTTCCTATTTTCCAGTGATTGGTTGGTTATTGGGTTCCGTTTGAGGTTTGGTACCAGTTTTTCTATTATTTTCCGCATGTAAATGATAGTGTATCTCTCTCTCTCCTTCTTTTCAGTGAATACACGTTTGATTTACGGTTTTTCCCAGTAGTTGAGTTCTTTGCAGTCATCAATCTTAGGTGTGACATTTCATTGAATTTCTTCGTTTATTAATTTTTTCTCTTTCATATGGGAGCGTTAAGACAGCAGTAGTCAAGTTTCGGTACGAACAGTGTTTTGAGCAGGGAAATTATTATTTTCTTGTCCCTTCTTTTAAAGGTTCTCAGTACCTGTCTCGCACCTCTTGTTTATCGCTATCTGATTTTGCGTTTCAAATTTCGCATCGTCGGTCATTCTAACCCCTAAATTTGTTGCTTTCTTGCTTCTGTGGGGCCGCGCAGTTAATTTTCCGCATTTATATTATTTTTATATTAGTTACCGACAAACCAATTTTGCGCGTACCAAATTGTATATATTTTATCATTGTGTAATTTTAAGAATCATATATAATCTTTATAAATAAGTATTGTACATAAATTTATATATATATATTTAATTAATTCAGCTGTATATAAAATAACAAAATCTTCTGTAAAATAACCTCAGCCAACCAAGAACTCAATAAACTCTGAAAACGACCGGCTTTTCCTTCAAGACGCCAACCCCCCAAACGACAGGGAGAGAAGAGGACACGAGAGGCCCCTAAAAGAGATACCCAACAAAGCGATAGCTTGCCTCTCGTATCCTTCATTCTTCCCGGCAACTACAAGTAGCACCAAGAAGGAACCAGCTACAATTGGTGACCCCGGAGTGACCCGAAGCAGCCAGCGGAAGCAGCATCCTTCAGTCGCCGGGCGGAACAAACCGAAGCCACGCCTCTTCGCCGCCCACCCGTAGTAGCCGGTCGGAACCAAAGCAGCAGCAGACCCGAATTACATTCCCGCAAGATGGAATCTGTTGAATCAGGAGTGCACCATGTCACCATCAAGCCACCCACGTTCTCTGAAGCGTCGGCCGCAGGATGGTTCTCCATCATGGAGGCACAATTCCACATTTCCAGAATAACATCCGAAGAGACCAAATTTTTCCATGTTCTAGCCTCGTTACCCCCCGAAGTCGTCTCACGAATTTCAGCAGCAACTCTCTCCAACAAGTCGTACACCGATTTAAAAGAAGAAATCGTGAGTCATTACGAAAAGACGAAGCCAGAACTCTTCGAACGACTCATCTCCAACACTCCTCTCACTGGAAAGCCCTCCCAATTCCTTCAAGATATCCACCAAACGGCACTGAAGGTGGGCGTCAGCGATGATTTGGTGAAGCATAAATTCATCCAGGCGCTCCCATCCTCAATAGCGCCCGTCGTAGCAGCACAAAAGGAGCTGACGCTAACTCAACTCGGCAAACTAGCCGATGAGTTAATACCGTTCGCTCAACAAAGCTGCTACGCGGCGCCAACGTCAACTCGAGCCAATACAAGCCCAAGAACGAATATCCCCATCGGCCTAAAACCCTTCAGCGAGAATCAGCGGCCGGTGGTGTGCCGCGCGCACCTTTATTATGGCCCCCAAGCAAGGACCTGCAGGCCATGGTGCAAGTGGCCAAATAAAGATGACGCCAAGCTGCTCCCCTCGTCACGCCCAAATTCAAGATCTTCCTCACCATCAAGAGAAACGTCGGAAAACTAGATAAGCAGGCTGTGATTAACGCGACGTCCGGCCTGCCGCTGATCTCAGTCGCAGCTCGCATCGCCAGTCTGAAGGTCAATTTTATCATTGACACAGGAGCGAGCATCTCAATTTTACCACCAACTTGTGTCAATGATTGTCAACTCCACCCAACCGCAGTAAAGATTTCCACCGCAAACGGTCAGCCGCTCGAAATATTCGGAGAAGTAACACTGGACATATCAATTCCTAAATTACGAAGAATATTCAGGTGGCCATTCGTCGTCGCCCAAGTCTCCAGTCCACTTCTCGGCGCCGATTTTCTATCCCATTATGACATCCTTGTGGACTGCAAGCATGGCATTTTGAAGGATAGAGCAACAACTCTTCAAGCCACTACTAAACCTGTGCAATCCAAAGACCTTCACCTCATCAATATTAACCCTACCGACAAATTACCTCAAGAAATCAGGAACCTGCTTGACAAGTACTCCTCACTACTGAAACCAGCTCAACCGCAGAAAGTTTCCACCAACACTGTCAAGCATACCATCGACACTGGCAGCGCACCACCAGTGTTTGCAAGCCCTCGACGTCTTCCACCCGATAAATTATCCTCAGCTAAGGCTACTTTCAACAACTTACTTCAAGATGGAATTATAGAACCCTCAAAATCACCATGGGCCTCACCGTTACACCTCGTTCCGAAGAAGATACCAGGCGAATGGCGGGCGTGTGGTGATTATAGAAGCCTAAACGCTGTCACGAAACCGGACAGATATCCACTTCCTCATATAAGAAGTCTGTCAACATCTCTGCACGGAAAATCATGCTTTAGCAAAATCGATCTAGTCAGAGCATATCACCAAATTCCAGTCCACCCAGAAGATATCGAGAAAACGGCTATAACAACTCCATTTGGTTTATTTCAGTATTTATACATGCCATTTGGTTTAAGAAACGCCCCTGCAACATTTCAACGCTTCATGGATACAATTTTCAGAGGAGTTGACTGCGTATTTGTGTATCTCGACGATATTTTAGTCCATTCAAATAACGCAGTTGACCATTTGAAAGACTTAGAACGCGTATTCAAGATCCTTCAAGAACACAATTTAAGAATTTCCTTAGAAAAATGCATATTTCAGCAATCCAAAATTGAATTTCTGGGTCATGAAGTTTCCCCAGCAGGCATTCGTCCTCCTGTAAACAAAGTCTCCGAAATTCAAGATATTCCCCAACCGCAAGATTACCAAAGCCTCAGAAGATTCCTAGGAATGACGGGATTCTATCGCCATATGATACCCCGTTACGCCGATTTAGTCTCACCTTTAAGTGAAATCGTCAGAACTCAAGTCAAAAGCAAAAGTCTACAGTGGAACGACGAAGCAATTCAAGCCTTTCAAGATGTCAAGGATGCACTACGGAACGCCGTTACGCTTTGTCATCCTCTTCCATCAAGCTCAATCCTTCATTTAGTTACGGACTGCTCACAAATAGCAGCTGGAGCAGTTCTTCATCAAATAATCGACAGCACACCAGTTCCCATCGCCTTCTTTTCCAAGAAATTAACTACAACTCAGCAAGCGTACGCCGCATACGATAGAGAATTACTCGCAGCATACCTAGCCGTCTTGCATTTCCGTCAATTTTTAGAAGGTCGTCAATACTCTTCACGGATCACAAACCGATGGTTTCTGCCTACAAGAGTCCCTTACGAGCCAAGACAGACCGACAACAACGTCATTGGTCTGCCATCACGGAATACGTATGCGATGTAATACATATCTGTGGATCCGAAAACGTCGTAGCGGACTGCCTTTCACGCAACGTAAACGCAGTACATATCGACGCTTTCGATTTATCAGCAATCGCGGAATCTCAACAAAAAGATCAAGAAACGCAAGAATTTCTCCCACGTCTCAAGCCGTTCCCGTTTCCAGAAAATACAACTTTATATTGCGATACATCCACGCCATATCCCCGTCCTTTTGTTCCCAAGCAGCATCGATCTTCCATCTTCAATCAATTTCATAATATTTCTCATCCAGGCATCAAGCAATCACTTCGTATCATTAAATCAAGATACTTTTGGCCCTCAATGAATAAGGATATTCGAACTTGGTCCCGAAATTGTGAATCATGTCAATCCTCAAAAATTTCTCGCCATACAAAATCAGAAATAACCCCCTTCGATTTACCAAGTTCAAGATTTGAAACGGTACATATCGACATCGTCGGTCCCTTACCGCCAACCACTTTGCCCGGTCAAACATATCCTTCCCCATATAGATATCTCCTAACCTGCATCGATCGTGCCACAAGATGGATAGAAGCATATCCTCTGATTGATACTACAGCCACATCAATAGCACACGCATTTCTCGATGTATGGATTTCAAGATTTGGTGTACCACTGCAAGTCATAACGGACCGCGGATCCCAATTCGAATCCGAACTCTTTAGGGAACTCTCAGCTCTCATCGGATTTCACCGACTAAGAACTTTGTCGTATCGCCCTCAGACCAACGGAATAATTGAAAGATCTCATCGCACCATCAAGACAGCAATCATCGCTCGAAAACAAGATTGGCTCCCCGCTTTACCCATAGTTCTCCTTGGTTTACGCAGTCTCCCCAACGAATCGGGTTATTCACCGTTCACCACCGTCACCGGAACCACCCTATTATGCCCGAGGCCAATGATCGCCAATTCGTCGTCAAAATCCAATTCAAAATTCATCTCCGAATTAGCCAAGAAAATGACGCAAATCGATTTCGCCCAACTCTCTCAAGGAAACATTCACTCAGCCCCCAAATCATTCATTCCATCGGAACTCCACAAATCAAGCCACGTATGGGTACGCATCGACCGCGTTCGAAAACCATTCGAGGCACCATATCAAGGACCTTTCCGTGTTCTCGAACGCCACGATAAGTACTTCGTAATAGAAAAAACTAACGGATCATCAGAAGCCATTTCAATTAATCGTTTAAAACCGGCGTATATAGTTTCAGGTCCCACACAGGTACCGGGCGCACAATCGGACGACATCGGATCGGAGAAAAAGCACGCAAGGAAAAAGGACGATGGAGGACGCACCTCGGAGGTAGCAAATACAGACCTCAGGACGGGCGCGCAGGACAACGCAACAACCGGAAACGAGGCCGACCGAGGATCAACGCGAGCTGGACGAAGGATCCGATTCAAATCAAGACCCGAATATTTCTACTTTTGATATACGTGCTCCGCTTCTCGGGGTGGGCAGTAGTGTGGGGCCGCGCAGTTAATTTTCCGCATTTATATTATTTTTATATTAGTTACCGACAAACCAATTTTGCGCGTACCAAATTGTATATATTTTATCATTGTGTAATTTTAAGAATCATATATAATCTTTATAAATAAGTATTGTACATAAATTTATATATATATATTTAATTAATTCAGCTGTATATAAAATAACAAAATCTTCTGTAAAATAACCTCAGCCAACCAAGAACTCAATAAACTCTGAAAACGACCGGCTTTTCCTTCAAGACGCCAACCCCCCAAACGACAGGGAGAGAAGAGGACACGAGAGGCCCCTAAAAGAGATACCCAACAAAGCGATAGCTTGCCTCTCGTATCCTTCATTCTTTCCGGCAACTACAAGTAGCACCAAGAAGGAACCAGCTACACTTCTCTGAATTTCCTGTCTGTTGTTAGTTTTAGCTTCCTCATTTCACCATGTTAAATTTGATGTTGTTGTCTTCTGATCATCTGTATATTTTGTTTGTATTCTCTTGTAGGACCTCCACCTCTTTTGCAATACTGATTTTTTTTGCTGATTTTTGTCTCGTCCACAAAGGATGTTACTATTCTGTTGTTGGTTACTTCATTATCTATGTCTGTTAATGATAATGAGCTGCATACATCCGATTCTGATGATATACCTTGGATTTACGACTTGCTGACGTTCTTTGAAGAAGTTTCCGCAGCCCTGGTCGATCCCCAAGTTAAACGTTTCCAGATTTACTGTGAAGAAATTGTTCGACACCCACTGGGAGTGTTGCATTGATAGTGTAAAAGTCCTTCGCTATAAGCGGAAAGAGATGCATAATCTTGCTGATTTTGTTGTTGCCAAGAGAGAAGGTGCCATGGACTGTGAGATTGCTGGAATCGTATCGTATTTTTAAGACTTTCACTTTATTCTCTGCGTCATCTTTTGGTACAACTTAAAATTACAGATCAATTGCACTCGCAAACTGCTTCAGAGTCCGAATGTCTCCATGTCGACGTTGAGAAGTGAAACATCAGTAGTGTTAAAGTTTCTGCAAGACGACAGCGAAAAGGGTTATGACTCGAATTCAATCGATCGATGGGATATATGAGAACAAATTTAGATTGAAATGGACATTCTCCGAGAAAAAACAAAGGAAAAAAAAAAGAAGACATTTCGATTATGAAAACGAAGTTGAAAATGCAGCAATGCCGGAGCAGAAGTTTCATCGAGAATTTAGTATCTTCTACACAGAACGCTCGACATCAGCAAAAGATTTTCCCGTCCCGTGAAGTACTATGATTTGTTTAGTTCTTAACGTAAAAGAATGAAGAAAATTGTGGACGGAAATGTTATTGGAGCGAAGTGCGGTCAGTTTGCATTGAAAATGATATGGCATTGGAAAATCCCTCCACTGCTCCAGCATTTTCAGTCTCTCTTGCTTCGTCTCCCAAGGACACTTGTCACTAGTGGGCGTATTTCCTACAGTATTGATATTTAACTTTAAATGGTGTGTATATATATATATTTCTAATCCAAGAAAACGCTCCTTTGATGAATGACAATATTTGTAAGCTCCGCCCATCGTGCGCCACCTTGAATCTGGGAGTTCGTAGTCACTAGTCACCTAAAAAATGTGGTCACTTTTTTCTTCAGCTTTGTTTCCGTAAGGTTGTGTCTGCTTAGACTGCGATTCATTTTCTTTGAAATCTTAAATTTTAGTTCCTTCAGAATTTTTTTTTTTGGCGAATTCCTCGTTTGAGGCTGTTGGAGTTTATACTTTATAACTCGAACCTTTTCATTGTAAAATTTCTTCACAACTTTAAATTTGGTTCAAATTTCTTACAACTTAATTTTGAGAGCCACTGAGAGTGTACGGTCATGAACTTAGTGTCGTAACGTAACAGTGAGTATTTGCACAGTGAAGTTTGATAAGATTTGCAAATAGATTTGTTTAGGCTACTATTGCCAATAACTATCAACTACTTAATTTTAAAGATTAATTGCCCTATTACGAACTTTGGATTCATTCTGCTCCTTATAGTTCCGAAATTAATTTGGGATCTAAACATAATTATATTTGTATATAACAAAAGCAAAAACAAACAAAACATCTTTATTGCGGATCATTCACAATTCATAGCCACTTAACCTAACATACAAGTACAATCTTACGTATTGTACACTGAACTTAATACAAAAATAAGGCCAACATAGCTACTTAACCTAGCATACTGGCATACTGTTTGATTAATTATCTGACAATTTTATGTACTGTATAGTGTTATTACATGAGACATCAGTAACTGAAAGAGATAATTTGTATACGTAGAAGAAAATAAGGCTCGGTAAATCTCTAAGAGCGCTCCATTTTTCAATATTAAACATACTCATAAAACATATACCATTTGAAAGCTCACATTTTTCTGAGTCTAAAAATGAAGTAATCCAAAAGTATCAATAGCAAACAAAAAGTAACTAGGTTTAAATATAAAACCCTATACCGATCAATTTGTGATGCGTGATCTTTACGGGGGTCAAATAAAAAGTAACTAGGTTTAAATATAAAACCCTATACCGATCAATTTGTGATGCGTGATCTTTACGGGGGCTCTGTCCCCGTACCCCCGAGACCTAAATTATACAAATGATAATGTAATAACATGTTAGGTTAGGTTAGGTTAGGTTAGGTTAGGTTAGGTTAGGTTAGGTTAGCAATTACCAAAAATACCATCTTACAACACAGACTGAAGATTTATAACTTAGCCAACCTTTATAATGTAGTTAATGACGTCACGCGTCAAACAATTAATTAAATCGTTACTTTTTATTTGCTATTCATACTTTTGGATTACTACATTTTTAGACTCCGAAAAATGTGAGCTTTCAAATCGTATATGTTTTATGAGTGTATGTTTAATATTGAAAAATGCAGGGCTCCTAGAGATTATCCCAAGGCTCACCTGAAGATCAGGGCTCCCAGCCTTCTCTAGTTAGCCTTATAAGGCTAACTAACGAAAATATCACGACCTAATCTAACCAATCGTTAGGTCAACTGTACGCCCTTGATGATTGGTTAGGTCGTGATATTTTTGTTAGATAGCCTTCCAAAGCTAACTAAAGAAGGCTGGCGGCCCTGATCTAAAGGTGATCAGAAAATAATTGTAACTTAATGAAAAAAAATTGGAGAAATTATTAAAATAAAAAAGTTTAATAAAAATGCTGATGAATTATGGGAAGCTGAGAGTTGGGATATGATTTTGTGGAAACTATATTTTAAATTATTAATTAATTATACAACAAACAAAACATCTTTGTTGTGGATCATTCATAATCCATAGCCACTTAACCTACATACAAGTACAATCTTACGTATTATACACTGAACGTAATACAAAAATAAGGCCAACATAGCCACTTAACCTAACATAAAAGTACATACAAATACAATCGGTACTTAACGTATTATCGGGACTACCAAACCATTTATTATGTATTTTTGCTCTCGTTATTTTCATTTAAACTAACGAAAATATCACAACTTAACCTAACCAATCATCAAGGGCGTACAGTTAACCTAACTGGGCATTCAGTTGACCTAACCGGGCATTCAATTAACCTAACAGGTTAATATTGGTTATTTCACAAATATCTTCTGGTGTCCGATTAGATTAATTGAATGCCCAGTTAGGTGAACTGTACGCCCTTAATGATTGGTTAGGTTAAATTGTGATATTTTCGTTAGTTTAAATGAAAATGACGAGAGCAAAAATCCATAATAAACAGTTTGGTAGTCCCGATAATACGTAAGTACCATACAATCTTATTATAACACAACTTAATATGCATATATAATCTTTGCTACATTACAAAAATAAGGTATTGTAAACCAGCAGTTGTCTGAACCAAGACTGTCATATAGGTAAGAGGTCACAGTATCTGAAGACAGGACATTGCACAATAACACATTAGAGCTGTTTTGGACCCTACTAATGAAATTATATATATTCTTCCGGATTAACATTTGGCTGGTAGGTAGGTTACGCGCAGTAACCATAAAACTGACACTGCACCATTTTGGTTCACTACATAGCATACGAAAAATATTATAAGCAACAGAGTTTATTCATAGCAGTTTTTGTATAGTTCCACCACAGCTGGAATGTATACAATGCAGTACAGTAAGTTCTAAAAAGATAAGTTTTAACTGATTCTGAACACACCAAATTTCTTTACTAGCATGTTACCGTGTACAATGTACATACAGCTTTTTACGTTGCCTCTCAATATCAAGTTCAACTCGTGAGTAATTACATGACTTAAGTATTTACACGTGTCTTTGACAGGTATTGCCTGACCATTCATTTCAAAAGATCCACATGATACATGTTTAATGTTTCAGTAGATTACACCTAAAAATCAAAATACAACTCTGCCCCATTATAGGTGATGTCATTTTCTATATCATATTGTTCACATATATCTAATAGTACTCTCAGCCGATGGGGAGAGGGTGACAGAAGAACAAGGTTATCAGCATACGTTAAATGATTAATTTTCTCCTTTCCAATGACACTGCCAGTACGTGCAGTTTTTAGTTCATTGGTAAGGTCATCCATGTATATACAGAAAAGATAGGGCGATAATATACCTCCTTGCCTAACGCCATTAGTCACCTTAAAACCTGATGATATAGTGCTTTTCCATCTTACAAACATGGTCTGCTCTGTATACCAGAATGCAAGTATCCTAAGTATATATTTAGGTACCCCTCGACACAAGAGTTTCTTGAAAAGTTTGTGATGGTTAACTCTATCAAATGCTTTTGATGCATCCAAAAAACAGGAATATACATTGCTGTTTGACATTTTGTACTTTAGGACGGCTTCCTTTAGCATATAAATACACATGTCAGTACCATGTTTCACTCTAAAGCCAAACTGATTGTCATAAGTCTGCAAGTAAGTACTTATCCTATCATAAATAACATATTCTAACACCTTAGAAAGTATACTGGCAAGTGCTGATAGCCTATAATTTTTCTTATCACAGATACTAGCACCCTTATTTTTAACAACTGGCAACAATACAACTGACAAAATGGACTGTGGCAAGCACCCATGTATCATACAGCTTGTTAAACACATTGCAAGCATAGGTATTATACTAGGGCTACAACATTTTAAATGTTCTGCTTGTATGCCATCTAGGACACAACTTTTGTTATCATCTAACTTATGAATAGCCTTCCAGATTTCTGAGTCATTAATTAATAGCTCCTCGGAGCATTCTACATTTAGGCATACATTTAGTCTACCCCCCTCACCCCCGAGACAATTAAATAGGGTTTCATAATGATTTTTCCACGGTTATGCAATGTTTTTTGCACCATGTACACCCTCTATTATATTTGGCAAGGTAAGATTACTATTGTTAATTTTATTAACCTCCTTCCAGAATGTTATATATATATATATTTTTTTTTTATTGGGTTCAGAATCCCAGCTGAGCCGTGAACGGCCAAGCTCTGAAGGGCCAGTTAAGCTACAAACCAAGTTAAGCTAGACTAAAAACTTACCGACTTGGAGGTCCTATTAGGTCCTACCTCAGGGTTGCTGACTCGATGTGGGCCTACTTTAGGCCTCAGTTGCATAAAATTAAGATAAAAACAAAAGGGGCACTATTTATGGTCTTCTTTCTAAACCTTGCAACAACAACACAACCTGCACCATTGCAAGATGCAACAATCTTGTATCTAAAGAACCAAACTGAATTGCAAGAGAGCTCTCTATAAGACCACGGCCTGGAAGTGCCGCATTCAACCACGAGTAGGAAGGACGCGCAGCGCCCCAAAAAAATGATGCCACAAGATTGCCCAAACAATGATGCCACGAGCCCAAAAATGCTAGCTCTAAATTAAATGAATTTTTCACTACCCTTACAATTATGAAATGGATATATATAGGGTGAACCAAATGTAGGTGGACAGTAAATGATAACGTTTATTTTGAGAATACATATTTAATTTTTTTGTATACTATAATACAAAATAAAATTTAAATAAATTTAGTTATAATATTTAATATAATAAAACACAAACACCATAGTTATAATATAATATAACACAAAACGTATTCAACCTGTATATACACCTTAACTTAATATATACAAGCAATGCTGCATCAATCAGCTTAGTCATCATATCGCCTTGGGACAACAATGGCTCTTCCTCTTCTAGATTTTCTAACACTCCCCACCGAAGAGGCATTGTTGTCATTACCTTCTGCAAATTTAGCCAAGCCTTCTCCATGAAGCTGTAACTCAAATGTTTCATCTTGACTATCCGTGCTTTTGCTGATTTCTAAAGCATAGAGTTTTTGTATAGGTCTCTTTAATTTCCCTCCTGAAGTCTTTACTAGTGCAGACCTAACTAAATTGTCTTTACCAACAAACAACTCTTCAGTTATGCCAAACTTCCAGCATTGCCTTGGTCTTTCATTACCACTTCTCCCACCTTGATACAATTTGCATTGGAGCCCTTTACCTTGCCTGATGGGTAATAATTGAGTTCTGGCAAGTATTCTATCTGCCATCTCTTCCATAACTGATCTTGTAGCTCTTCTAGGTACTTGAACCTTCTGGTTAACTCTTCTTGATGTTAATCGTTTACCACAAAGAAAATGATTGGTGTCAATGGCTCTGCATACTGTTATAAACAAAGGTGATAGGCCTACTGTTCACCATTGCTTCTACTTCACACAAAACAGTGCAGAATTCTTCTTTGCTCAAATGAGCATTAGCTAAAAGTTTCTTTAATGGACACTACACTTCTCACTAGCCTTTCCCAAAATCCTCCCCACCATGGTGCTCTCTCAACAATAAACTCGCACTGTACCCCATGGTGTGAAAAGTAGGATTGGAATCCCTCCTCTTTTAGCAAGGACCAACTTCTTGGAGTTCCTTTGCAGTCCTTTTTTGAAGGTTTTTGCATTATCCGCTATGATTTTATTTGGGAAACCCCTTCTGTTCACAAACCTTTTAAAGGCCAAAAGAAATACATCACTATTTAAGTTGCTTACCAACTCCAAATGGATTGCTCTGGTGGTAGCACATATGACAAGACATATATAACCTTTGTTAGACTCCCCTTGCTCATACACATAGACTGGACCTGCGAAGTCTACTCCCACTACATCAAGTGGGGCAGTATAGACACACCGTTCTCTTGGAAGTGGAGCCACCTTTTCATAATAAGGCTTTGCACTCCAACGCTTGCAAACCACACATTTACGTAAAACCTTTTTTACTACTTGTCTAATTTTGGGAATCCAAAACTGGTGTCTGATCTCTATTATCACTTCTCTAACTCCAGCATGTAACAACTTATGATGAGTATCCAGGATCAAGAGTTCCACAAAGTGCCCCGAGAAGGTAGCAAAATTGGATGTCTTTTCTCCTCTGGAAGCCCAGAAAACTGTAGTCTACCTCCTACTTTCAATAAATCCTGATCCAAAAAACATCCAAACCCTTGAGAGCAGAATGTGTTGGTAGAACCTGTAACGGACGGCTGGTGAGCAATTCCCTCTCTCCACCAAATTTTTCCTTCTGCACATATATCACCCAGTATTGCTTGGCTTGCTGAATCTCCTTACTGTTCAGAATTCCTTCCCTTCTTGTTTCTCCCTTAATATTGTTTGTAAATCTATATACCCATGCTGTCACTCTTAACAACCTTTTCAGACTGCTAATGTCCTCAAGCCTCAATATGGGGTCTGCTGCATAACTTGACAACTGTTCACAGTACATTTTCTCATTTCATTCACCCATTCTTCTTGAGCCTGGCATTCTCCTACAATAGGCTGATTAGAAGGCCAGTTTTCACTTCCAAGTTTTAGCCACTCTGGCCATTCCACCACAAACTTGACTGTGCAAGATCTTTCACTGAAATTCCACGTGTTGGTAAATCAGCTGGGTTTTGGGTGCCTCGACAATGCTTCCATTGCTTGGGATCTGTGTGTGCTTGAATTTCCTCCACCCTATTGGCAACAAATGGTTTCCATTTCCTTGCCTGGCTTCTTAACCAGTGCCAAACTATAGAGGAGTCTGTCCAGTAATACTGTAGCTTGGAATTTCATAGAGGGCCAAAGACTTTTGCACTGTAACTGCAAGCCAACTAGCAATAACTGCACCCATCAATTCCAGTCTTGGAATAGAAAGCCTTTTCAAAGGTGCTACTCTGCTCTTTGCAGCAACCAACCTGCAACTTACTTCCTCTTTGAATGTGCCTTTCATATAAATACAAGTTGCATAGGCTTCCTCACTTGCATCACAAAAGATGTGCAGCTCCAAATTGTCTGGACTATTGTTCAACTCTCCAAAGTACCATCTTGGGATTTCAATGTCTCCAAGATGTGTCAATTCTTTGAACCAATATTTCCACCTTACCACCATATGATCAGGTAACTCTTGGTCCCAACCAAGTCCAATTTCCCAGAGGCTCTGAAACCAAATTTTTACTTTATCACAAATGGAGCCAGGAATCCAAGAGGATCAAAGACCTTTGAAGCCAAACTAAGAGCTGTACGTTTTGTCCACCTTGTCTCATTCTCAGCCAGCTCTACTAAAGATTTCCCATTGAAGGTAAACAAATCCTTTCCCTTGCTGCCAAACAATGCCTAGCACCTTTGTGTCTATTGCCCACAACTCCTTAATACCAGAATCCTCAATACTTTCTGCTGCATCAGGTACTACACAGGACTGACTCATAAACTGTTGTAACTGAGAATGATTGGTCTGCCATTTTCTAAGCTCCATGCCAACCTCCCTCATTATAGCTCTAGCCTCCATGAATATCTGTTTAGCCATTTCTGTATTATCCACGGAACACGGCAAATCATCAACATAAAATTTTTTTCTTGTGTGTTCAATAGTGTTAGGATAGACTCCAGAATATTTCTTAAAATGGTACTGCATAGTAGCTGCCAACATAAATGGACTAGAGCTGAGGCCAAACAACACTGACTTCATTCTATATGCTTGAACCTTAGGTTCATTTTCCAACGAGTCTTTCGTATCCACCCACAGATACCTTACTGCATTTCTGTCCTCTGGTTTTAACTTTATCCGCAAAAAGGCTTGATTCACATCTGCAGTCAATGCTGCTCCACCAAACCTGAATCTCGCTAACAAGGAAAATAAATCTGCATTTAAATTTGGCCCAGCATCCAAACAGTCATTCAAGGACACACCACCTTTGTCCTTGGCTGAACCATCAAAAACTATCCTCAGTTTGGTGATAGATTTGTCTCGCCGTACCACTGCATGGTGTGGCAGATAATGTGCCTCCTGGCTCACCAGCTCACCGTGAACGGCCAAGCTCTGAAGGGCCAGTTTAACCTACACACCAAGTTAAGCTAGACTAAAAACTTACCGACTTGGAGGTCCTATTAGGTCCTACCTCAGGGTTGCTGACTCGATGTGGGCCTACCTTAGGCCTCAGTTGCATAAAATTAAGATAAAAACAAAAGGGGCACTATTTATGGTCTTCTTTCTAAACCTTTCAACAACAACACAACCTGCACCATTGCACGATGCAACAATCTTGTATCTAAACAACCAAACTGAATTGCAAGAGAGCTCTCTCTAAGACCACGGCCTGTAAGTGCCGCATTCAACCACAAGTAGGAAGGACGCGCAACGCCCCCAAAAAATGATGTCACAAGAGTGGCCAAACAATGATGTCACGAGAGCCCAAAAATGCTAGCTCGAAATTAAGTTAATTTTTCACTAACCTTACAATTATGAGAGGGATATATATACACCTTAATATATACAAGCAATGCTGCATCAATCAGTTTAGTTATCATATCGCCTTGGGACAACAATGGCTCTTCCTCTTCTAGATTTTCTAACACAGAATTCTCTACTGGAAGTATTGCTATTGCCTAATTTTCTGGCTGGAGATTCTCTTCGAAGATTCTCTTCATTTTTCCTTATAAATCTAGAGCATCCTTGAATCTAGCACGAGTTTTATTTTCAGTTAGAGAGTTCCCCCTGCCTAGGTTTCCCCATAGCAACCCATTCTACGAATACATTTTTTGCTACATCATACAAATGAGCGCAGTATTCTGCCCACCCTGGATTGACATTTACTTTTCCCCATTTTTTATTCTTAAAGCTACTTCCACTCGTAGCCTTAATGGCAAGTTCAAGCTCACCGTAATACTTATTTAAGAGATCTATATGTTTTACATCATCACATGAGGGATTCCTACAAGCCAAAGCTTCTGCAGGAATCCTCACAAGCCTTAGTAGTGCATCAGTCTTGCATTGTATAGTTATCTACTTCAGAATGACTAAGATTTGACCAATTAACCTTATAGTAATCAGCATTATCACAGTCATTGTCTAAGTCAGGTGCTACCATACAATCAAGCCCTACTACAAATGGGATATGATCAGATTCAAATACATCATAAAGTATGGACATGCTATTGATTATATTATAACCATCGTGGGAGGCAATACAGTGGTCTAGCCACGAGTAAGTCCCCCAGGCATCACTAACATATGTAAATGAGTCATTAGGGAGTAGCAATTTACTGGCAAGTTTGTAGTAGCATGCCTCACAGTAATTGATAAGAAGGTTATCAAAATCCGAACCAAGTTTAGTGATATTGCTGTTAAAATCACCAACCTCTACAAACATGAAGAGTCCAGCTCCTCTAGCAGTATATTTAGTTCACAGAATCTATCTAAAAATACCTCCTCATTTTCAATACACTCATAAGGCATATAAACATTGAATATATACAATATTTTTTATCAGTAGTTAGTTTTATGGCTCTAACCCACTTATATTCATAACTAATGGGCTCCATAAACCTATCCAGCTGTGAGTGCCGCATTATAGCTACACCTTCCTTCCTATTCTGCCTGCCCACAGTAATAACTTCACTATCATCATTGGGTGAGTTAGCTATTCTCCTGTAGTTAGACTTAATATTGTTTAAATTTTTGCACTCTTGTTTAGAGAGCCAAGTTTCCTGAAAACATGAAATGTCATGTGCAGATAAAAGTTTATTGATCTCACTGTCAGCATTGACTTTTAGGCCTCTACAGTTATAGCTACTAACACCGAGTTTGTGAAACTGTGATATTATTTTTATACACACTATCACTGTTCTCATTGGGTGTCTCCGTGGGATTGCATGGTGGAGTCTGCTTACCCCTATTTTTGTGGACTGAGTTTTTCCTGAAATTCATGTTATACCAACTATAGTAGATTCCTTCAGGCCAGACTTCTGGCCCATAAATACAGAGAGGTTCTCACATTCTGCCTTAATGTAGAAAGAGCTGTAGGCAGGCACGTGCGGAGTGGGGGTGGCTACAGGGGCTTGAGCCCTCTTATTTGAGCCTTGTGCCTCAGAAGTGCCCTTTTTTTTTTAATATCTGTATAAATATCTGTATAAATGTCGAAGAGCCATTTTTTTTTTTAGGGGGAGAGGAAATGGCGCCATTTTTAACTTTTAGCCCCCACCCCCCTACCTGAAGTGTCCTGTGCACGGGCCTGGTTGTAGGTATCTGGTCGTTTACTGGTTAATTTGGAGCAGGTAGTCCCAATTTTTGTCATTTCACGCAGGTATTATTCTAGTTCTGAAGCAGATTGGTCAGGTGGGAAACGGGAGGCAAATACATGGGCCTCCGAGATATTTTCACTGCCTTAATTGCTGTATTCGTTGCTAGCCTAGCCATGGTTCTCTTCCGGATGGAGGGGGGTTCCCAGAGTCCTGTTTCTTTTTCTGACGCAAACCCCTTTTACTAACTGTTGTCCACCCGTGCCCTACATTCTGCTCACCAAGGTGAGTAGCTACCAAGCAGGTTTGAATAGTCCCTTGAGGCATGGCCACATTACTAATGGTCTCAGCAGCATTGCCTTCTGTTGCAGTTAATTTGTTTTGTTTGTGTTGGAGATTCATCATATGTCAGACTATGCAGTTCAAGGTAGATACGTACTACCTCCTGTTAACAGTAATATTTCTATTAAATTTGTTAGGTTTAGCTCGCGGACGGTAATTTACCTTAGGTATATACCCTGGCACTGAACAGACTGTTACGCATTAATCTACGTAAACCCACCCTTGTCTGCTGTGTGGATTTAAGAGGTTCTGGGTTTAATATACAGTAGATTTGAATTCCTCTTATCCTCGGAGTAGATCTGAGAGTATACGGTTAAAAAATAGTTAATTCGCTGGTCATTACTTAATCGAACAGTCATTCAGACTCAGTCGAGTTTAACTTGGGTACGGCTTTGGTCGAAGGGTGATTGGCGTCAAGAGCTTCGTTAATCGAAGAGCTATATCACGTTTCGATTCTGTGGCTGTTCATCCGAAGTTTTGCTCAGTGAATTCCACCCAGACAGTAAGCCGCTCATTTTGTGTGGGACCTGCAAACTGTCCCGAACCGCAGTTGAGGTGAGAGCGCGTTTTGATTGGAGGTTAGTTACTCCTGGCAATTGAGTTAGGGTGGTTAGCCCCCTCAAGTCCCCATATCAGTAGGTGGAATGTGCTCGACCTGCATCCAATCTGAACATTGAACTTCGTGTAATGTCAACTGTTCCCCAACCTTTGCATCCGGGGAAAGAGCGTTCTCTGTCGTGAAATTCATACAGAACTATTTACGCTCGACAATGTCCAAAAATGCCTATCTGGTCTTGCCCTGTTTCCGTTGATCATGCTACTGGTCCAGCATTAAACTGTTTGGAAATATGAATGATTTTCCTGCTGCTTAGCCCTGAAAGCGCATTTTTAGTCTCATTTTGTTTGGTTTTGCTTCTGCTAAGCAATGAACAATTACATTGTATTCGTAGCATAAGTTGAGCTAGGAAAGAGATTTTGGGTTGGGATACGCCTTGCATCCGTGCCTTTATGGAGTTAACGGACCTGCGCCTAACCCAGCTGTAACCAGGCCTTATCTACTGTCGCATAGTTCTAAATCGACTCGAGTGTTACATGGGGCTACATCACATCGTTTCCGTAAGATCAGCGAGGTTAAGCAACATTGGTCCTCCTCAGTAGTTGGATGGGTGGCTTTTGAACAAAGCTGTATATGCTGTAATTAGCTTTCTTCGTGCTTTATTTTAAAGTCATCGCGGGAAACAAAAAAATCCCTTATAGATACAAATTTAATATAATTCAAAACTCTGAGAGTGACTTAAGTCAAAGCACACAAAAAATAAATGAAAGAAAAATAGATAGTTTCTAAGGCGATGCAACTGCTTTGGCCAAGGCTGGGTTTGGCCAAAAGCGTTGCATCACCCTAGTCACTTTTTAAGTTTGGTTGATAAAGTTAAATGAAACGTGCATGCTTCATCTGAGTAATGATGTGCAGTTGATGTATTGAAATTCAAACCACTTTGTAGTTTAAATATTCTTACTAAGAAACTGAAAAATGAAAAAGTGGGAAACTAAACGAAATACAGCAAATAACATTAAACCAAATCTTTCTGAAGAAGTTCAGAGATCTTCACAAATGTTACTAAATTCATTATTAGTACTCAAAATATATGAGTGTTGTTACTTATAAGTAAATTCTATACAGTACAACTTTCCTGAGAACAGATCTCGCACGTGTGTCAGAATTATAATAGTGATGACAAGCGGTAGCTCGCTATCGCCCTCCGGGCAGGTAGCAGTATATGTCACAGTATATGTAGCAGTATATGTCACAGCTAGCTGTATATGTATGTTGGTACTTACGTATTATCGGGACTACCAAACTGTTTATTTTGTATTTTTGCTCTCGTCATTTTCGTTTTCGAAGTATTACATTCACTCGTAATAGACATTAAATAGCTCGTGCTCGGCCGCGGTGTGACCTAGGACCGGGAAGCTTGACAGAGCACATCGGCAGCTCATGGGTTATCAGTTGGTGGCGGCTGCAGAATTTTCCGATGCGCCGTTTAGTCTGTGGACAGTTTCGAAAAAGCGGACAGACACACACAGACACATTTTAGCTCAATAGTATATGTATAGCAGGGGTCCCCAACCTTTTTCTGCCGAAGAGCACATTCAAGACTACCTGTAGTGCGGTGGGCACCGTTTACTTTTTCAAGGCAAATTATAGTTGGACTTAATAATGAACACAATACACAAAAAACATTTAATTCCTGTGTAAAATAATGAACATAATACACAAAAAAAACCCATTTAATTCCTATGTAAAATAATGAACATAATATACGCAAAAAAACGAGGATGGGCTAACAAAGAATCTTAGAAAAATGATCAAAACGATAACTTAATTTATTTCTAAAGAAATAATTATTTCAAATAAATGAGCATCTGTTTCTGTAATTAATTACTAAAATTTAAAAAATGTTAAGTATGTTACATATTTTAAATATTTAGTAACTAAATTTATTAAAAATTTAAATAAAAACTTACCAATCGTAGTCAGTCAGCGGCGGGCACACGCAAAAGGGTCGGCGGGCACCATGGTGCTCGCGGGCATAGGGTTGCGGACCCCTGAATTATAGGATGAAGTACGATAATTCCCACTGTTAAATATTTGGGCTTCGTGTCGACATTTACATTTTGGTTGGTTTTAACCTTGTTTTTGCTTCCGCCCGAATTGTTAATTCTGACTAAAGTCAAGCTTGTCACTCCACCTTAGACCTACAGTTTAACGTGGAATCGGAACCACGTCCCACACCAGCCCAGCGTCTTAACCACTAGACTACTCAGGGTAGGGTACCCATTTATCTACCAAACAATTATGTGTGTGTGTGTGTGTGTGTGTGTGTGGATGAACAGCTGGGTTTTGCTACACGCCGCCTGCCGCCACCGGGTCTCGATCCCAAGGCGGATGGATTCGAAGTCAACGACGCTAACTGCGACACCACCGAGACGCACTTTCATATTTTATTTTATTTCAGATTTGTTGAAGTTATCAACTTGAGAACATTTATTCCGATATTTACTTGGAATTAAGGGTGAAATAAATCCTATCCAATCAGGTTCTTTTACTGTATAGCTTATATACAGGGTGTTCTAAAATTACGAAGTAAATTTTTGTGTTCTAAAATTACCGAGTAAACTTTTATATGAACGCAATATCTCTACAAAAATTATACGATATTAAACAATTTTATTTTAAATACAGCAACAATAATTGTTTATTTTAGATGTTCAAAGTGTCTTCCTTTAATTTGAACACATTGTTCACAACGTCCGACTACTGATCGACAGACATATAAAAGTTTACTAGATAATTTTAGAACACCCTGTATAACAAATGTACTAAATTTTTACCAAAATAAGTGTAATTCTTGGCATGTACCAACTCAACTATGATCGAACCTACCTCAATGAGGGGAAAGTTGGTACAACAGATCCGACTAATTTTTCAACTAATTTATCTTCTTCAATCAATACAATGTGACAACTCTGACAAATGGACAAAAAGGACATTCGACGACTGTTCCGTTCTAACGGAATATTGGTGATGTTTTACACGCGTGTTCAAATCTTTTCCCGCGTGTCCACTGTAAAAGGAGTCACATTGTTTACGACCAATTTTATAGTTAATGCCTGAATTATTGGTAGTACTATTCTTTATTATGACATTTTTCACAATATTATCATATGAAAATACTATATTAATGTTCAAAAGTGTAAGTACATTAGCAATGCCTAAAAATCGTGGTAAAAATGGAAGTACTAAACTATTGTTCGACAAAGTGCGAGGGTTATTATTATTCACACGATAGAATGTTTGTTTTGCCTTGATAAGGCGCGATTCCAAAAAAGCAAATGGGTAACACAAATCGCTTCCAATATTGATGAGTTTTTCTAACTCAGCATCCATGTACTTCGAACTGGCGATCCGAAGAGCACGGAGAAACAATGAAGAAAATATGGCTTTCTTGATTGGGGTGTCGTGTCCAGAGTAAAAGTGTCATTTTATCAAGATTGGAACATATTATCATACCAATGATAATTCACAGACCTGCGATGGTTTTGTTGTAATTGTGCACGCTGATTCCGAAAATAATATTAATTTTTCGCCATCATGTACAGATTTTTCACAAAATGTCATATTTCATATTACATATGTAAGGAAATTTCATTAAACTTTACTAAATTAAATTTTGACTAAAAACTACTGCCTATAAATGCTTCCACATCAGAAGTGACGTCATAGCTTCTTCTAGAACATTCGAGAAACGCACCGCTAGTATATAAGTGATTGACAAGCCACGAGATGAATCACTTTCTAGTGCGTGCGAGGTTAGTTCTTTATTATTCAAAGGTGCGCGGTGACTATATTTCTCTCGAAATTTGTTTATTTGTCGCTATGGCAACCAGAGGGTGTGTAAATAACCCAAACATTTTCTGTTATATTTGTAGAAAATTTACTGTGAAAAAACAAAGGCGAGATATTACAGACTTCGTCAAGAAAGCATACTATGCGTACTTCGGAATGAAACTTGGGGATCAAGACAAATCGTGGGCTCCACATAAAGTTTGCAATGTTTGTGTTGAACAACTTAGACTGTGGAGTAAAGGTAAAAAGGATTCTTTTCCTTTTGGGATTCCAATGGTCTGGCGTGAGCCTAGAAATCACAACAATGACTGCTATCAGTGGCGGTCCTAGCTTACATGACGCCCTGGGCGAACCTCATTCAGCGCCCCCCCCCCCCCTGTTCGCCAACACACACACATTCGAATCCCCCCAAAATAAAGGACAGACATAACTCTTTCACAAAATAACTTTTTATTGGACTAATTGTTGGAACTTCAGAACCAAAACAAAGACTCAAATTTCTGAATTTTACAAATCCTTCATCACGTAAATAGAATAACTCACTTAAGAGAATGTAATTATGATACTATGAACAGGAAAAATACAAATTAAATTGCACAACTGCCATAAATAAACTAGAGAATCAAATTTCTAAATTGTACAAATGCTCTATCACATAAATAGAATAAGACACTTAAGAGAGAGTAATTATTATGCTACACTTTGAACAAGAAACAAAATAAATTGCACCACAGCACAACTGCCATCTAAAGCCTGACTCTTCTTACCTTCCTTGATGCAAAGTCATGAATTAAATCATCATATGAAATCTGCTCAGCAATTGTATGATTTATACTGATGATGGCCAGACCGGTAAGGCGTTCCTGTGACATAGTTGACCTCAGGTAGGATTTGATGAGCTTCAGCTTTGAAAAGCTCCTCTCTGCTTCAGCAACAGTGACTGGAAGAGTAAGACCAATTCTGAGAGCAGTCCACAAATTTGGATATATTTCAGAGAGCTCCCTTTCATGGATAAATGTCAGCAGTTCAAGCAAGGATATGGTCTTTGATGGCAAGTCAGGCAAGTTCTTCAGCTCCTGTGCAAGCTCTCTGCCATCCAAGTCAGATTGTCCCTTAAAGTGTAGTGTAGTACTAAGGTTCACACATTGTTCTGTCAGCTCCTCAAATGTGAGATTTTGGAAATGTGTCAGCACTCCAAACTTCTCTCCCACAATTTCCAACTTGGAAAATCTTTCCTGAATGGCTGATGTTGCAGCATCAACCACTGCATTGAAAAATGTCACCTCCAGCTTCTTCAAAGCATCATTCAAGGGCTCATCAGATGCTTCATAGGAGAAGTGCCGCTTTGTGGACCTCAGCCGTTTTTGTTTTAACACAGCCTCCACATTCATTTGTTCACAGATATCTGTGGCTGCCATTTGTGCAGCCACAAAACCTGTTGCCCTGTAATTGCGGAGACCTCTCTCTGTTTTTTTTAGGAGATTTACTGCAACATCAACGTGCATGCTAGGAGACTGCATCTGCTTGCTCACATGCTGAATTTGGCACAACAGGTCATGCCACACCACTGAACAAATGGCGAAGCGGTATGACCCAACCTCCTCTGACAGAGATTGAGCCTCGACCTTTATTACAGAGTCTTTGGTGTGGTCCCTCACCTCGATCAGTGCATCTCTCACTGCAGCTGCCTGATATCTCAGGGGCTCCACACTCTTGATCTTGCTTTCCCACCTTGTATCAGACCACATCTTCAATGTGATGTTCACATGTTTTTTCAAAATGGCCCATCGTTGTGTGGAGGCTGAAAACAAGTTGTAAAGCTTCTGCAAGATGCCAAAGTAACTTGTGGCATCAATAGATCCCTTAGCAGCATCGGCCACAAGCAAATTCAGAGAATGAGCCCCACATGGAACAAACAGAGCTCTGGGATTAATTTCTAGGAGCCTGGATTGAACACCCTTGTTTTTTCCCCTCATGTTGGCCCCGTTGTCGTATGATTGTCCTCTACAGTCCATGAAAGGAACTTTTAGCTCCTCCAGTCTCTTCAGAATCAGAGATGCCAAATGTTGACCAGTGGACTCCTCTGCCTCCAAAAACCCCATGAAATGTTCCTTTATATGGGGCTTCCCCTCCAGTGACACAACCCGAATCACAACTGACAACTGTTCAGTGTGGCTGATATCTGGAGTGCAATCTAGAATTATTGAAAAAAACTTTGATTGTTTGATGTCGCTCACCATTGCTGAAATGGTCTTGCTGCTCGACAAATCAATGAGTTCGTTTTGTATGTGGTGGCCGAGGTAGCTGGTGTGACTGGAGGTCCCTTTTTGGACACGGTTAATGTGCTCTTGCATTATAGGATCAAATTGTGCCATCAGTTCAACTTCTTTCAGAAAATTGCCATTTGATGGTGAGAACAATTTTTCTGTATGTCCCCTTAGTGCCAAATTCCTAACTGCCAGAGAATGCACAATAGCAGTGAGACGTGTCAGCACCGCTCTCCATCTCAACTTCTCAGCCTCTAGAAGTGCCATCTCCTGCTTGTCAATGGTCTCCCCCTTTCTCATCCTCACTGCCAGTTCTTTCCAGATTTTCATAGAATTTAGGTGTTCTGAACTGTTGTCATGTGATGTGAGCAATGAGCTTGCATGCTTCCAGTCCGAGAGTCCCAAACTTGTTAAATTTATTTTCCTCTTGGAAAATAATGTACAACAGAAACAGAAAAGGCTGTTGTTTTTTAAGGAATAGACCAACCAACTTCTGCTTATATTTTCCCCACTAACCAATGACTTCCTGAAGTATTGATGGTGGAAACTTCTTCCGTCACTGTCGTTTCTAGGGAATACAAAGTCAGATGGTACTTGACTTGGTCCCCTGGAAACCAGTTGTGTCCGAATTCTCTCAGTCAGAACTGAAGGCCAGTTAGCAGGGTCGGTAGACAGAGACTCATCCTCAGGAGGCGATTCTGCTCCAGGCATTTCTAATAGAAAGAACAAGAGCATTACTCATTAGTATACACACCTAAGTTAGATAACACATTATTCACAGCACTTTGTTATGGTGGTGGTGTTATGGAATTATGGTGGTGAAACACCACACATACCCAGTAACCCAGACCCAGTGATAATAACATTATAATTTATAACTGTTTGCAAAATGCTTTGCAGGGATGCACACACACGCACACACTCACAGACATATGTGCACACAAACTCACCTGAAGAGTCCTGCCGGGGAGAAGTAGAAGCAAATGGGTCTTCATCCTCAGGATCAGACTGCATTTGTGGAGACATATGTGAGGCTGAGGAGGTAGATGGCTCCTCAGCCTCAATAATGGCAGAAGTAGACGGTTTCTCATCCTGGCTAGTGGCAGAGGGTGTTCCAAAATATTTCAAAAGTGCCCCTGCAAATAGTAAAATAGAACATAACAGACCAATGCATGAATAGGCTAGTACAATTAATTTAACATGTTATTAAGCACAATTTATTAAACTTTTAGAATAGGAAACAAATGAATAATACAACCTCCTTGGTTAATGGCTAATTATATACATAATAGTACACTTCAAATGACTCAGAAAGCTATATCACAAAATAGCAGTGCAATATAGCAGTGAAGAGTAGATGACATAGCTCTATACCTTTATCTTTTGCTCGTTTCTCCTCTTCTTCTTTCCTCTTTTTTCTAAACTGAGCACCTGATAGCTTTGACCTCTTCTTATCCATTTGCGGGTATTTGACAGACCTTAGTGGCTTAGTGTGAAGATTCGTTCTGTAATAAATAATATACATTTCACTATTTAACCAAACCCAGAAAAATAACATTACATATGTTAAAGTATGGGCCTTTATTCCCAATAATATTAATCTGGAAGCATTTTGCATTGTTTAGGTCTTTTATGGGAAGGTTTATGGAAAATGCAATAGATGGTTTTTTATTAATAAAATATATTTATTGATCTTTTATTGTTTATTTTATTTTTATTTTTTATTTTTATTTATTTCTTTATTTATTTATTCTTATTTTTATTTTTATTTTTTTTGCAGGCGCTCATGCCGCCCCTCCACAAATGCCGCCCTGTGCGGCTGCCCATATGAGGAACCGCCACTGACTGCTATTGTTGTCCATGTAACGTGCAATGGTACAATACTAAAAATAAAAAGGAAATTTCTTATCCAAATACACTTGATATATCTTCATCTGATTCGGTGTCAACCCCAATTGTTTAAACAAAGTGAACTTAATGATTTGGTAAGAGATTTGTGTCTCCTAAAGGATTCTTCAGAGATTTTGGAATCCAGACTTCGTGCAAAGAACTTGTTTTCTCCCGAGACGTCATTTTACTGGTACAGAAGTTGAGAAAAAGAATTAATCCAATATATTTCTCAAGAAAATTCACTGGTATATTGCAACAATGTTTCGGAACTAATACTTAAGCTAGGTGCTGCAGTCTATGACCAAAATGAGTGGAGACTTTTCATTGATTCCCCGAAAAGAAATCTAAAAGGCGTCCTCCTTCACAACAGTAACTTATATGCATTGTTTCAGTGGTTCATTCGGTTCACTTGAAGGAAACGTACGAAAATCTTGAGCTTCTTCTGGCTAAGGTTGAATACAAAGAACACGGTTGGCTACTTTGTGGAGACTTAAAAGTGATTTTTATATTGTTAGGTCAACAACCAGGTTATACGAAGTTTCCATGTTTTTGTGTGAATGGGATAGCCGAGCAAGGACTCAGCACTGATAAAAAAAGGAATGGCCACTCAGTCAACCTGACACCTGGTTCTAAAAACATTCAACGTGAAAGTTTCGTTGACACGAAGAAAGTCCTTTTACCTCCGCTTCGCATAAAATTGGGCTTGATGAAGCAATTTGTTATGCCCTTGGACGAAGATGGAGTGTGTTTTAAGTATCTGTGTGGTAAATTCCCAACTCTTTCGGAAGCAAACTCGAAAGAAGGAATTTTCGTTGGACCCAGATTAGAAAACTGACTTTGGATGAACACTTTGAAAAAACAATCAACAATCTTGAAAAAGAAGCGTGGATTGCTTTTAAAGATGTTATCAGCAAATTTCTGGGAACAACAAGGACCCAACTTACCAAAATATTGTGAACAACATGCTAAACAAGTTCAAAGAGTTGGGTTGCAATAAGAGTTTAAAATTACATTTTTTACAATTCACACTTGGATTACTTCCCTAAGAATCTCGGAGCACTCAGCGAAGAACAAGGAGAACGGTTTCACCAAGACATCAAAGAAATGGAGAAGAGATATCAGGGAAGGTGGGACATCAGTATGATGGCTGATTACTGCTGGATGTTGAAACGGGATACTCCAGAATTAGTACATAAAAGAAAAGTAACAGCCGTACATTCGAGACTAAACGGCATAGATCTCACAAGAAAACTCAGGACAAAGATGAATATGTAAGTGACGTTAATAGTCTTCTTTCTTTTTAAAGTTGTTTGCATTTGTAATTAGTATAACAAAACGAAATAGGTTACTAATGTAAATTGAAACAAATAATATTTATTTATGTTATTTGTTCCCTTACAGTTTGCACAAAATCCTTACGTGATAGAAAAAAATGGACACCTTATTCGAAATCAGCGTAGTTGAATTATAGAAAATCAGTTATTAGTAAGAAAACAACTCTTACAAAGTTCTCATTCGCAGACCTGTGTAATGAATACTTTGTAAGTTATGTAACCGAAACATTAATTTAGGGATAAGGGTTCCGCAGACGAAATAAAAGTTTTTTCAGGTAACACATCATAGAACTCGATGCTTTTCATTGCTATGCAAGTAATTTTCTTCCGTTGTCACATAATCGGGTTCCGGACGCCCACCGTTCATCGTCTCCGTTCAGGTTTTCTCCGGTCACCACTGAAATTGATTCTTTGCAGGATCTGGCCTATGAGCTCCGATAAAGTACCGAAGTTCCTATGATTGAAACTGAGAAACACGTGTTTGTAGCATATATATATATTAGTCTATCCATACTATAAAAAGGCAGTCCTGTCCGTCCGTCTGTCTGTTGATACCATGTGTTTACCATTAAGCGATTCTGAACATAGAAATAAATGTGCTTTGCTTTGTTTCAACTGTTTACTGTAGCGCCTAATTAACCGCCAATTACTGAGGGTTCATTTATTCCGTGAATAAAACTATTAAAAGAACACAGCAATGAAAATCTTGAACTTCACATCCGAACCCACTGTATCAAGATTTGTGAAGCTTAAGATTTTCATGGCTGCGTTCTTTTCACTATTTTTATGACCAAATAATTGACTCGCCAGCACCGCAGGTGTAACTAAATGGGCCCGTAGGGCCCACTTTGGCTATTGTCAGGGCCGGCGAGAGCTGCCCCGGGTCCCGGGGAAGGATTGGTATATGGGCCCCCCTGTTTACTCGGTATTTTATTATGAATGTTTTTTTGTGTACATAACGAGCAAATTGATTATATGTCCAAGTCCCTATTCAAAACCTACAGTATGATAATCTATACTATAATAAGAGAGCTGTCCGTCTGTCCGTCTGTCTGTCCGTCTGTCCGTCACACTTTCAGAAATTGTGAGAAAAAAATTCAGAAATTGTAAAAAAAATTCAGAAATTGTATTACGGGCGGCAATGTGAAGCTCAAGATTTTCATGACTGTGTTCTTTTCTGTAGTTTAGCAATGGGGGAAGGGTGGGGTGGGGTAATGGGGAGTGGGTTAGCCCCCAAGTTGTATGAATGGGGGTGAGGAGATTTTGGGAGATACCAGATTCAGAAATGTTGACACAACGTGAAGCTCAAAATTTTCACGGCTGGGTTCTTTTTTTGTAGTTTAGCCTGTCTAACCGTCAGCGAAGCGGCGGGAACTGTACTAGTCTCTATAAAATGTGTATCTTCATTAATTATATTTCCTCTCTCTTATTTAATCAATTGCTTTATTAATATTTTTAGATTTTATCCCCCCTCTTTCCGAGCTCCGGGGATTCAACCCGGCTTCCCCGCCCCTCGGTGGCCCTGCCTATTGATATGAAATAGTCGCCCCGACCAGTGTTCGAACCTATCACTTCTTGAGTAAAAGGTTAGGGCGCTAGCCACTACACTACAACAGAACAAAAGTTAATACAACCTGTCATATATTTAAACAACCAAGGAAACGCATAACTCTTTCGCGTCCAGAGGCATTTTACGTGTAAACCCTTCCACATTCGAGGTAATAACCAGTAATTCATTCAAAATATCTGGTACCATAAATGGAACAATCGAGCCTGTGGCTCCAATCTTTAAAAAAGGAAATAGAAACTTGGCAAAAAACTACAGACCCATCAGTCTCACCTCCATTATTTGCAAATTACTCGAAAGTAGCATTAGAGGTAAAGTTACTGAGTTCCTTGAAGAGTGCAACCTTATAAATGATAGCCAGCGTGGCTTTCGAAATGGAAGGTCCTGTCTAACTAACTTGATTGAATTTTATGATGGAGTCCTATTGCATTTGGACAATAAAGAGTCAGTAGATGTAGTATACTTAGATTTTGCAAAGGCATTTCATACTGTTCCTCATGCAAGATTGTTTGTAAAAGTTAGAGCCCATGGTACAAGAGGTCATATAGCTGACTGGATAGAAGAATGGCTGAGAAACAGAAAACAGAGTTCATCTAAATGGAAATAAGTCTACTTGGAGACCCGTATTGAGCGGAGTCCCACAGGGGTCTGTGCTGGACCTCTGCTTTTTGTTGTCTATATAAATGATCTAGAGAAGGGCCTATCATGTAAAACCTCAAAATTTGCTGATGATACAAAATTAGGCCATAATGTTAAGTCAGTAGCAGAAGCAATGACAATACAAAAAGACTTAGACAGAGTAACAGCCTGGGCAGATAAGTGGGAGATGAAATTTAA
The DNA here is from genome assembly GCA_023014485.1 of Bathynomus jamesi. Taxonomy (NCBI): domain Eukaryota; kingdom Metazoa; phylum Arthropoda; class Malacostraca; order Isopoda; family Cirolanidae; genus Bathynomus; species Bathynomus jamesi. Next base: position 543,509 of record JAJOZX010002861.1, read on the forward strand.
TGTTGATAAGTGCAAAGTTATGCATATTGGGCCAAAAAAATCCAGAATTTGAATACAATATGAATGGAATTTGGATTAAAAATGATGATAAAGAGAAAGACTTGGGTGTCACTGTAACTAATGAACTTAAACCCTCAAATCATTGTACGGTAATCAGAAATAAAGCAAATGCTAGACTCGATCTCATGCACACACACATTGAATACAAATCACCCAATATTATAAAGCAACTATACATTTCATATGTGAGACCCCTCCTCGAATACTGCATTCAATTTAATAGTCCCTATTTGATACAAGATATTGAAAAACTGGAAAAAGTACAGAAACGAGCAACAAGAATGATCCCATCTCTAAGACAATTGACAAAAAGGAAAGACTGGCATATCTAAGTATGTTCTCATTAAAAAGGAGGAGGTTAAGGGGTGATATGATAGAGGTGTATAAAATGATAAAAGGGTTGGATAAGATAGATTTTGAGTCTCTTTTCATTAAAGATCACAATAACTAGACTAGAGGTCATAGTATGAAATTATTTAAGCCAAGATGTAGAACAAATTTAAGAAAACATAGTTTTACAAACAGAGTAATTAAGTTTTGGAACAGTCTGACAGAAGTGGTGACTTCAGATACACTTGATTCTTTGAAAAGAAGGTTGGATAGTTTGATGTCTGCAAGGGACATCTGGTGATGGTGTTTAGGCCCATTTTTATTGCGTGAATGGTACTAGTTTATTTCATATATATTATGTACATTTTGGTGATAGATCCTGCAGCTCAACACAGGTGTTGTGGGATATAGGGAGGTAGCATCTTGGGTTAGGGGATACTGTCTGTCCTTACACACCCCATTTAAAGAGATTCCTCTGCTGAGCGGTGCCCCCAAAGTACTGTGAGGTATTGAAAAACTCATGATCTTAACTTGCCCCACAAACACCTTTAAATATGAGACCCAAAATGGGTGCACATACATTTCTACATTACTGTACAGTCTTTACAGCCACACCTACACTTTTCCTCCTAAGTATATATATTGTAATGTATATGGTTGTAAATTGTGACTTGGTCCGCAATTGACATGGACCGTGACTTATTTTTGGTTGGCAAGGTACTGGTATTGATGGGTACCGTAATGAAATTGACTGGATTCTTTGGATCTGATATATTTGCATGTCCGTTATAAATAGATATAGAGTGTAACATATTTGTGGATAGTAGCCTATTATGACTGATCCTCTGGATCCAGAGATTCTATCTTTAGTTTGAAATTGATAATTAATTAGTTTTAAATTGATAATTAATTAGTTTTGTAAAAATTGGTTGTTGCCAATGTACAGGCAGTTTTTACATAGTGGAGCCACCTCGATGGGCCGAAGTGGCCCCTAGTGTGCCCACTATAAAAATTTCTTATGTTCTTATGATGTTTCATATACATATATCGGGTGATTTTTTAAACATATGACACTTTAAAAGTGAATTAGTTCCCTAGTGTAAAACGTACTCTGTGATATTCTCTCAGCTCATTAACTCTTTGCTGACGAACAACAAAATTTTGCAGTAATCTGGACAGAGTATCTGTTGAAGTCTTGAGAAATTTCTTGTTCAAATGATGCTTTCAGTTCTTATATTGTGTGTGGATTCTACTTAAAAATACTATCTTTTAATTAACTCCACACATAAACGTTTCAGGGGTTTAGATCTGATGTTGGTGGCCATAATATTCCTTCGTCATAAACCGCAGGAAATCTGTTGGACACACTCTTCCGTCGAAAGTAACGTGTAAGTATTGTAAGCTGAGAGGATATTACATAGAGCATGTTTTGCACCACGGGACTAATTCACAATATTTAGAAAAGGTACAGTAAAAATTATGTTAGGTTAGGCTAGTTAAGGTCAAGTCAGGTTAGGTAAAGTTAAGACAAATTAAGCTTGATTAGATCATTTTGTTTCGTTGTCTTTGTATGTGCAGATCGAAATTTTTTGTCGATAAATTTTTCATTTGAGAAAGATTTGTCAACGATTCGAGAATTTTGTTCGTCGGTCAAAAGTTTTGTTTTTCAAAAGGTCACAGTGACGTCGGAAGATTTTTCTGTGAAGTGATGGAAATATGGCTCTTTATGTGATTTTTTTTACTGTCCATCCTCACCCCTTTTGAAATAAATCAACAATCTTAATACTAAGTCAAACACCAAGCAAATAGCTTTAAAGAAATTACAGAACTTAAAAGGAAGAGTTTGGGAGATAAATTCATAAAATTGTTAATGAATAAGAAATATGTTAATGAAATTTTTTAACGTACCTAGTGCCAATTCATCTATGATACTTTGTCTTTGAGCAGCTGTTGTTAAGAGTTTATTGCTGACCAAATCCATTCCCAGTGTCTGACAGTAACTTCTAGCTTCTTTCCAAGTTAGAGGGTTTCCGTTTTTAAGAACACAGCCGTACCATTTGTAGCCATTGTTCAGGTATGTTGCGCACGGAAAATCTGTTAAAATGTTAAAATCACGAAATTAATAGTAGAAGATGACAAATTCAGTTTATTCTATGTACGTCATGCAACAAAGTTCGTTCCCTTACCTCCTTTTTTAAAATGCGTCTTACACTTTACGGGAGCTCGCATTCCATTGATATTTTCGGAAGGCTCTCTCAGCAATTCTGTCATTAGACACTGACCATTTTCATAACAATACAAATGAGCCGAGTCTTCTCGTGTGGCAAAGATTGCACAAACAATTTCAGAAGGGGCGAATATTTTCTTAATATGGTCAGGTTCAACTTCCAGAAGAGACTGGTTGACGTAAACTGAAGACCAGGTTGTTGAGACTAATCCAACAGCAAGTTGGATAAAATGCAATAAAACTGCACACAAGAAATGTTGAAGCATGTTTCCTTGGGTCTCTTAACAGTCTACAAGAAAGAGACGATAAAAATAAGCCACATTGGGGGAAAGGTTTATGAGTAAAGTTGATGTGAATTATAAATACTAGCAAAAGTGGGCCCTATGGGCCCGTTTAGCTATTGCCGATTAATTAGTACACTACTAGTTTAAAATGGAAACACGCTTTTATAAATAGCGTTTAAGGGAAGAAGGTTCATGTGATGGACACAAACCTCTTGATCTCATTACTAAAAAAAGTATTGGGATTTTCACATATACCAGTCCCCTTCACACACACATATATATATATATATATATATATATATATATATATATATATATATATATATATATATAGTGAAAACCACGAAAGAAAAAGGAAACAGAATGGTGCTCAAGCACTTTCGTCTAATGACATACTCAGGAACACTGAAATAAATAACCAATTCAAGACTATATATAGGTCACAATAAATAAATAAATAAAAATATATGAAAATTGTTGGAGGAGCATAAAAATTCCCTTTTCGTTCTTATTTTCATCATAAATATTATTCACGTGTTACTTTCGTGAAATTATATATGTATAGAAACGACGACGTAAGTATAGAGGAGCGTTCTGCACACGAGGAAGAGAAATAACGAACAAATGAAAAATGAGGTGAACCGCCCGGAATCGAACCCAGGATCTTCCGATTGCGGTCAGATGCGCTATCCATTACACCACGGGCCTCGATCAGTCATAAGTCGAAATTCTCCTACATAGGGCAGAAACCAATGCCTGAGAGGGCACCCTCAAATCGTTTTCATTTGTTCGTTATTTCTCTTCCTCGTGTGCAGAACGCTCCTCTATACTTTCGTCGTTTTTATGCATTAATATACTGCGTGGTCATTGCAGTTAAATGTACATATTCACGATTTGCGAGGGTGCCCTCTCAGGGCATGGTTTTCTGCCCTATGTAGGAGAATTTCGACTTATGACTGATCGAGGCCGTGGTGTAATGGATAGCGCATCTGACCGGCAATCGGAAGATCCTGGGTTCGATTCCCGGGCGGTTCACCTCATTTTTCATTTGTTCGTTATTTCTCTTCCTCGTGTGCAGAACGCTCCTCTATACTTACGTCGTTTCTATACATTAATATACTGCGTGGTAATTGCAGTTATATATATATATATAACTTGCCTTGAATTAAGTAGAGGTTATTTCAGTATTTTTACTTAATTAAATTACAAAGAATGACGGGTTTCAAAAACGAACCAAATCCAACGAATTGCAGCGAGTGTCTGACATCTCTGAATACACACGAATTTAGGCTAGTTCATTCTTTTGTTTGGAGTTGCATCCACTAGTAACGTTCTATGTTTATAGCGACTATTATTGATCCGTTTATGCCCATCTCTTCATACTGTCACTGTAATCGGATCACAACGCTTTCATGAACTAAATATTTTTATAAATCTATTCATCGCTTCTACAGTATATAGAAATATAGGCATTTTTTATTTAATTATAGGCCTCTATATATTTAAAGAAAAAAAATTAGGATATCTTTGGGAGTAATTCCGAATGTAGGGTTTACAAACTTTGAAGAACCTTTTTTTTAAAGAATTAAGTTTCTTATCCCATAACAGGGAGTGAGTAAGTTTGAAAACAAATATGCAGAAAAAAGTTGAAAGAATTCAGAGGCCTATCTTCTTTATGTTCAACTTCATTCTTCTTTTAACACAACAAAACAGTATGAAACGGGTAATTTACTATACGAAAAGACTGGAATTTCGTTTTTATTACCTCTGTCTAAATCTACTGACTTTAACGTCGTATTCAATAAACGAAAGTATTGATTAACAATTCAAAAAATTATTAATATTTTCAATATCTTCAAGACATTAATTGAAAGAGAAACTAAATAATTCGTCTCATACGAACCAATAGGTAAATCCATCAAAAAAATAATTATATATATATATAAAATATGATTAAACTGATAGACTTTGATTTTAAATCCAAACTATTTGAATTAAGTTTACGATACGCTGTGATTATATATATATATACACACACACCAGTATATACATAATGACTACATATCAAAAACCTATTAAAAGAAGATTGGAAATAAAATCGAAATGTGTCGGTTTAATTAAAGCATTTCCAAATCGGTGATTATAATTAAGATCATAACGTCGTAGTAATTCTGTACCTTGGTCTTTCTTCGTACGAAGTCAAGCTGGTGCCGTCACCTCTTGCCTGGGCTGGTAGAGGAGCGAGTTACTCTCTCGCGATCTCCATCGCATATAGCCAGGCACACCCGGCTCATCTGGTACCCTCCTGAGCTAGTCGTCTAGTTTTCTTTTTGAAGAATTCCACGTTAACACCAGTAATGTTCCTGATCTCCTTCGGAAGCTGGTTGAATACTTTGGTTTCCTGACAACCAAGTAATTTTCTTTTATAGTTAAGGGTGTTTTTTTTGTCGAGCCCTTAGTGGGGAACACTAAACATTCTACTTTTCCTATTTCCAGTGATTGGTTGGTTATTGGGTTCCGTTTGAGGTTGGTACCAGTTTTTCTATTATTTTCCGCATGTAAATGATAGTGTATCTCTCTCTCTCTCCTTCTTTTCAGTGAATACACGTTTGATTTACGGTTTTTCCCAGTAGTTGAGTTCTTTGCAGCCATCAATCTTAGGTGTGACATTTCATTGAATTTCTTCCAGTTTATTAATTTTTTCTCTTTCATATGGGAGCGTTAAGACAGCAGTAGTCAAGTTTCGGTACGAACAGTGTTTTGAGCAGGGAAATTATTATTTTCTTGTCCCTTCTTTTAAAGGTTCTCAGTACCTGTCTCGCACCTCTTGTTTATCCCTATCTGATTTTGCGTTTCAAATTTCGCATCGTCGGTCATTCTAACCCCTAAATTTGTTGCTTTCTTGCTTCTGTGGGGCCGCGCAGTTAATTTTCCGCATTTATATTATTTTTATATTAGTTACCGACAAACCAATTTTGCGCGTACCAAATTGTATATGTTTTATCATTGTGTAATTTTAAGAATCATATATAATCTTTATAAATAAGTATTGTACATAAATTTTTATATATATATATTTAATTAATTCAGCTGTATATAAAATAACAAAATCTTTTGTAAAATAACCTTAGCCAACCAAGAACTCAAAAAACTCTGAAAATGACCGGCTTTTCCTTCAAGACGCCAACCCCCCAAACGACAGGGAGAGAAGAGGACACGAGAGGCCCCTAAAAGAGATACCTAACAAAGCGATAGCTTGCCTCTCGTATCCTTCATTCTTCCCGGCTACTACAAGTACAAAAGGAACCAGCTACAATTGGTGACCCGGAGTGACCCGAAGCAGCAGCGGAAGCAGCATCCTTCAGTCGCCGGGCGGAACAAACCGAAGCCCGCCTCTTCGCCGCCACCCGTAGTAGCCGGTCGGAACCAAAGCAGCAGCAGACCCGAATTACATTCCCGCAAGATGGAATCTGTTGAATCAGGAGTGCACCATGTCACCATCAAGCCACCCACATTTTTTTGAAGCGTCGGCCGCAGGATGGTTCTCCATCATGGAGGCACAATTCCACATTTCCAGAATAACATCCGAAGAGACCAAATTTTTCCATGTTCTAGCCTCGTTACCCCCCGAAGTCGTCTCACGAATTTCAGCAGCAACTCTCTCCAACAAGTCGTACACCGATTTAAAAGAAGAAATCGTGAGTCATTACGAAAAGACGAAGCCAGAACTCTTCGAACAACTCATCTCCAACACTCCTCTCACTGGAAAGCCCTCCCAATTCCTTCAAGATATCCACCAAACGGCACTGAAGGTGGGCGTCAGCGATGATTTGGTGAAGCATAAATTCATCCAGGCGCTCCCATCCTCAATAGCGCCCGTCGTAGCAGCACAAAAGGAGCTGACGCTAACTCAACTCGGCAAACTAGCGATGAGTTAATACCGTTCGCTCAACAAAGCTGCTACGCGGCGCCAACGTCAACTCGAGCCAATACAAGCCCAAGAACGAATATCCCATCGGCCTAAAACCCTTCAGCGAGAATCAGCGGCCTGGTGTGCCGCGCGCACCTTTATTATGGCCCCAAGCAAGGACCTGCAGGCCATGGTGCAAGTGGCCAAATAAAGATGACGCCAAGCTGCTCCCCTCGTCACGCCCAAATTCAAGATCTTCCTCACCATCAAGAGAAACGTCGGAAACTAGATAAGCAGGCTGTGATTAACGCGACGTCCGGCCTGCCGCTGATCTCAGTCGCAGCTCGCATCGCCAGTCTGAAGGTCAATTTTATCATTGACACAGGAGCGAGCATCTCAATTTACCACCAACTTGTGTCAATGATTGTCAACTCCCACCAACCGCAGTAAAGATTTCCACCGCAAACGGTCAGCCGCTCGAAATATTCGGAGAAGTAACACTGGACATATCAATTCCTAAATTACGAAGAATATCAGGTGGCCATTCGTCGTCGCCAAGTCTCCAGTCCACTTCTCGGCGCCGATTTTCTATCCCATTATGACATCCTTGTGGACTGCAAGCATGGCATTTTGAAGGATAGAGCAACAACTCTTCAAGCCACTACTAAACCTGTGCAATCCAAAGACCTTCACCTCATCAATATTAACCCTACCGACAAATTACCTCAAGAAATCAGGAACCTGCTTGACAAGTACTCCTCACTACTGAAACCAGCTCAACCGCAGAAAGTTTCCACCAACACTGTCAAGCATACCATCGACACTGGCAGCGCACCACCAGTGTTTGCAAGCCCTCGACGTCTTCCACCCGATAAATTATCCTCAGCTAAGGCTACTTTCAACAACTTACTTCAAGATGGAATTATAGAACCCTCAAAATCACCATGGGCCTCACCGTTACACCTCGTTCCGAAGAAGATACCAGGCGAATGGCGGGCGTGTGGTGATTATAGAAGCCTAAACGCTGTCACGAAACCGGACAGATATCCACTTCCTCATATAAGAAGTCTGTCAACATCTCTGCACGGAAAATCATGCTTTAGCAAAATCGATCTAGTCAGAGCATATCACCAAATTCCAGTCCACCCAGAAGATATCGAGAAAACGGCTATAACAACTCCATTTGGTTTATTTCAGTATTTATACATGCCATTTGGTTTAAGAAACGCCCCTGCAACATTTCAACGCTTCATGGATACAATTTTCAGAGGAGTTGACTGCGTATTTGTGTATCTCGACGATATTTTAGTCCATTCAAATAACGCAGTTGACCATTTGAAAGACTTAGAACGCGTATTCAAGATCCTTCAAGAACACAATTTAAGAATTTCCTTAGAAAAATGCATATTTCAGCAATCCAAAATTGAATTTCTGGGTCATGAAGTTTCCCCAGCAGGCATTCGTCCTCCTGTAAACAAAGTCTCCGAAATTCAAGATATTCCCCAACCGCAAGATTACCAAAGCCTCAGAAGATTCCTAGGAATGACGGGATTCTATCGCCATATGATACCCCGTTACGCCGATTTAGTCTCACCTTTAAGTGAAATCGTCAGAACTCAAGTCAAAAGCAAAAGTCTACAGTGGAACGACGAAGCAATTCAAGCCTTTCAAGATGTCAAGGATGCACTACGGAACGCCGTTACGCTTTGTCATCCTCTTCCATCAAGCTCAATCCTTCATTTAGTTACGGACTGCTCACAAATAGCAGCTGGAGCAGTTCTTCATCAAATAATCGACAGCACACCAGTTCCCATCGCCTTCTTTTCCAAGAAATTAACTACAACTCAGCAAGCGTACGCCGCATACGATAGAGAATTACTCGCAGCATACCTAGCCGTCCTGCATTTCCGTCAATTTTTAGAAGGTCGTCAAGTAATACTCTTCACGGATCACAAACCGATGGTTTCTGCCTACAAGAGTCCCTTACGAGCCAAGACAGACCGACAACAACGTCATTGGTCTGCCATCACGGAATACGTATGCGATGTAATACATATCTGTGGATCCGAAAACGTCGTAGCGGACTGCCTTTCACGCAACGTAAACGCAGTACATATCGACGCTTTCGATTTATCAGCAATCGCGGAATCTCAACAAAAAGATCAAGAAACGCAAGAATTTCTCCCACGTCTCAAGCCGTTCCCGTTTCCAGAAAATACAACTTTATATTGCGATACATCCACGCCATATCCCCGTCCTTTTGTTCCCAAGCAGCATCGATCTTCCATCTTCAATCAATTTCATAATATTTCTCATCCAGGCATCAAGCAATCACTTCGTATCATTAAATCAAGATACTTTTGGCCCTCAATGAATAAGGATATTCGAACTTGGTCCCGAAATTGTGAATCATGTCAATCCTCAAAAATTTCTCGCCATACAAAATCAGAAATAACCCCCTTCGATTTACCAAGTTCAAGATTTGAAACGGTACATATCGACATCGTCGGTCCCTTACCGCCAACCACTTTGCCCGGTCAAACATATCCTTCCCCATATAGATATCTCCTAACCTGCATCGATCGTGCCACAAGATGGATAGAAGCATATCCTCTGATTGATACTACAGCCACATCAATAGCACACGCATTTCTCGATGTATGGATTTCAAGATTTGGTGTACCACTGCAAGTCATAACGGACCGCGGATCCCAATTCGAATCCGAACTCTTTAGGGAACTCTCAGCTCTCATCGGATTTCACCGACTAAGAACTTTGTCGTATCGCCCTCAGACCAACGGAATAATTGAAAGATCTCATCGCACCATCAAGACAGCAATCATCGCTCGAAAACAAGATTGGCTCCCCGCTTTACCCATAGTTCTCCTTGGTTTACGCAGTCTCCCCAACGAATCGGGTTATTCACCGTTCACCACCGTCACCGGAACCACCCTATTATGCCCGAGGCCAATGATCGCCAATTCGTCGTCAAAATCCAATTCAAAATTCATCTCCGAATTAGCCAAGAAAATGACGCAAATCGATTTCGCCCAACTCTCTCAAGGAAACATTCACTCAGCCCCCAAATCATTCATTCCATCGGAACTCCACAAATCAAGCCACGTATGGGTACGCATCGACCGCGTTCGAAAACCATTCGAGGCACCATATCAAGGACCTTTCCGTGTTCTCGAACGCCACGATAAGTACTTCGTAATAGAAAAAACTAACGGATCATCAGAAGCCATTTCAATTAATCGTTTAAAACCGGCGTATATAGTTTCAGGTCCCACACAGGTACCGGGCGCACAATCGGACGACATCGGATCGGAGAAAAAGCACGCAAGGAAAAAGGACGATGGAGGACGCACCTCGGAGGTAGCAAATACAGACCTCAGGACGGGCGCGCAGGACAACGCAACAACCGGAAACGAGGCCGACCGAGGATCAACGCGAGCTGGACGAAGGATCCGATTCAAATCAAGACCCGAATATTTCTACTTTTGATATACGTGCTCCGCTTCTCGGGGTGGGCAGTAGTGTGGGGCCGCGCAGTTAATTTTCCGCATTTATATTATTTTTATATTAGTTACCGACAAACCAATTTTGCGCGTACCAAATTGTATATATTTTATCATTGTGTAATTTTAAGAATCATATATAATCTTTATAAATAAGTATTGTACATAAATTTATATATATATATATTTAATTAATTCAGCTGTATAAAATAACAAAATCTTCTGTAAAATAACCTCAGCCAACCAAGAACTCAATAAACTCTGAAAACGACCGGCTTTTCCTTCAAGACGCCAACCCCCCAAACGACAGGGAGAGAAGAGGACACGAGAGGCCCCTAAAAGAGATACCCAACAAAGCGATAGCTTGCCTCTCGTATCCTTCATTCTTCCGGCAACTACAAGTAGCACCAAGAAGGAACCAGCTACACTTCTCTGAATTTCCTGTCTGTTGTTAGTTTTAGCTTCCTCATTTCACCATGTTAAATTTGATGTTGTTGTCTTCTGATCATCTGTATATTTTGTTTGTATTCTCTTGTAGGACCTCCACCTCTTTTGCAATACTGATTTTTTTTGCTGATTTTTGTCTCGTCCACAAAGGATGTTACTATTCTGTTGTTGGTTACTTCATTATCTATGTCTGTTAATGATAATGAGCTGCATACATCCGATTCTGATGATATACCTTGGATTTACGACTTGCTGACGTTCTTTGAAGAAGTTTCCGCAGCCCTGGTCGATCCCCAAGTTAAACGTTTCCAGATTTACTGTGAAGAAATTGTTCGACACCCACTGGGAGTGTTGCATTGATAGTGTAAAAGTCCTTCGCTATAAGCGGAAAGAGATGCATAATCTTGCTGATTTTGTTGTTGCCAAGAGAGAAGGTGCCATGGACTGTGAGATTGCTGGAATCGTATCGTATTTTTAAGACTTTCACTTTATTCTCTGCGTCATCTTTTGGTACAACTTAAAATTACAGATCAATTGCACTCGCAAACTGCTTCAGAGTCCGAATGTCTCCATGTCGACGTTGAGAAGTGAAACATCAGCAGTGTTAAAGTTTCTGCAAGACGACAGCGAAAAGGGTTATGACTCGAATTCAATCGATCGATGGGATATATGAGAACAAATTTAGATTGAAATGGACATTCTCCGGGGAAAAACAAAGGGAAAAAAAAAGAAGACATTTCGATTATGAAAACGAAGTTGAAAATGCAGCAATGCCGGAGCAGAAGTTTCATCGAGAATTTAGTATCTTCTACACAGAACGCTCGACATCAGCAAAAGATTTTCCCGTCCCGTGAAGTACTATGATTTGTTTAGTTCTTAACGTAAAAGAATGAAGAAAATTGTGGACGGAAATGTTATTGGAGCGAAGTGCGGTCAGTTTGCATTGAAAATGATATGGCATTGGAAAATCCCTCCACTGCTCCAGCATTTTCAGTCTCTCTTGCTTCGTCTCCCAAGGACACTTGTCACTAGTGGGCGTATTTCCTACAGTATTGATATTTAACTTTAAATGGTGTGTATATATATATATTCTAATCCAAGAAAACGCTCCTTTGATGAATGACAATATTTGTAAGCTCCGCCCATCGTGCGCCACCTTGAATCTGGGAGTTCGTAGTCACTAGTCACCTAAAAAATGTGGTCACTTTTTCTTCAGCTTTGTTTCCGTAAGGTGTGTCTGCTTAGACTGCGATTCATTTTCTTTGAAATCTTAAATTTTAGTTCCTTCAGAATTTTTTTTTTTTGGCGAATTCCTCGTTTGAGGCCGTTGGAGTTTATACTTTATAACTCGAACCTTTTCATTGTAAAATTTCTTCACAACTTTAAATTTGGTTCAAATTTCTTAACTTAATTTTGAGAGCCACTGAGAGTGTACGGTCATGAACTTAGTGTCGTAACGTAACAGTGAGTATTTGCACAGTGAAGTTTGATAAGATTTGCAAATAGATTTGTTTAGGCTACTATTGCCAATAACTATCAACTACTTAATTTTAAAGATTAATTGCCCTATTGCGAACTTTGGATTCATTCTGCTCCTTATAGTTCCGAAATTAATTTGGGATCTAAACATAATTATATTTGTATATAACAAAAGCAAAAACAAACAAAAAACATCTTTATTGCGGATCATTCACAATTCATAGCCACTTAACCTAACATACAAGTACAATCTTACGTATTGTACACTGAACTTAATACAAAAATAAGGCCAACATAGCTACTTAACCTAGCATACTGGCATACTGTTTGATTAATTATCTGACAATTTTATGTACTGTATATTGTTATTACATGAGACATCAGTAACTGAAAGAGATAATTTGTATACGTAGAAGAAAATAAGGCTCGGTAAATCTCTAAGAGCGCTCCATTTTTCAATATTAAACATACTCATAAAACATATACCATTTGAAAGCTCACATTTTTCTGAGTCTAAAAATGAAGTAATCCAAAAGTATCAATAGCAAACAAAAAGTAACTAGGTTTAAATATAAAACCCTATACCGATCAATTTGTGATGCGTGATCTTTACGGGGGGCAAATAAAAAGTAACTAGGTTTAAATATAAAACCCTATACCGATCAATTTGTGATGCGTGATCTTTACGGGGGCTCTGTCCCCGTACCCCCGAGACCTAAATTATACAAATGATAATGTAATAACATATTCATGTTAGGTTAGGTTAGGTTAGCGTAACAATTACCAAAAATACCATCTTACAACACAGACTGAAGATTTATAACTTAGCCAACCTTTATAATGTAGTTAATGACGTCACGCGTCAAACAATTAATTAAATCGTTACTTTTTATTTGCTATTCATACTTTTGGATTACTACATTTTTAGACTCCGAAAAATGTGAGCTTTCAAATCGTATATGTTTTATGAGTGTATGTTTAATATTGAAAAATGCAGGGCTCCTAGAGATTATCCCAAGGCTCACCTGAAGATCAGGGCTCCCAGCCTTCTCTAGTTAGCCTTATAAGGCTAACTAACGAAAATATCACGACCTAATCTAACCAATCGTTAGGTCAACTGTACGCCCTTGATGATTGGTTAGGTCGTGATATTTTTGTTAGATAGCCTTCCAAAGCTAACTAAAGAAGGCTGGCGGCCCTGATCTAAAGGTGATCAGAAAATAATTGTAACTTAATGAAAAAAAATTGGAGAAATTATTAAAATAAAAAAGTTTAATAAAAATGCTGATGAATTATGGGAAGCTGAGAGTTGGGATATGATTTTGTGGAAACTATATTTTAAATTATTAATTAATTATACAACAAACAAAACATCTTTGTTGTGGATCATTCATAATCCATAGCCACTTAACCTACATACAAGTACAAACTTACGTATTATACACTGAACGTAATACAAATATAAGGCCAACATAGCCACTTAACCTAACATAAAAGTACATACAAATACAATCGGTACTTAACGTATTATCGGGACTACCAAACCGTTTATTATGTATTTTTGCTCTCGTCATTTTCATTTAAACTAACGAAAATATCACAACTTAACCTAACCAATCATCAAGGGCGTACAGTTAACCTAACTGGGCATTCAGTTGACCTAACCGGGCATTCAATTAACCTAACAGGTTAATATTGGTTATTTCACAAATATCTTCTGGTGTCCGATTAGATTAATTGAATGCCCAAAAATACATAATAAACAGTTTGGTAGTCCCGATAATACGTAAGTACCATACAATCTTATTATAACACAACTTAATATGAATATATATAATCTTTGCTACATTACAAAAATAAGGTATTGTAAACCAGCAGTTGTCTGAACCAAGACTGTCATATAGGTAAGAGGTCACAGTATCTGAAGACAGGACATTGCACAATAACACATTAGAGCTGTTTTGGACCCTACTAATGAAATTATATATATTCTTCCGGATTAACATTTGGCTGGTAGGTAGGTTACGCGTAGTAACCATAAAACTGGCACTGCACCATTTTGGTTCACTACATAGCATACGAAAAATATTATAAGCAACAGAGTTTATTCATAGCAGTTTTTGTATAGTTCCACCACAGCTGGAATGTATACAATGCAGTACAGTAAGTTCTAAAAAGATAAGTTTTAACTGATTCTGAACACACCAAATTTCCTTACTAGCATGTTACTGTGTACAATGTACATACAGCTTTTTACGTTGCCTCTCAATATCAAGTTCAACTCGTGAGTAATTACATGACTTAAGTATTTACACGTGTCTTTGACAGGTATTGCCTGACCATTCATTTCAAAAGATCCACATGATACATGTTTAATGTTTCAGTAGATTACACCTAAAAATCAAAATACAACTCTGCCCCATTATAGGTGATGTCATTTTCTATATCATATTGTTCACATATATCTAATAGTACTCTCAGCCGATGGGGAGAGGGTGAAAGAAGAACAAGGTTATCAGCATACGTTAAATGATTAATTTTTTCCTTTCAATGACACTGCCAGTACGTGCAGTTTTAGTTCATTGGTAAGGTCATCCATGTATATACAGAAAAGATAGGGCGATAATATACATCCTTGCCTAACGCCATTAGTCACCTTAAAACCTGATGATATAGTGCTTTTCCATCTTACAAACATGGTCTGCTCTGTATACCAGAATGCAAGTATCCTAAGTATATATTTAGGTACCCCTCGACACAAGAGTTTCTTGAAAAGTTTGTGATGGTTAACTCTATCAAATGCTTTTGATGCATCCAAAAAACAGGAATATACATTGCTGTTTGACATTTTGTACTTTAGGACGGCTTCCTTTAGCATATAAATACACATGTCAGTACCATGTTTCACTCTAAAGCCAAACTGATTGTCATAAGTCTGCAAGTAAGTACTTATCCTATCATAAATAACATATTCTAACACCTTAGAAAGTATACTGGCAAGTGCTGATAGCCTATAATTTTCTTATCACAGATACTAGCACCCTTATTTTTAACAACTGGCAACAATACAACTGACAAAATGGACTGTGGCAAGCACCCATGTATCATACAGCTTGTTAAACACATTGCAAGCATAGGTATTATACTAGGGCTACAACATTTTAAATGTTCTGCTTGTATGCCATCTAGGACACAACTTTTGTTATCATCTAACTTATGAATAGCCTTCCAGATTTCTGAGTCATTAATTAATAGCTCCTCGGAGCATTCTACATTTAGGCATACATTTAGTCTACCCCCCTCACCCCGAGACAATTAAATAGGGTTTCATAATGATTTTTCCACGGTTATGAAATGTTTTTGCACCATGTACACCCTCTATTATATTTGGCAAGGTAAGATTACTATTGTTAATTTATTAACCTCCTTCCAGAATGTTATATATATATATATATATATATTTTTTTTTTTTATTGGGTTCAGAATCCCAGCTGAGCCGTGAACGGCCAAGCTCTGAAGGGCCAGTTAAGCTACAAACCAAGTTAAGCTAGACTAAAAACTTACCGACTTGGAGGTCCTATTAGGTCCTACCTCAGGGTTGCTGACTCGATGTGGGCCTACTTTAGGCCTCAGTTGCATAAAATTAAGATAAAAACAAAAGGGGCACTATTTATGGTCTTCTTTCTAAACCTTGCAACAACAACACAACCTGCACCATTGCAAGATGCAACAATCTTGTATCTAAAGAACCAAACTGAATTGCAAGAGAGCTCTCTATAAGACCACGGCCTGGAAGTGCCGCATTCAACCACGAGTAGGAAGGACGCGCAGCGCCCAAAAAATGATGCCACAAGATTGCCCAAACAATGATGCCACGAGCCCAAAAATGCTAGCTCTAAATTAAATGAATTTTTCACTACCCTTACAATTATGAAATGGATATATATAGGGTGAACCAAATGTAGGTGGACAGTAAATGATAACGTTTATTTTGAGAATACATATTTAATTTTTTGTATACTATAATACAAAATAAAATTTAAATAAATTTAGTTATAATATTTAATATAATAAAACACAAACACCATAGTTATAATATAATATAACACAAACCGTATTCAACCTACTGTCCACCTACTTTTGGTTCACCGTGTATATACACCTTAACTTAATATATACAAGCAATGCTGCATCAATCAGCTTAGTCATCATATCGCCTTGGGACAACAATGGCTCTTCCTCTTCTAGATTTTCTAACACTCCCCACCGAAGAGGCATTGTTGTCATTACCTTCTGCAAATTTAGCCAAGCCTTCTCCATGAAGCTGTAACTCAAATGTTTCATCTTGATTATCCGTGCTTTTGCTGATTTCTAAAGCATAGAGTTTTTGTATAGGTCTCTTTAATTTCCCTCCTGAAGTCTTTACTAGTGCAGACCTAACTAAATTGTCTTTACCAACAAACAAATCTTCAGTTATGCCAAACTTCCAGCATTGCCTTGGTATTTCATCCCCAATCATTACCACTTCTCCCACCTTGATACAATTTGCATTGGAGCCCTTTACCTTGCCTGATGGGTAATAATTGAGTTCTGGCAAGTATTCTATCTGCCATCTCTTCCATAACTGATCTTGTAGCTCTTCTAGGTACTTGAACCTTCTGGTTAACTCTTCTTGATGTTAATCGTTTACCACAAAGAAAATGATTTGGTGTCAATGGCTCTGCATACTGTTATAAACAAAGGTGATAGGCCTACTGTTCACCATTGCTTCTACTTCACACAAAACAGTGCAGAATTCTTCTTTGCTCAAATGAGCATTAGCTAAAAGTTTCTTTAATGGACACTACACTTCTCACTAGCCTTTCCCAAAATCCTCCCCACCATGGTGCTCTCTCAACAATAAACTCGCACTGTACCCCATGGTGTGAAAAGTAGGATTGGAATCCCTCCTCTTTTAGCAAGGACCAAACTTCTTGGAGTTCCTTTGCAGTCCTTTTTTGAAGGTTTTTGCATTATC
The DNA here is from genome assembly GCA_023014485.1 of Bathynomus jamesi. Classification (NCBI taxonomy): domain Eukaryota; kingdom Metazoa; phylum Arthropoda; class Malacostraca; order Isopoda; family Cirolanidae; genus Bathynomus; species Bathynomus jamesi. The sequence goes on from JAJOZX010002861.1 coordinate 560,784, forward strand.
CGCTATGATTTTATTTGGGAAACCCCTTCTGTTCACAAACCTTTTAAAGGCCAAAAGAAATACATCACTATTTAAGTTGCTTACCAACTCCAAATGGATTGCTCTGGTGGTAGCACATATGACAAGACATATATAACCTTTGTTAGACTCCCCTTGCTCATACACATAGACTGGACCTGCGAAGTCTCTTCCCACTACATCAAATGGGGCAGTATAGACACACCGTTCTCTTGGAAGTGGAGCCACCTTTTCATAATAAGGCTTTGCACTCCAACGCTTGCAAACCACACATTTACATAAAACCTTTTTTACTACTTGTCTAATTTTGGGAATCCAAAACTGGTGTCTGATCTCTATTATCACTTCTCTAACTCCAGCATGTAACAACTTATGATGAGTATCCAGGATCAAGAGTTCCACAAAGTGCCCCCAGAAGGTAGCAAAATTGGATGTCTTTTCTCCTCTGGAAGCCCAGAAAACTGTAGTCTACCTCCTACTTTCAATAAATCCTGATCCAAAAACACATCCAAACCCTTGAGAGCAGAATGTGTTGGTAGAACCTGTAACGGACGGCTGGTGAGCAATTCCCTCTCTTCACCAAATGTTTCCTTCTGCACATATATCACCCAGTATTGCTTGGCTTGCTGAATCTCCTTACTGTTCAGAATTCCTTCCCTTCTTGTTTCTCCCTTAATATTGTTTGTAAATCTATATACCCATGCTGTCACTCTTAACAACCTTTTCAGACTGCTAATGTCCTCAAGCCTCAAAATGGGGTCTGCTGCATAACTTGACAACTGTTCACAGTACATTTTCTCATTTCATTCACCCATTCTTCTTGAGCCTGGCATTCTCCTACAATAGGCTGATTAGAAGGCCAGTTTTCACTTCCAAGTTTTAGCCACTCTGGCCCATTCCACCACAAACTTGACTGTGCAAGATCTTTCACTGAAATTCCACGTGTTGGCAAATCAGCTGGGTTTTGGGTGCCTCGACAATGCTTCCATTGCTTGGGATCTGTGTGTGCTTGAATTTCCTCCACCCTATTGGCAACAAATGGTTTCCATTTCCTTGCCTGGCTTCTTAACCAGTGCCAAACTATAGAGGAGTCTGTCCAGTAATACTGTAGCTTGGAATTTCATAGAGGGCCAAAGACTTTTGCACTGTAACTGCAAGCCGACTAGCAATAACTGCACCCATCAATTCCAGTCTTGGAATAGAAAGCCGTTTCAAAGGTGCTACTCTGCTCTTTGCAGCAACCAACCTGCAACTTACTTCCTCTTTGAATGTGCCTTTCATATAAATACAAGTTGCATAGGCTTTCTCACTTGCATCACAAAAGATGTGCAGCTCCAAATTGTCTGGACTATTGTTCAACTCTCCAAAGTACTATCTTGGGATTTCAATGTCTCGAAGATGTGTCAATTCTTTGAACCAATATTTCCACCTTACCACCATATGATCAGGTAACTCTTGGTCCCAACCAAGTCCAATTTCCCAGAGGCTCTGAAACCAAATTTTTTACTTTATCACAAATGGAGCCAGGAATCCAAGAGGATCAAAGACCTTTGAAGCCAAACTAAGAGCTGTATGTTTTGTCCACCTTGTCTCATTCTCAGCCAACTCTACTAAAGATTTCCCATTGAAGGTAAACAAATCCTCTCCTTTGCTGCCAAACAATGCCTAGCACCTTTGTGTCTATTGCCCACAACTCCTTAATACCAGAATCCTCAATACTTTCTGCTGCATCAGGTATTACACAGGACTGACTCATAAACTGTTGTAACTGAGAATGATTGGTCTGCCATTTTCTAAGCTCCATGCCAACCTCCCTCATTATAGCTCTAGCCTCCATGAATATCTGTTTAGCCATTTCTGTATTATCCACGGAACACGGCAAATCATCAACATAAAATTTTTTTCTTATGTGTTCAATAGTGTTAGGATAGACTCCAGAATATTTCTTAAAATGGTACTGCATAGTAGCTGCCAACATAAATGCACTAGAGCTGAGGCCAAACAACACTGACTTCATTCTATATGCTTGAACCTTAGGTTCATTTTCCAACGAGTCTTTCGTATCCACCCACAGATACCTTACTGCATTTCTGTCCTCTGGTTTTAACTTTATCCGCAAAAAGGCTTGCTTCACATCTGCAGTCAATGCAGTAGTATAGCCGAAAAAGGGGGGAGTGCAGGAATGTTGCAGGTTATTATGTAATGTTGCAAAGGGGGGCGGGGGTTGTTGCAAAGGGGGGGGGGGGAAAACTTGGAGGCGGCGTTATCCCCCAAGAGAAAGGAGGAGGAGAGAAAGGAGGAGAGGTGTTCACCTGGCAGGAGCCAAGTGCACATTAAGATTTCAGCCGAGTTGGCGTTGTTTTATAGGCTCCTAATCAGCCAGTTGGCGTAAATGGCTTGAGTTGCCAGATACCGCGATACCATTGTATACATTATTATAGACTCCTAATCAGCCAGTTGGCTGTAAATGGTTGTCAGATACCTCTTTTTAGCAGTATTATTGCATACATTATTATTATATACGCCTAATCAGCCAGTTGGCTGTAAATGAGTTGCCAGATAGCTCCATGTATTCCGAAGACAGAGTTGCCAGATACCATTGTATACACTATTATAGACTCCTAATCAGCCAGTTGGCTTAGAAGGCTTAAATATTGCCAGATACCTGTTGTATACTTATTAGAATACCGGTAGTAGAAGGCATAACAATAAACAACATTGCATCATTCTTTTTATTATAAATATATGGAAAATAAATATACATTTGAGGAATATGCGTATAACAGAAATATATACACACAATTATGGATATATATATAAAATAAAATATACATTTCATATACACTTCAATAGAAATATGTACATAACAGTACAGGAGAAATATATACACACACACAATTATGGTGATATATAAAATAAAATATACATTTCATATACACTTCAATATGTACATAACAGTACAGGAGAAATATCAAGCAAAATAAATATATATATATATATATATATATATATATAACACAAATCAATAGAAATATGCGTATAATCGGGGAAATGCCAAGCAAAATATATATATACAATTCACTTTTTTTTCAAAATACTAAACTCGGTCTTAATCGAGTTTACAATTACATCATTATTGCTCTGCATTACGCAGTATATGCGGCTTAATAATATTTCACCGCTTAAAGTATAGGGAAACCTGTATTCGATATGAATGGCTTTCATATCGTTCAGTACTATTTTTGTTCCCACTTTACAGCCGGTTGGTAAGTCATCTTTAAACACGTCTAGAATACAATCAAAAGCACGCACAAAGAGTTCATCGTTAGCTACATTATTAAACACAAGTTTATAAGAACGCTTTTCCAATCGAGGGTTTATTTCTACCGACTCGAGCTTTTCAATCGTGAACTCTTCACTCAACATAGCGGCAATTGAAATAATCTTCTAAATCGTTACGACAACTGCGCGTTATATAAAGAAATAGTTCTTCAGGGTGAACGGTGTAGGTGAGCTCAGCCTTGTACCGATCAATTGCTTTGTACCAAAGTTCATGGTATTTCAAAGAGTCTAAACTTTTAAATAAACATCCAGCACTAGACCATTCTCACCAGCCCTACACTCGGTAAACCCATCGAGCAGAGCAGTGTATGCGTATTCAAGTACTGTATCAAAATAAAACATATCCGTAACACGCGCGTCTAATATAGGTTTCAGTTTACGGAATCCGACGATTTCAAACATTCTGTCGAGGATGAAACGGTTTCGCGTAGGAATAAGAGCGTTATTATCAGAAGCATTCTTCCACATCAGCCGTATATCAATGCACGGCCGATCGTTATTTATACACAACGTACATACAACGGCGTATGAGGGCGCGTCACTAATCTGCTCTCTTCTTGTACCTACGTTAGCAGGTATTTATAACGATCTTCACACCACTTCTCAACTATCACGAAGATTCTATTCATCTCCTCGATGCTTAAATAAACCCGTTTGTTTGTCGGCCTACATTCCGTTTCCAGTACATAGCTAATGTACCGGATTTACGTCTGAACACGCGCAACGATTTCGTCACGGACACATCGTACGAGGCGTTGAGAATGCTGCTCAAAGGAAGTTCCATCGTATTCGAGGAGCGCACGTCCACTCGGTTCAAGCTCTGAGATAACTATGAGCCGTGTGAGGCACAGGCAGGAACGGTTCGACGGCGGCTGACTCGATGATACGTGAATGGGCATGTTCGTACGACTCGAATTGTTGCACATATTTGTTTTTCCGTTTCGTCACTACCAGCCTACGCACTTTGGATAAGAACTAGGCGCTAATCATCTCCACACTCCGGCGCACTATTTGAGAGGAACATATGCTCATATTTTTCCTTTCTACCCATCAAACGATACTCGTCTCTAAAATCTGTTAAAAACTCACGCATGGCACTAGCCACAACCTCACTATGAACCTCATCATGATATACGTTAATATAGTGATAAAAACACCTAAGATTGTCCATGATCACGAGATTCACATTTTCAGACGTAGGGTATGAGTAATCGACATGGTGCAGCATGACGTAATACCGCTTGTCACACCACCCATCCACAAGGCTCATTATCCATACCTGCTGCTTCTCTTCTGCACGCGTTGTTTCTTTTACTTCACGGTGTATGTGTGACTTTATAAAGTTTAGCCCTGCAGCATACTTCAGCACATCGTCTGTGCAACGAAAGCCTTCAACAGTCTCACCAGAACATCCGTAGAGTATTTGTACATCTTGGAACTTCGCACAATCCAATGTGGTTTTAAAAGAGGCATAGGAGGGGGGAATAGGAAGTTTTTCGGTATCCACCACATCCTCACACTTTACTGAATACCATTTCATAAACGTTGTGCAAGCAATATTAAAGGTAGCCATTTCAATATACGTCTGATCTGAATACACGTCTGATCTCTCGGGCTTACTGCGGTCGACTGACCACGCAGGGACTCCCAGATAGTAGCATGACTCACGCAGTGGGCGGAGCTTAGAACTTTCACCTACACACACACCACACACACACAACACACAGGAGAAAGTGAAACGCTATTTGATTTATTAATAAACGAGATATTCAAGTTATATATATTTACAAATACGATTTAATAAACGAGATATTCAAGTTATATATATATATATATTATATATATTTACAAATAGATACGATTATATACAAGATGTGTGAGTTAGAAGCATCATTGGTATCCAAAGGGTACGGTATCATAGGTGCCAAGTAACTGGTAACGTTTCCTATAGGTGTTACGGCACACCATCGTACCCCTAAGTTCCTTCACGCCTCCCAGCTTCTGCGCCCGAAAATTTTGGGTGCCTACAATTAGTTGGTGAGGTTGCAAACATACTAGATCCTTCAACGACTCAAAGTTAACAACCTCCCGATTCGCATGGTTGAGCGTAATACCCTTTGCCTTCACGATATATTTCATTTCATCCCCTACCTGACCCGTACCCCATAAGTCTTAGGTCCTGTTGAGATAAAAGAGTCGGCGTATGCGTCGTCCCCATACTCATCCTTGATCTCATCAGTGAGCTCGCCGAGGAACTCCCCAATAGCGGGCATGTAATCACCCTCCCTCTCTGTGAATATCACGCTATCTGTATCGGCATACAATACTCTCCGCCCAAGAGAATGCAATAGACCCAAAGTTTTATACGGGCGTAGGCTGTTGTGAAGCTCGCCACAGGTATGTTTGTAACCCTTGAGGTATCTGTGGCAAATTCAGTGTTGTTGTACTTTATTACGTAAGTATTACCTACATTCACGATCTCCATGACCTCTTTATCGGGCATTGGCATAATCCCAGACATCGCTATAACTTTGTGCAAATGAATGTTCCCTCTGCCGGTATTCTGCGCAAATTTTCCCCATAGACTGTTTAGACACAACTTTGCACTAAAGCGCTTGCCAGGATCTTTACAATTTGGACACGATCAAGTTGTATACCTTCGCGGTCGCGGTAACGTTGAATATAGGCAGACTTTTCATCTTCGGTATCAACTCCTCGCGGATACCCTGATGCTTCAACCTTATCCTTCAAAAAGGCGTTTATATATGGTGTGAAAAGGTTGGGGAGCTTCTGAAACCTCCACACCTCGTGTATCTTCAGTATTCTATAACCATGGCGTACGGCTAGGGCCAGCTCAGGACTTGTATATACGCCTCTGATCTTACGCTGGTGGGGTATATGGTTACATTCGCCGTTATCCTCTTCCGCGCACTTCACGCACAGGGGAAACATGAGCTTGTCGTCGATAACGACAGGTAAGATCGGCATCCATAAATTGCGTGGGGGAGTACGTCTACGAAAGAGAGCCCAAAGTAATGATCATTCAAATTTTTTGAAAATTCATTGATGGAGGGTATGCTAGGTCCCACCAGTTTCTCAGGAGCGCCACGGGGTACGGATGGCTCTTCATCACGTATGGGTATAAAGAACAGAAATCGTAGTAATGGAGCTTCACGCCCACCGTAGGTGGAAAGTATAGTCTGAATGGATTTGTACGTCCTCCAAACAAGCTATCACCACATTTGAGAGGGTCCAGCACCATTGAACGCTTGATCGTTTTTATTTCCTCACGGTATACATCATCTGTCTCCATCCGTGCATCATATTCATGCTCCCACAAGACTTGTGAGTGAACTGTGATCCTATAAGTTGATCGCGGGTGCGGGTCCCTGCAAGACAGTCGGCAGGAGATCTACCGTGGATATCTCCGACGATACCGCACTCAGGGCGGGGGCATCCATGCCCCAGCATCCATTAAAGGAATACACAGTCTTCACACCAGTGACACGGTTTTCACTTAACCCATCAACCCAAAAAACACGTCCATTAATCTTAATGGGTACTTCACCCGTGTTGCGGGCGTGCTTTATGTATACACCTGTTTGTTGCTGCAGGTGTATGAGCCAGTAAATAGCCTTGTGTCCGTAACTGCGGGGGTTGTTTCGGTGAATAATGGCTAAGATGTCTTTAGGCATGAAGTTATCTTGAACACCGTAAAACATAATGATGCGATGGTGGTTGCGACTTGCAGTGGATCGCATTTGAAACGGGCTATGTACATACTTCTAAAGGCCTGGAAACATACTCTAAGCACGCGCACATCATTCACGCAATAACGCTCACATTCATCAGCTATATTATAAGGGTTACTTTCATTAAAACTGTCGTAGTATCGATCAAAGTCTTCACGTTCATCCATGCAGTCAAAATAATGTTTGGGGGGTGGTGGGCCTACGTAGTTTAAAGTCTCGCTGGTGAGGAAAGTGTATGGGAAGTATCCTTTGGAAACTTCAGCTGCTACTCCCATCACCTTGGGTAGCTTTGCTAATTTACAAGGTGTGAATAATAAAGTATCTTTAAATTGTACATTGCCTCTTATCTGCATCTGTATTAATTTGTTGCCTCTTTCAATGGATCACCTGTAAATATCTCAGAGGATTCGTGTTCAAGCAACTCCTTATAAAGGAACTGCGTGTCGAACTTTGCCCCGTTATGGGCGAGAATATACACAGTCATTTTTTTGAACTTGTCGGCTAACTTGACAATATAGGACAAATAGTTTCACAGGACTATCGCTGACATTCGTTTTAAAAACGTTTGTCCGTTACGCATTTGGGGCACTCGTCACATTCGATACCCATACTCATCACAGATGGTCTGGCTCACAAGTAAATGTGGAATTACCTCTTTGGTTTCAGCGTTCGATATGTTTCTATATCGTAGTACACAGTTATACAAGGGTTATTTTTAGGCTTAGCATCTTTCATATAACACACATGCTTTACTCCATCCGCTTATATTCCTCCTGGCATGTAGGACAGTGAATTACGTCGCACTTGTGCTTAAATTTTTCCCAATTATCCATTGTGTGAAACATACCACATTCACAGATTCTCATTTTCCTGCACGTACCAATTGATTTATGGAGATCAAAGCAGCTATTATTGAAAAATGTGCGTCTACACACATCACAGTCTCTCTTCTCAACTACACGGCTTTCACATTTGGTGCTTTTACACTGCTCACATACCATGTGAACATTCTTTACAATGTCTCACTATATCATCCGCAAACTCGAGGCACCCCTTACACAAATTATGATGTCTCCCATATTTTCGACTTTTGTCATAATTCGCGTAAAGCCCCCTATATTACGGATGGGGAGATACGTTGTCCCTGACAATCCTAAAATAAGTAGGGGCCTTGTACGATCTCTCACACAGCTTTTAAAAACATACACAGTCCGGCGGCGATCATCCAAACCAAATATAACTATGCGCACATTCATTTCCTGTTCTACCTTTCTCAGCTCTTCAGGACCCATATTACAGTCAAATTCAAGTTCACAGTCTACAGCTAGTTTACGGGCACGCTCACCGATCGTAGGCAGCCAAATTTTTTGAGTCCGTGTTTTGTACAGTAAACATACGTGCTAAGAGTACTGCTATAAAGCCGCAACCACGATCGACTTATATGCCTTCGGTAAATAGTTGGAGAATTGAAGTTAAGAGTGTACGGTATGGCACTATGACCCGCAACACGGAATACACGGTCAATATTTACCGTGAAGTTGTCCATATTGAAGGCTATACTACTTTGGACGGCTTGCATTATACGCCCTAATATATATTCTACATCTTCAGCAGCCAAACGTCTGAACGGTACTATCACCCAATAATCGTCTACATCACCGTCATCTGACCCGAACCCAAAGGACAGACTCGTCCTGACCTCACGCTCGTCGCGATTCTGAAGAGCAAACTCTATAATATGGTACTACCCTGCGTATCCCGCGCTCAATTCCATTGCTATACAGGGCTCTAGGGTCGACCCTGACTCTATACCGATTTCTAGTCAAGGGGGGGGGTGGGGGCTGCGGCGCGCACTAACTCGAACGTAATAACATCCTCAACAGAACGGGGGGCGGAATTAGGGGTATATTAGGTGCTGCTGATGGGGGCCCTGTGCGTAGGAGGGTTGGGGATCTATTATTGTAGACTTAACAGAACGGGGGCGGAATAAGGGGTATATTAGGTGCTGCTGCTGGGAGGTTGTTGCGTAAGAGGTTTAGGGTTGGGGGTCTGCTGCAACAGGTACGTATTTCGGCCGCTTTATACCTGATGTGGGGTTCTCATACCTCCGCTTTGGACGTGCAACCTGTATCGCTGGTGAGGGTTCAGGGGAGGAGATCACAACTACACTGTCATCGTCATCCGTAATGATAGGGTGCTCTACCTCATCGTCGGTTCTGTGGGAGAAGAAATATAAGGATCAGCACTCAAAATTTGTAATATTTTGTAAATGACCCACTTAGGAGTGTGACGTGTTAGAAATGGACTCTGTAGAAAAATTCAGATTCACGAGCCCATCCACATGTATTATATCTGGACCTACAGGATGTGGTAAAACTGTGTTTATGCTTAAAATCATTAAAGAAAAGGGCGAGATGTTCTCGAAATTTGTGCATAAAGTTATATGGTGCTATTCGACGTATCAATCAGTGTTCAACGAGTACCAAGATGATATTTTGTTCCACAAAGGTGTATATGACGTTAATTCGCTAAAGGGAACTGAACATACAATCATTGTAATTGACGATCTCATGTTGGAGATGGATAAAACGTTTGCCGAGACATTTACAGTATACTACCATCTTAACATAAGCGTGTTCTTCATCAATCAGAATCTATTTTTCAAAAATAGATACATGCGCGATGTGTCGTTAAATACGCAATATCTAGTCTTATTCGCGCAACGTAGAGATGTATCACAAATTGGGGTATTAGCCAATCAAATGTTCCCGAATCAGCGTAAGGAGTTTTTGGAAGTTTATAAAGAAGCTACAAGCATGCGTTACGGATATTTGCTTTGCGACCTTCATCCGCGAAACACGTTTAGAGTGCTTCTGCGAACGAATATATTTCCAAACGAGCCTGAAACGGTGTATTCCAGAATGACAAAGAGACTAAAGAAATACCATGAATTAATAAAAATCTATCATCGACTGCCCGGGCAATGCAGCAGATGTTTATTAAAAATATCGACGCCGACTTTTAAAATGCATCTGTGAAATCTGTCTTAACGTTATAAATTGCAATGTATCAATGAAAGCCCATCAGAAGGCTCGCCTACGCCGCTACAAGAACATAATACGTACACTCGCTCGTAAAAGTCAAACTGTAGCGAAGAAAAACGAGAGTTATTGTGCAAACAGGAGGGTCATTTCTCCCCATCTTATTTTCAGTTTTGGGCCCTTTACTGACTAGATTATATAATGAAGAAAGTGGTAGTGATTCCCACGAGGTGTACGCCTCACTGCAAAGAGACACGGATCTAGATCCCCGTAAAAGCAGACTTAAAAGAATGGAAAGCGAATTGTTAGCCCTATTAAACAGTGAAAAAACACCTGATGAGAAAAGAATCTTATACCAAGAAGCTCTGCAGAAATTTCTTCACGAGTACGAAAATTATAAGAGCCCTACAGAGATTCCTGTGGTATTAGGCACAGCACGGGGGACGATGGCGACATAGGACCTGTACCCGACGACACAGCTGACCAACCAAAAAGATTAGCCACACAACATATCGAACATGTATTAAAAAATACCCTCCCACTTACATTGAGGAGTAAAGGCTTAAGTCTTTATAATCTATTGAATGAGGATCCCGCCATACAATGGACCGATACAGGGGAGATCATTGTGGAAGGATCAAAGGTACAGGATCGAATATCGTAGACATTGTCCATGATCTGGTGAGAAAGTGGGATAGGCCATCACCATCAGGCTGGAAGCATATTAAAGCAAGACTACAACAAATAAATGTCCCTAAAACGTTGATAGGAAATCTGAACAGGTTAAAAGACTTGGAACACGCAACGTCCTGTGACACAATTGAAGGCGCCGTCACCCCTGCGGTAACACCTTTGAAGAGGAGCAAGAAGAGGTTAAACCAACCCTACCCACGTGCCTCTAAAATACGCAAATGGCTAACGTATTAACTAAACGTTATTATGACATTTCTATACATAAGGCTTCTTTAGCTGAAAGAGTTCAGCGCACCATAAAGGAACGCATGCACCGTTATTTTACACATAAAAACACATACAGATTTCTAGACATTCTGGAATCATTGGCATCATCCTACAACCGCTCACACCATCGCACGATTGGGCAACACCTAACGAAGTTTTAGAAAGAGGTACGCTCCCGAGAAGAGATGGATCACCACCACCACCACCACCACCACCACCACACTCTGTGCGCTTCAAATCAATGATTATGTAAGGCTGTCGCGTTCGGGGAATAAATTCGCAAAGGGTTTTGAGCAAGGATGGACACGCGAGATTTTAAAGTTAGGGCTGTGAGACCTAAAGGTGTGATAATGATGTATTACATTGAAGATTTGAATGGGGAAGAAATCTCAGGAGGCTTTTACCGCGAGGAATTGCAGAAAGTTGCTTTTAATTTAGAAAAAATGTGTTTAAAATTGAGAAAATTTTAGGAAGCAAAGGTTCAGGAAGGAGAAAAATGTACCTGGTGAAATGGCTAGGGTACCCAGAAAGCTTCAACACCTATATAAAAGCTGATGCAATAATGAAGCTTAAATAGTATGCAACATGGCTCCTAACCATTTCTACGTCACACTCCCGTCCTCCTCGTCCCTGTCTGTACACCCTAACAACACGCTAGCCAACTTTGTAACAGAACTCCATGGGCACATTGAATTGGGTCGTGATTCGTATGAGGTGGGGATATGCGAAATTCAGCTGGACACCGTCTTTTTAAATATTGAACATAAAGAAACCGTTTTTTACGATTCTTAGAGACATTGACGAGTGTGAAAAAGCTGGGGTAGCTATGGATGAAACTATGCGCATCGCTTGGACTAAGATTGCACGGTATTACAGTACAGAAGTAAGACTTCTGGTTCGGCCGAGGATGTTGTGAGAGGCTTAAACGTAAGTTTAAGAAACTCAAACCTTACGAATGATTTAGTATATGAAATCGTAAACAACCCTGCACATACACTAATCCTAAAATCAAAGACTAACAGATGTCTTAAAGAACATAGAAAGTTCAAAATTCTAACCAACGGCCGATATAGCGCAGCCTTCCAAAGAAACACATTTCACGAGACACAGTATAACTTGTCCAGATTAATGTATCAATTGAAGATGGAGAAATTGGCTGAAAGGTCCCCAGACATGTGCTATATTTACAGTAATATAGTGGAGCACCAGTTTGTTGGGGATACCCAGGCACGCCTGCTACGCATTGCTCACATCCCCAACCATAGAGGAAGGAGTTTGAGTATTACATATGACAGACCCCATTATGTGAATGTCGCAACTAATTTAATAACCAATATCACAATATATATAAGAACGATTGAGGGCGAAAACTTCCCATTCGGTAACGGGAGCTTAACAGTGAAGCTACACTTTCGACGCACTGAGTTATAATGGATAGAAAGCCTTTCACCGTCTATCGAGGGATGCGATACCAGCGCGGTAGTGGACTTGGATCCATTTTTTCATCCATAACGTACGGCTGTTCCTTTGCTGAAGAGGGGTACCAGATACCTTGGAAGGAAAGCGCTACAATCAGGCCTTAACACTGCAGAACATATTGGCCGGGGCTAAACCTAAAGAAGCTCTAAAAAAACATTTAAAGCGTACACGGAACGAAATCATCAAAGATGCAAAGAGAAAAATGCGTGGTGGGGAAGAAGAAGAGGAGGGCTCCCCGGAAGAAGAAGGGTCACGTGGTATTAAACGTAAAAGGCTATCAAAAAGAAATGCTGTAAGCGAATGAAACCTATGGTTGACCACTTTTTTGACTGATATAAGCTAAGGATATTGATCTCATGAATCATAGTTTGTTTACCACTTGTCGAGAGAGGAGTCACTATTTCGCCATGGCACGCTTCATCCACCCATGTAGTTCACAATGCTGTAAATCGGAGCTGTCCTTTTTGAGCTCCCGCCAACCCAAGTTTCTATTGAGCACAGTGACTTTATTACAATTAACCCTTTAAACACAATTAGTTCCCCGAGTGCACCTATAGAATTCGTGATACCCAGCTCAGGTCCTTACTTTTTTGATCCAAGCTGTGTGCACATGTACGCTAAGCTACGTATAGCCCATTCTGATGGAATGGCCTGCGATGACAAATATGCTGTATACCCTGAAACAAACTTTCTGCACGCCATATTCAACCAGTGTGACGTATATTTAAATCAGACCAACATATCGGCAGGCACGGGGTACTATCATCTACGAGCCTATTTGGAAAATGTCCTCAACTTTTCCAAAGAAGCGAAGGCTACCTTTTTAAGTGCGGAGGGATATTATCAAACTAAAGATGAAAATAGTATAAAGGACAAATTTAAAAATTCTAAAAAGAAAATATACGAGTGTTTTGGACGGTTGCACACAGATTTCACTTTCCAGGAGAAGTTGCTTGTGAACGGGGTGGATATGAAAATAAAGCTCACCCGCACGAGTCCTGAGATCTGCTTAAATCTGGATGCGAATCAAGAGCGCGCAAAGTCCGTTGTGGTTCACATTATGGACACATACCTCCGCGTACGGCGAGTGAAATTAAGTTCACCAAAACAACTAGAAATTGAGAAAAATTTACTAAACGCTACAGTGAAATATCCTATTAACAGAGTGCAGATCAAACTATATACGGTTCCTGCAGGGTTGGCATCGAAGCAGATAGAAAACATTGCCCTGGGAAATCTTCCTAAAAGGATATTAATCGGCATGCAGGACCACGCTTCGGTGAATGGAAAATATAAAAAGAGTGCCTTTAAATTCGAGAATTTCGGACTTAAAAATATAACTCTATACGTTAATGGCACTGCTTTGGGTGGAACAATGGGTACGGACTATTCATCAGACGCTGTGTTACCTCTTTGTGCCAGAGCCTATAGTAATCTGACCCATATTGCAGGTGATTGTGATGAGCTTGGTAATGGGGTAACGCAGGAAGAATTCATTGATCAATTTAACCTTTATCCGTTTGACATTACACCTGACTTATCTGCTAGCGTAAATACCCATTTAACACCACAGCAGAGCGGTAACATCTCAGTGCGGCTGGAATGCGCCAATCCTATAGACGCTCCTATTAGTGTACTAGTATATCTCGAATCGCAAGCCCTAATAGAAGTAGATAGATTTAGAAGCGTTATCACTGACTTTTAAAATGGATGCTAATACACTTCAGAAAGTAATGGAGCGAGTCACACGTTCCAAATTTATCGGCGTGTTTGCGAAGAATGAAACATTGAGTTTGCCAAGTACGCGAGAATGCGGTAGTCTTATTGTGAACACAGACATCATCGGTAATGAAGGGATTCACTGGATCGCTGTCTATTTTAAAAATAGACAGCGCCTGTACTATTTTGATTCACTCGGTACTCAACCCTGGAGTGACCCTATTATTGTAAAATTTCTCGCTCAGTTACATATTCCCGAAGTTGTATGGAACCCAATTCGTATGCAGGGATATTTTACTAATGTTTGCGGAATGTACTGTCTCATTTCTCATGCATATGTCAAATGATAAAGAATTTATAAATTTTTTAAATTTATTTGACCCGTCACACTCACCGAAACGATGAAATGGTATGCAGACAGATAAAAAACCGTTTTCCAATTGTACGTACTCGTTGTATATTATAATGTTTTTGTTCGTATATTTGTAACGGTATATTCGTTTATTGTACTGATTTCTTTCATTTAATAAATTTATGAAAATATATTGTCTTCTTATCCCAAAAAGATCGAAAAACACTTACATTATTTGACATTGTTGACTGATTAGTATACCCTCCGTATTCCCTTCAAAAGATTGTATAACTCGTGTCAAATCCTCATCGGACCTTAAAGGAATAATGAAAACATATACAGAGTATACAGACAGACAGATCCCCATTATGTGAAGATCTTTGGTTCGAGGAGTGAACGCCATAAAAATTTCGATTTTAGCATAATGGGGAAATAACATTGATTGACATTTTTGACTAGTATCTATTTGACGAAATACTACAACTCTCCGTATATATATATAAAATCGAATTATGGACACTTACATTTCTATGGTAGTCCCTTGCGTCGGATTGTAAGGAGCGTCACTGCAAATATCTTCTACGGTTTGCGTCGAAAATAGTTCGCCACAATCAGCCGCATTGAAAAGACTAATTGTGGTTAATGCTGCAGTATCACGTTCTTCATACAAGTCTGGGGAGACGTACAGGTCCATGGTGGAGGATGTGTGACACTGCTGACTGATCAGTATATCATCCATATTCCCTTCAAAAGATTGTATAACACGTGTCAAATCCTCATCGGACCTTAAAGGAATAATGAAAACATATACAGAGTATACAGACAGACAGATCTCCATTATGTGAAGATATCTTTGATTCGATTACCAATTTCGATTTTAGCATGATGGGGAAATAACATTGATTGACATTTTTGACTAGTATCTATTTGACGAAATACTACAACTCTCCGTATATATATAAAATCGAATTATGGACACTTACATTTCTATGGTAGTCCCTTGCGTCGGATTGTAAGGAGCGTCACTGCAAATATCTTCTACGGTTTGCGTCGAAAATAGTTCGCCACAATCAGCCGCATTGAAAAGACTAATTGTGGTTAATGCTGCAGTATCACGTTCTTCATACAAGTCTGGGGAGACGTACAGGTCCATGGTGGAGGATGTGTGACACTGCTGACTGATCAGTATATCATCCATATTCCCTTCAAAAGATTGTATAACACGTGTCAAATCCTCATCGGACCTTAAAGGAATAATGAAAACATATACAGAGTATACAGACAGACAGATCTCCATTATGTGAAGATATCTTTGATTCGATTACCAATTTCGATTTTAGCATGATGGGGAAATAACATTGATTGACATTTTTGACTAGTATCTATTTGACGAAATACTACAACTCTCCGTATATATATAAAATCGAATTATGGACACTTACATTTCTATGGTAGTCCCTTGCGTCGGATTGTAAGGAGCGTCACTGCAAATATCTTCTACGGTTTGCGTCGAAAATAGTTCGCCACAATCAGCCGCATTGAAAAGACTAATTGTGGTTAATGCTGCAGTATCACGTTCTTCATACAAGTCTGGGGAGACGTACAGGTCCATGGTTGAGGAATGATTATTCACTGATGCGAAAATAGCTACTGTTACTCCCAACTGAAAATATCCCCTTTTATATGCACATTCGCCAAGCTCCGCCCAAAAGACCAGATGTCCGTCGTGATTGGCTGCCGATGTAGCTGGGTGGAGCTATGACGTGTACCATTCCGCTATAACGGGTACGGACGAGTAATTGCATCTTTATATTTTCACTAATAGAATTAATGCTCTTATTCTCCTTTGAAAATTATTTGGTGATTCGTATAAAACTTTTGATATTGATTCCAAATATTGTTTCAGAAGTTTTCTATCACCCATAGTTTTCGAGAAAATAATATTTCCATTTACTCAATTTCCCGCATCATTAGTCACTAATGTAATCGAGAGGGTATAAAGAAATATATCATAATTATATTTTAAAAATAACATTCGGTTTCAACGTTAAACTGTAGGTCTAAGGTGGTCATTACACATAATAAAATAAAGTGGTTGGCAGATAAATGGGCACCCTACGTGTCCTAGTGGTTAAGACGCGGGGCTGTTGATGGTTCCACGTTAAACTGTAGGTCTAAGGTGGTCATTACACATAATAAAATAAAGTGGTTGGCAGATAAATGGGTGCCCTACGTGTCCTAGTGGTTAAGACGCTGGGGCTGTTGATGGTTCCACGTTAAACTGTAGGTCTAAGGCGGTCATTACACAATAAAATAAAGTGGTTGGCAGATAAATGGGCACCCTACGTGTCCTAGTGGTTAAGACGCGGGACTGTTGATGGTTCAAACTGTAGGTCTAAGGTGGAGTAGAAAGCTTGACCTTCGTCAGAATGAACAATTCGGGCGGAAGCTAACCAAAGGTTATCCAAAGGGTATATATATATATATATATATATATATGGGATGAAATTCACAATAAAACGTGAAATGAATGAATGCTGAAACAAGGAGTGAGGCGAGGTTTTGCTTGATTTGACTCGTAGAAAGGTAAAATAAGGCCGACCGAGTTGGGCAGATTCTCGGAAATCCTTTCCTCTATCGGATTATGTTTTGGATATTTCCAACTTTCTTCGTTTCTTTAAATTTCGTTTTTCAATTTTCTTCGCAGGGAATTGAAAAACGAAATTTAAAGAAACGAAGAAAGTTGGAAATATTTTAGAGATCTGGCTTTAAAGCTTTTGTTAATGAAGAATATTAAATATACTCGTATTTATAGTAAATATTGATGTAGTCTTATGATAATACAATAACTAAAATTTTAGTTATCTCATTCACATGAATTGGAACTCTTTATTCACGTTTGCTATTATTTATTGATTGGTGCATAATTAGTTGGGTATCCCTTATAAAAATCATTTCTGTCTAACGATTTATTTATTGGGTAACTTTACTAATTCTATTAACGCGTAAATCTTTCTGAAACATGAAATCATTGTTCAAAGGCTTTATTTGCTGGATCTATTTAAACTCCTTTGCGTGCAGTTTAGGTAATTACATTTATTCAAGTAGAGTTTGCAACCTCTCCTTTCTTCAAGCGAGTACTGCAACGTTATACACTATCGGATTATGTTTTGGGTAACTTTTGGACAGAAATAAGATGTTTAAAAGAACAGATATTCTCCGTCCGACCCCGCTATAGTGGCTTGGGCAATTCCAAATGAATAATTTCTTTATTTTTCGTCATTTTTTCAATTTTTCGTCGCAGGAATGAGGCTATATGTTTCATAAGTTTTCATCTCGTTTGGTGGAATTGTATCGTAAATTATTTAAATGAAGTTTCATAATTAAATTAATTGGTTTTATTGTTATTTAGGAAAATTTATATTGGGAGCAAACGTTACAATAATAAGCTTATGTCGATATAGTTACCCATAAAAGTTTTAATTCGGTGATGCTCTCATAATTCGTTGGGTAACCCTTATAAAAATTCGTTTTCTGTCTAACGAAATAGGGTAACTTTGTTAATTCTATTAAAGCGTAATGAAAGAGGCGCTTGTGTTATTTTATACGGTCGAATCTTGAATAACCATATAAATAATATTGTGGTATTTATATGGTTCATTAGTTTATTATATATACAAGTACATTTGGAATAACAGCCGTCATATATGTGTTACACGATTAATGGGACACATGGCGCTATCTGGAATACCTTGCGCTATCTGGCAACTCAGCCAGAATAGAGGATTATAAAAGATCGCGAAGCTGGTGAAGAACCATTCCCCCCTCGGCTCCAGCCGAGTAAGGAGCTCTGCTCCTTCTATTTCTGGCCCTTTGGTAAACCCCTTAGTGGCCTCTTAGGTTAGGGAAACAAAAATAAATTGGGGGAGAACTCCACTCTGTCCTTCAGGTGTCTCTCTCTCCCTCCTTCAGGTGTCTCTCTCTCCTGCATGTATCTTCCTCCTTCAGGTGTCTCTCTCTCTCTCTCCTGCATGTTTGCCTCCAGCATGTGTACTGCATGTGTACATCCAGCATGTGTACTCCTGCATGTGTGCGTATGTGTGTACCTCCAGCATGTGTACCTACTGCATGTGTACTCCTGCATGTGTACGTATGTGTGTGTGTACCTCCAGCATGTGTACCTCCTGCATGTGTACCTATCCTCTCTCCTTCAGGCGTCTCTCCCTCCTACAGGCATCTCTCTCTTCTTCAGCTCTCTCTCCTTCAGCTGTCTCTCTCTCTCTCTCCTTCAGGCGTCTCTCTCACCTTGGCTCAGCCAACTGGCTGATTAGGAGCCTATAAAACAACGCCAACTCGGCTGAAGTCTTAGTGTGCACTTGGCTCCTGCCAGGTGAACACCTCTCCTCCTTTCTCTCCTCCTCCTTCTTTCTCTTGGGGGATAACGCCGCCTCCAAGTCCCCCCCACCCCCCTTTGCAACAACCCCCTTTGCAACAACCCCCCTTCCCCCCTTTGCAACATTACATAACCTGCAACATTCCTGCACTCTCCCCTTTTGCAGCTATACTACTGATTACCACTAGAAATGCTATAATTAGAATTTTCACTAGTTTTCTTTGAAAAACAAACTTTAGCTATGTAGCCTATTTTACTACAGTTTTGGCAAACTGCTTCTTTAAAAGGACAGTCCTTCTTCCAATGATGTTTTCCACACCCAGTACATGGCTTGGAAGGCTTTTCCTCCTGTTTAGCGTTCGAATTAGTAGGTTTAGTCGTATTTGCCGCATACCTTTTATTTGTTTGTTTAGTAGGTTCATTAGGTCTGCCAGGCCTAGAAGATTTAAAGCTATTTACGTGTTGGGCCTTACTACTGTGACTGGCAAAAGCTCTAACATTTTTAGCAGCTGCTTCCCTAGCCGCAGCTATTTTTACAGCCTGACTAAAAGCTCTCTGGGTAGACTCCTCTTTGAGACCCATTACAAACCTATATCTTAGCATTTCGTCTAATTTGTCCCCAAATTTACGAGTACGGCTATAGGCTTTTATACCTGCAACAAATTCTGCAATGCTTTCATTCGCACTCTGATGCCTCGAATAAAATTTGAAACGTTCATAGACAAGAACTACTCGGGGTTTGTAATGATTGGTTAAGGCCTGTACCAATTCACTATAGGTGCAAGTTTCCGGTGCTTTAGGAGCAACTAAGTCCCTAACTAAGCCAAACGTTTTAGGGCCTATTATAGTTAGGAAGGTAGGTATTTTCTTAGCATCAGGAATGGAATTTGCCTCGAAAAACAACCTCACCCTAGTGGCATAAGCTTCAAAGTCCTCCCCAGAGTCTTCGTAGGGGCTTATATGGCCAATCACCGACATGCTAGAACAAAACCGATTTAGGCCAAATAACGTGAAGTAGGTTAGGTAGGGTTTAAATTTGATCTAGTTACTCCCCATTTAGGGCTGAATAGGGAATTATAATAGGGTTAGGGCTGAGTAGGAATTAGTATTAGAGTTAGGCCGGCGGGACCTAAGCTATAGTACGATAGCTTACCTACACAAACCAACCAAATCGAACGACCCACACTTGAGTAGGATACATCCAATTTTCCAACAGCTAAATAAATCCAATAAACCAAATCCCATCCTCGTCGCCAAATGTAATAACGTGGTGGGTATTAGACTCCGTTTGGTATTAGCAGAGCTGGGCAATAAATACATTGAATGTATTTAAATACTAAATGCTAAATACATGGGAGAAATGTATTTAAATACTAAATACTAAATACATTTTACGAATGTATTTAGATACTAAATACAAAATACATCAATTGTATTTAAATACATTTGTAAATACATTTTAAATACATACAAATTTTAACATATGCATTCACTAATTCATGAGTAACAACAATATAAAATGAATAGATGAGTAGATGAGACATAAACGTAAACATAAGACGTAAACATAAACATAAGGCACCTTACGAATTCTTTTTTATTTCACGGTTGCTGCGGATCAAAACCAATCTTTCAAAAGTTTTGTCTGAAAGAGAGTTTCTTTTGGGAGTCAAAGTGATTCCCGCGAATGAGAATATTCGCTCTACCGGTGCCGAAGATGGTAATGTCGTGTTATAGCGGAGGAACAGTCTTTTTATGAGAGGATGTTTTCCCAAACTGTTGATGGTCCGATCGGAATCTTGTAGAAATGCCAATACATTCATCTCTGCAGATGGTGCAATAGAGGACCTCGAAGACGAAGAGTTGTACTGTGCTAGTACAGAACGTGTATTAAACCAGTAAAAGTATTTACATTTTTATATTTTGAGTATTTAAATACATTGTGTTTAGATACTCATTAAAGTATTTAAATACTATATTTAAATACATGAAAAACAATGTATTTATAAATACAGTTCTAAATACACAAATGTATTTAAATATGTATTTAAATACAAATGTATTTAAATACTGCCCAGCTCTGGGTATTAGGTTATTAAATAGACAATGAAGGTACTTATAGGTGCTTCGAGTTAATCTTCTTTAGGGCCTCTCATAGCTGCCAGCGTCCCCACAAACGACCTACTACTAGTCCTACTTTACTAATTTAGAAGCTATAGACATACCCCTAACTAATATAATAATTAAACAACTTCCTGCTTAAATTTAGTACTTTAGAAACATCACCAAATTAAACTTAGCACCAACGATTTAGTTCGATATAAAAATATATGCTGTTAGTTCAGCCCAAATCAACGAACAGACCGCGTTCTGCTGTTTATCTTTTTGTATTGCCATTCAGCTTTCTTTTAGTGACTTTTCTCTTTAGTGACTTTTAAACTATATACATATATATATATACACACACACACACACACGTCACCTCACCTATAGTCAGTGGTGGGCACCGTTAACCAAAAAGTTAACTTCGTTAACCGCTAATCCGTTAACCAAAAAGTTAACTTCGTTAACCGTTAATCCGTTAAACATGTAACGGAAGTTACCGATAAACCGTTAACGTTAACTTTTATTATAAAAAAATGAAAAACACAATATATATATAATTTAATTTTCCCTCTTCTTCTCGTTCTCCATTTTGTCCATGAGACGCATGTTGCCCTTCATGAAAATTAGCATATCAAAGTTTTCATCAGACAGGGATGATCTCTTGGCCCTCAGGATGTCCTTGCCCATAGAGAACAAACGCTCCACTGCAGCACTGGAGGGATGGCTGTGTTGAACTTGATGAACAAGTCCACCAACACTTGCTCACCCAAGAAGGCAGCATCTGTCAGCAAGTCCTTGGAGTTGGTCTCCAGCCAAGTCTTGACCAAGTTCTGGGCCTTGCCCTTGAGTGACCTGTGGCTTCTGCTGCTCTCTTTTGTCTGGATGACAGCACTGAAGAAGTCATCCTCCTCCTCCTCCTCGTTGTTGCTGCCTCCACTGTTGCTGCCCACTTCGTTGGACTGCTGCTTCATGGCCTCCTCGACTGTACCCTCCATGCTTTTCCTCACCCTGGCGACCTTGGTGTTGTCATACTTGTCCAACCAGATGAGGCGAAACCTGGGATAGAAGGCAGCAGCCAGCTGGCATTCGTCATCCTCCAGGAGGGGCCCAAACCTTTTGTCGATGCCTGCCAAAAGTGCGTCGACCAAGGCGGATTAATTGCGCACCTGCTCAGCACTGAAAATAATAGAAACTTTTAAACGTTTATTTATGAATTTTTTGGGTTAACGGACTTGAGTTAACGGAAGTTAAATGTAACGGAAGTTAATTAGTCCGATAATGATTTTCAAAGTTAACTTAAAAGTTAAATCGTTAACGAAAAAGTTAACTTCGTTAATTAACGATTAACGGATTAACGGTTTGTGCCCAGCTTTGCCTATAGTACAGATATAAGAGTTAGTGTATTTGAGACTAAACAGGCCATAAAATGTTTAGATTGTAACAAATCATGTGGTATTGATGGTATTTCTGCTGAGCATCTGAAATTTAGTAGTGACAGATTAGTGCCTCTGTTAGCTTTGTGCTTTACAGGTTTACTCATACATGGTGTTTTGCTGGATGCAATGTTATCCGTTGTTTTGGTGCTAGTACTAAAAGATAAAAAGGGTAAAATCAACAGTAAAGATAATTATGGAAAACTGATGAGTGGGTAGTTGGGAGGTAACGAAAATGGTTCACTGAGTAGGTAGGTAGTTAATCTAATAATTATTAAATTCCTTTTATGTCAATAACTGGGTGGATGAAACCAATTGGTTGCTCACCAGAGTTATTCTCCACACTAGTATTTATATACTGTGTGACAAGAGCGTGCTCGGTAATAGATATACATTACCGATCAACCAACCAAAAAAAGACCAAGGAGACGCTGGTGGAAAAAGCCCCGCGAAAAGGAGAACGAGAGAAAAACGAAAACGAGGAACGGGGCGACAAGACGGAACGAGAGAAGGGAGAAGAACAGACACCGAAAAAAGATCCCACCAGCAAGTACGCTCTCGACAATTATACAGGAAGGAGAAAAGAGACTCTCTAATAACTAGCAGTAAGTGACTAATTGTGTTTTTAACCCAGTTAGAAGTAAACGCATTAAATTAAGCTCGGTCAGACAAATTAGGCCTACATTGTGGCCTAAGACCTAGCATCAACTCATAGCTTAACAAAGGTGAAGGTAGATTGCCCTAACCTAATTTGGTGAGGAATCCTACTGTGGACCTCAATTTATCTGCCCGCTCTGGACCATTTCCGGAATCTCTAGGCTGACCCCTACAAGGCTAGACTTAATCTACTCTATAGTTAGACTGGAGATATAAGGGGTGGGTTAATTGTGGACCAATTCGCATTTTTCACATTGGTGGCCCGTGTGAGGAATTTACAAACCTTAACCTTACTTAACAAAAATTGCAGAATTAGGCTAAATAGTCTAGCCTAAACCTAACCTAATCAAGCCTAATTAGGTCTACAACCTAGGGCCTAAGTAGGAAACATTTACATTTAAGGAGTCTCATTCTCTTATAAGCTTAGACCTGAGTGCCACATAAGTACTTGGGGGGGATTAAACCAAATTTAAAACTTGACTGTTTTGTCTGTGCTCTCTCTTCTCTGGTAATTTCTTCTTGTCCTCTATTTCATTACGATCCCCAGTTAAACAATTTTGACTTAAACATGGACAGTGAGGAATTGAAAAAGTTAAAAAAGAAAAAGGGGGGAAAGTTGGGAGCTGTTACAAAGGCCGTGAACACTTTTAACAATATTACACAACCAGGTAAGGAAGATTTAGAGTGTGTAATTCTTAAATTGGAAACTAAAAAAAAGGAAATAATAGCCATTGATGAGAGTATTTCAGAGTTAGTTGAATCCGAAATGGCTGAAGAACAATTGATAGACCTTTACGCTGATAATGATGTTCAGGTAATCTCAATTGAACAGCAAATAAGGAGACTACAGTCTCGTTTGACTGACTTAACACCACATAAACCTACTTCTGATTTTAATCAAAGGAGAGCTAACTTTCAACCAAATTTAAGTGGCATGCCAAATCCTGAGTCACAAGAATTTAGGGCTACGTTACCCACTTGCTAGTACCAACATTTGAAGGACACGGTACAATTCCC